>CM060313.1:48772482-48782482 GCA_030674185.1 Monoplex corrugatus
TCGTCAGGGTTGCCACAGACTTTTTCAGTATAAATAATATATGTGTTTTTCTTTAATGGGGATGCTGGAAACTTTTTCATTATAAAAAGCATTTTCGGTTTCGCGTGGGGATGTCAGAAGATCTGGGGGTTATCGTTGGGGTACACGAAACTTTTTCAACATTAATAATATACCTGGTTTCTCGTGGGATGCCAAAAGATTTTCCAGCATAAGTAGTATCCCATGGATATGCCAAAGTTTAATTTTCGGTATAAATAGTATCCCCCATCGTCTGGAAAACTTCTGTTGCATATTTTCTCTTTTACATCACTCTCTTTGTTTCTGCCTCGACGGTTTCCTACGAAGGAACCCAGAAATGGCGTGAGACATTGAATATCAGGAACATGTTTCAACACTAGCAAATGGAATGAAGTCCATTTTCTTCTTGGTTGGTTCCGGATTTCTGTGGCCCGATTTCCGTCTTTGATGTCCCCGAGTTATTTCACGACTGTTCCTTTTGCTGGTTGGCCTTCGGTTGGAAAAGACTAATGGAGGACAATTCCCAGTCACATCTGTGAGCGGAAATCATGCTCACAAGCTTTTGTACAGATAGAATAAAGATCTTGCAGTTAAAGGACGTACCCAAAAAGTGAAGGCCCTGGGATCCCTGTGGGGATGTCATGGGCTTCTCCAGCATAACCAGCATCCTCGCCTTTGTTCCGAAAACTGTGTTTCAAGTTCCCTCATTTCTATTATTCTCTAATTCTGCACAGAAGAAAACGCAACTACTGACCATCTTCCAGGAACAAGACATTCTGCTTATCATTAAGTTGTTGCATAGTCTGCATCTTTGGTGGTCCAGCATGGGGGATGTTTTCATGTTTACATAAGCCAGTCACTGACACGACTTACATGACATTTAACGTGCATATTTTATATTCTGTATACGTATGCCTTAACACATTAAAAAGGGTCTAGGCATTGGCAGGTCTTCACACATGTTGACTTGGGAGATCGGACAAATTTCCACCCTTTACCCACCAGGTAGAGGTGTCTGGGCGGATCGAACCCAGGACCTTTCGATTACAAGTCCGACACTTACCCACTTGACTACCACACCTGCCAGTTATTAATAAAATTGATTTTTTAAAAGCAATTCCTCAATTCTGATATTCCACAGTTGGTCGCTGTTCATTTTCTGCGTCTATTCGGAGCAGCTGGCACAACCTTCCCCTGTCTCTTCCACAAGTACAAACTATTTTCTTCCGTCATCATCATATGCCCTACCGCATGGCGTTGGCGATCATAGTCCTCTATATGTATGTATCCCTTGTCGCCGCAAGCACAACTTCCACCCTCTCTGTCCCCAGCCATCCTGCAAGTCCAACATTTTCTCCCTGATGTTCTCCTTCCCTCCAGCCTTCCTGTTGTGACCAGGTGCTCCAAATCCCCTTTCCTCATAAAATGGCCAAAAATGTTGCTTGTCTTTTCCTAATCTTCTTTATCAATGATCTTCTTGTGTCTGCCTCCACCAAGACTGTCTCGTTTGTTTTCTTTGCTGTCCATGGAACCTTCAACAATCTTCTTAGAAACCACATTTCGGCTGCCTCAATCTTGTTCTGGCTTTGCGTGTTGACTGTCCACGCCTCACAAGCGTATAACATTATCGGTTCTATATAACATTCAAGAACTCTCTTACTGATGTTAATTGATAGGCATTTGTTGGTAGGAACGCTCTTCCGTCGTGTCTACCTTAAAAACACCATTTATTCCAGCAGCCATTCCCCCCCCCCCCCTCCCTGATCTTCCCTTCCCTATCCCACTCCCTTTCCGGTAGGCGTGCGGTGTGCTTTGCACCTGAAGTTTTTTGTGTGTGTCTTTTTTTGTCGTTGTCATTATGCGTGAATGTTTGAGTGAACTTCTAGAGTCTGCGTTTTGATCCGATTTGTACTCCAAGGTTTAGCACCACATAAATATCATCAATATTATCAACAAGATGCAGTCAAGTCCCAAGAGATCCATTGCCGAAGACCTGAAGGTTAATGTCAGAGAGAGAGAGAGAGAGAGAGAGAGAGAGAGAGAGAGAGAGAGAGAGAGAGAGAGAGAGAGAGAGGAGAGAGAGAGAGAGAGAGAGAGAGAGAGAGAGAGAGACAAACGGCGTGAAACATTTAATATCATGACATGTTCCAGCATTGGCCACTGTCAGAGCAGAACGAAGTTCATTTTCTTCTTGGTTGCGTCGCTTCCTCTTGCATATGGGCCTGCTTGTTCCAGATCTCTGTGGCATAAGTTCTTATTTCTTTGTTTATTCGTTTATCTATCTATCTATTCATTCATGTACTTATCTATTTTTAGATTTTCCTGCATACTTAGCTGTTGACCAAGTGGGCTCTTAGCTGAAACATTTTAAATCAGTGCAATAAATTCGGAGGTTGTTATTTTGAGTTAACCAGATTTCGTTACCTTCCCAATTTTTTCATGTAATCATCATCATAATTTACATGCTCGTGTATTATATTTCGACACGATTTTATTGAAGTTTCCGCTTAAAGTTTATTTATCTATCTGTTTATTTTCCTTTGTATGTTTTCCTGTATTTCAACCTTCTCGTTTTGATGCAGTCTGTTCCATAAGTCCCACCCCTCTGCATCCTCTCCAGCTCAAGGAAATATCAGTGATTGTTTTCAAGCTCAACGATATATCAGGGAAGGTTGCTGATCTGTTATTTTTGTCCGAAATCTAGTGAACTGATTTCCTTGTTGTCCTTTGTGAACACTTGACAAAGGCCAGTTGGCTTAATATTTGCATCTGTCTTCTTTCGTCAATCAAATACGCGTACTTTCGTATTTTCATGTGTTTCCGCCTTTTTCAGTCCAGTGCCAAGAATGATAAAAGAAATGACAAGAGCATACTCGATGAGCCGGAAACCCAGAGAAAACTTGTACAGATCATCCTCAAAAAGAATTTGACTTTTTTTGGACATATGCGCAGAAACCAAACAAAAAAAAGTACTTTCATGAAGGTATTATCCAAGGAAAAGTCGAGGGCAAAAGAGGAAGGGGAAGACCACAAACAAATTACCTAGGAAACATCAAGCAGTGGACAGGTCGTAACAGTCCAGAGATGTTCAACTTGGTTGAGCAAAGACAGATGTGGAGGACAGAGACCCAGAGAGCAGTGCGGGCAGCCAACATTCCAAGGAGTAATGGTGTAGAATGAGTGCCAAGAATTTCTGACAACTGATGGACAAAACCTGAACTAAGAGTGAAGCATTTAATTTCACCGCATGTTCCACATCCAGCAGTCATCAACGCGGAATGAAGTGAAGTCAGTTTTCCTTTTTGATGGAGTTTCCTGTTCTGTCATGTGGGCCAGGTCATTCTACATGTCTGTGGTCCGCTTTCTGTCTCCGGTTTCTGTGAGGTATTGCATGATTTGCCCCTTTCGTCTGTTGGCATTCTGCCATAACATGATGCTGGAGGAAAAACTAAGTTACCTCTGTCAGTATAAACCCACGGATTTTGTGCGAGCAGCGGCTTTGACACACGATTCACAGAGTAGGAGGAATCTGGTGAACGGTTCTCTCATGTGGCGCCCCAGTGAGTTGAGGAGGAAGAAGAAGACGAAGAAGAAGAAGTAGAAGAAGAAGAAGACGATAAAGAAGAAGAAGAAGAAGAAGAAAAAGAAGAAGACGATAAAGAAGAAGAAGAAGAAGACAATAAAGAAGAAGAAGAAGAAAAAGAGAGAAGACGATAGAGAAGAAGAAGAAGAAAAAGAGAGAAGACGATAGAGAAGAAGAAGAAGAAAAAGAGAGAAGACGATAGAGAAGAAGAAGAAGAAAAAGAGAGAAGACGATAGAGAAGAAGAAGAAGAAGAAGAAGGAAGATGATAGAAAAGAAGACGAAGAAGAAAGAAGACGATAGAGAAGAAGAAGGAGGCCCAAGCAGTTTGAGAAGAAAGAAAGAAAGAAAGAAAGAAAGAGAGAGAGAGTGTGTGTTTGTGCGTGTGTGTGTATGTGTGTGTGTGTGTGTCTGTGTGTATGTGTGTGTGTGTGTGTATGCATACTGTGTGTTTTTATATGCGTGTATGTTTATGTATGTTTGGTGTGTGCATGTGTATGTGTTAGAGTGTATGTGTATGTTTATGTGTGTGCATGTGTATATGCGTGTGCGAGTGACTATGCTGGTATGTGTGCGTAAGCGTGTGCATGTGTGTGCACATGTGTGTGTGTATGTGTGTGTATGTGTGTGCGCGTGCGTGCGTGTGTGTGTGTGTTTGGCTGTACTGACATTAAAGAGAGACGAAAGATAGAGACAAAGAGACAGAAACACATACGTCCAGACACATCCTCCTTCACACGAACATATTACCACGCCCCCACCCTCCACATTCAGAGATATATTCCGAACTCTGCAAATCCACACATGTTTTTCTTCTCCCTTTATTAACTCTGTGAAGAATCACCGAGACCCTGCGCGAAAAGTTGTTTACCAGACTTTTTTCCAGCTATGTCGGTTGTGTGGCAAACCTGGGTCTCTGCTAATGGTTTCTCTCTCCAGTCCTCGGTGTTGTCAGTCCTCGTTTTCTCCGTCTTCCCCTCTGCCTCCCTCCCTCAATAGTACCCGGAGGGATTGATTTAGCAAGGCCGTTAGATCTGGTTACTGGGTCATGCCAACGTAGTTTTCTCAACGGAAATCAGCAGATGTTCATTATGGTCCAGTGTGCTACTTAATGGTTTGGCGCGCTTGTTCACTGGCGATGTGTTCAGTGCGTCTGATGCATAGCAGCATAGTAACTTGCGATAACATCTCGTTCCCATACCAGTTGCTGTGGGGTAGTGGTTAACGCAACGGACTACCGACTGGAAGGTTGTGGGTTCGAATCCCCATCGGTACCTTCAAAAATCATTGTGGGATTTTTCGGTTCTAACCGGCTCCTACCCAGAGTTGGGCGTGCTAATGGCTCATTGGGAAAACTGGAACCACACAGTCAAGTCTCATCCACTTCGCAGATGTGTCATTGAGGGTGTTGCTCAAATCTTCTGACCAACACCGCAGGTGTCTGTATCTCTCGGGCCTGGTTGACATCAGGACATATTATGATAGTAAGCGTAGAGTACAACTCTGTCACGCAGTCTCAATCCTAGATGGAACTCCATAGCATCATGATTATCATCCACATCGACATCAACATCATCGATAATAAAAACTGTTTCAGCTTCTGTGGCCATTAAAGTGGCATAGAAAATGGGACAGGAAAAAAGTGAGCACAAAGGTAAGCTCCCTGAGCGCAATGATCCTAAAACAAACAAACAAACAAACAAACAAAAAACATCTCGTTCCCATGGCTTGGATTTGTCTTTCCCAAATCCGCTGTAAGGGTCCATGTCGCACTCTCATAAGGTGGAATGTAGCAGCACACGTAAGAGCCTGGTCTTACGTTTCATGGATGTGTTCCTGTCCTTCCATACAGGCTTCAGCGTGGACAGTGCTGTTGTTGTCTTTGCTGCCCTTGAGACGATTTCTGGTATGGATCGCTCAGTGCTAATTACGCACATCTACTTACATGCATGTCAAGATTGTGAGGACTACAGAATATGGGTGGATCCTGTTGTGTGCATATGGATATGTCAGTGCGTGCTTTCTCGTTGCTAATACGATTCAAGTGTGATATTTTTCTGTTTACTCCACATGCAGAATGGCCAAGTCAGGGTGATATAAAACCAGTTTTGCACTCGCACCATCCTCCGCTGACACCCCCTCCCCGTTAAACAGGACTACTGGAAATTCCAGTGACTATCCATGTCCCCCATAAAGCCAAGTAGCTACTGGAGACTAGCCACAATAAATGGCGGGTGGGCTCGCTTTTTCTGTCTGGGTCTTCGACTAAATTATCATCAATAATACTAAATCATTCAGTGTGTGTGTGTGTGTGTGTTGTGTGCGCGTATTGCGCCGCGCGTGCATATGTGTACAAGTATGCGTGTGTTTGTATGTATGTGTGTGTGCGTGTGTGTATGTCTGTATATGTATATATGTGTGTGTGCGTATGTGTGTGTGAGTGAGTAGATGTGTGTATATGTGAAGAATGAGACAGAAAGGCCATTCAATGTGACCTATATTTTGTATGATGCTTAACTTGGCATACATTTTTCATTGTAATGTTTTATTTAATGTGATTGTGATATTTGTTGTCCTGCTATGAATTCCTTGTAAAATATACATGTACACTTGGTAATAAAGAAAAAGAATCTTATCTTTTATGTACAGCAGTATTCTCCAAACTCATCCAGACTCAGTACGTAATACGTATTTAAAAAAAACCCAAAACAAGGAGTGTAATATATACAGAAACACTACTGCATGTATATCGCGTATATACCATCAGAACGCACACAATCATACAACTGCATGAATGAATATATGTTAACAATATCTGACCATGTACACGCATATACTTATGTTCGTAAAGGTATACGTGTCTCGTTTGGGGACGCAATAGTAATGGTGTCTCGAGCACGAAAGCATTCAACACAACCAAACACTTAAGGACATGACCAACCAGCAGTGCAGTGTGTCCTCTTAAGGGTGGCATTACAGGGACTTAACTCCATCGACAGCTCCCGTGCACTCGACAAAGAATGACAATAGATTTGCCTCCCCTCTTTCCCAGTTCTTACTACTCTACTCACAAACACATGATTTCATTTCAGTCATTTTCTTCTACTAGAGGAAGCAGTAGGGAAGTTTTGGCCTTTTTCTCCTAATGTTTGTGTTTGTTGTTTCATGTTTGTTTTTTGGGTCTTTTTTGTGGTCTTATATTTGCACCTGACAAAGGCCAGATGGCCGAAAATCTATGCCTGTCTTGTATGGTTGAATTGAATACGCATTCTGACTCTATTTTCATGTTTTCTGGTACCAGAGAGAGAAAACGAGTGGGAAGGAAACAGACAGACACTGAGAGAGAGAGAGAGAGAGAGAGAGAGAGAGAGAGAGAGAGGGAGAGAGAGAGACAAAAAAGAGAGAGAGACAAACAGACAGTCAGACAGACACAGTGACAAAGAAAAAGACAGAGAAACAGAATATGACAGAAAGAGAGAGAGAGAGAGAAAAAAGAAACAGAGAGAGAGTAAACACACACACGCGCACATACAGAGAGAGGGGAGAGAGAGAGAGAGAGAGAGAGAGAGAGAGAGAGAAGAGAGAGCAGACAGACAGACAGACAGAGACAAAGAGATACAGAGATAAATACAGAGAGAAAAAGAAAAAGACAGAGAGAAACAGACTGTGACAGAAAGACAGAGAGAGAGGAAAAGAAACAGAGAGACAGAGCAACACACACACACGCACATGCAGACAGACCGGGTGAGGGGAGAGAGAGAGAGAGAGAGAGAGAGAGAGAGAGAGAGAGAGAGAGAGAGAGACAGACAGACAGAGACAAACAGACAGACAAAGCGCGACAGAGAGAGGAGGGGAGGAAGTGTGTGTGTGTGTGTGTGTGTGTATGTGTGTGTGTGTTTGTATGAGTGCGTGTGTGTGTTGTGTGTGGTGTGTGCGTGCGTGTGCGTGCGTGTGTTCGTGTGTGTGTTCGTGTGTGTATGTATGTATGATTATGTATGTATGTATGTATGTATGTATGTATGCATGTATGCATGTATGTATGTATGTGTGTGTGTGTGTGTATGTGTGCCGTGCGTGCACGCGCGCTCGCACGCATGAGCTTGTATGCCTCCGTACGTGGCATTGTATATGTGTTCCTGTTTTATGTGTCTTTAGTAGGAGGCTTTTCTTGTCAGTCTCCTCGCGGAGTCTGTGGCTGAGTTACGACAACATCAAATCACATTTGCAGTCGCGCCATCCTGCCCATCTACACTGAAATAGACAATGCTTAAATCCTGGACAATGAACGACAGACCACTGCATGAAGCCAACAACACAGTGAGACAATCCCTAAGCCCAGCTCAGAGAGAGAGAGAGAGAGAGAGAGAGAGAGAGGAGAGAGAGAGAGAGAGAGAGAGAGAGAGAGAGAGAGAGAAGAGAGAGAGAGAGAGAGAGAGAGAGAGAGAGAGGGAATGAAAGAGAAACAGTATGAGAGAGACAGAGAAAGAAAGAGAGAGAGAGAGAGAGAGAGAGAGAGAGTATGAAAGAGAAACAGTATGAGAGAGACAAGAGAGAGAGAGAGAGAGAGAGAGAGAGAGAGAGAGAGAGGAGACTGAGACAGAGATAGATAGATAGATGGATAGACAGAGACAGAGAGAGACAGAAAGAGATAGAGACAGACAGAGAAAGAGAGACAGAGAGAGAGAGAGAGAGAGAGAGAGAAAGACAGAGACACAGCCAGAGAGAGAGAGAGAGAAAGACAGATGGAGATAGAAATAGAGAGACAGACACAGAAAGAGACAACCAGAACCAGAGACAGAGAGACAGAGACTAAGAGAAAGAGACAAACAGAGAGACATACAGAGAGACAGAGAAAGACAGAGAGAGAGAGAGAGAGCCAAAGTCAAAGGGAGGGTGAGAGAAAGAAAGAGAGAGAGAGAGAGAGGGAGAGAGGAGGAGGGAGGGAGGTAGCAATGTTTGTGAAGTTAGCTGAAGTTAAGCTGCAGTGTTCTGTGAAGTTTGCCGAAGTTTGCTATGGTGTACTGTGAAGTTTGCCGAAGTTTAGCTATGGTGTACTGTGAAGTTTGCCGAAGTTTAGCTATGGTGTACTGTGAAGTTTGCCGAAGTTTAGCTATGGTGTACTGTGAAGTTAGCCGAAGTTTAGCTATGGTGTACTGTGAAGTTTGCCGAAGTTTAGCTATGGTGTACTGTGACGTTTGCCGAAGTTTAGCTATGGTTTACTGTGAAGTTTGCCGAAGTTTAGCTATGTTTTACTGTGACGTTTGCCGAAGTTTAACTATGGTGTATTGTGACGTTTGCCGAAGTTTAGCTATGGTTTACTGTGAAGGCCGAAGTTTAGCTATGGTGTACTGTGACGTTTGCCGAAGTTTAACTATGGTACACCTTGGCGTTTGCCGAAGTTTAGCCATGGTGTACTGTGAAATTTGCGAAGTTTAGCTGAGGTGTACTGTGACGTTTGCCGAAATTTGGCTGCATTTTGTTTTCCCCCAAAGTTTTGGTGCAGTGTTTTGTGTTTGGCTGCGATGTTTTGCGAAGTTTGCCGAAGTCTAGCCGCGGTGTTGTGCGAACTTTGCCGAAGCCTCACTGCGGTGTTTTGCAAAGTTTGTCAAATTTTAGCAGTGTTGTTCTGCAAAGGTTTTCGGAATTTCACAAATAAATTTATTCAAAAAGTATTTAGGAACTACAAGAAACACAAAATAGAATCAAAACGCGTTTTCAATATAACAAAACAAGACTTTTTAGTCGTTCTGATTCTTTTTGTAAAAATGTCCGCCGAACCCCCAAAACAGTAATATACTGCATACTTATGAAGCAGTGGTGCCATCCTGGGCACAGCTTCTACTTAATTAAAACAGTGCAATGAACTGCTCCCAGAAACAGCTTCACACGAGATTATGCAAAATCGTGGGACGGATCTGGCCATTTCTCTTATTAATACTGACAGAGAGAGCCTCGTGCAATTCTATGACAACGCCTGTATCAACTGGCGCCTTCCTGGGGCAGCTGCGACTAGACGACAGCAGACAGTTTGGAATTTGTTCGAGAACGACTGATCGTGCTCGAACAATTCCATATGCGCTCCTTCCAAATCTGCCAGCAGTTATCTTGCGGACTTCTTAAGCCTGCGTGAAACCATATGCACTGGCACCAAGAAAAGAAACCTTACATTACAGACGTCTAAACCTCTCGCAGCGAATGAAGATTTTGCTAATTTTGAGGCATTTGCCGTCAGTTTTTATTATCTACATGTATACTGACAAAGAATGAGGCACAACGCTTTCAAAACAATTGGCGCAGTGGGGCCAACCTGAGCGAAAATTCGGCTAACTGAAAACGATCTGAGCCGCACAAGGACATGGTGGTTAAAGTCCCCCCCCCCCCCTTCCAATGCGTAAAGATGA
>CM060313.1:48784982-48789982 GCA_030674185.1 Monoplex corrugatus
ACCACGTATACCACACACACTACACCACATCACACCACACTCACCACACTACACTACCAACCGACTCACACTACACACATCACACTACACCACATCACACTACACACCACATCACACTACACCGATCACCTACACCACATACACTACACCATTCATACCACACGCATACACTACACCACATCACACTACACACCACATCACACGTACACCACATCCACACACACCCGCATACACACACCAACTACACACGTCATACCACACCACACTACACCACGTCATCCACACTACACCACCATCACACTACACCGCACTTACACACAACCACATCACACTACACCACATCACACCACGTCATACCACACACACTACACACCGCATCACTACACCACACACACTACACACGCATACACACACTACACCACGCATACACTAACACCACATCACACTACACACCATACCACAACATCACACTACACCACCATCACACACACCGCATCACACACAACCGCATACACACACACCACAGTATCACACACACCCACATCACACTACACACCGCATTACCACTACACCGCATCACACACACATACCACACCCCACAATCACACCACATCCATACCACACCGCACTTCACCACATCACACAACACCACACTACACCACGTCATACCACACAGCACTACACCACACACACAACACCACGTCATACCACACGCACACACCACACACACACAACACCACACTAACACCACGTCATACCACACACGCACTCACCACATCACACAACACCACATCATCACCACACCACACCACGCACATACCACACCACACTACACCACGTCATACCACACCGCACTTCACCACACACACACACACACCACACACACCACGTCATACCACACCACACTACACCACGTCATACCACACCACACTACACACACACCGTCATACCACACCACACTACACCACACACACAACACCACACACACCACTCATACCACACCGCACTATACCACACAATCACACTACACCGCACTTCACACACACACACAACACCACATCATGCCACACCACACTACACCACATCACACAACACCACACTACACCACGTCATACCACACCACTACACCACATTACACTACACCGCACTTCACCACATCACACAACACCACACTACACCACGTCATACCACACCACATTACACCACCTCACAGCACAGCACACACATACAACAGCACAGCACATCGCACCACAGCACAGCACAGCACACAACACAGCGTATCACACCACACCACACACAACAGCACACACAACACGCCACACCACACAACACAGCGTACCACACCACACACACACAACACACAACAGCACACCACACAACACAACAGCACACACACACAGCAACACCACAATGCACACCACACACACACACACAACAGCACAGCACAGCACAAGCACAGCACACAACAGCACACCACACCCATACAACAGCATTGCACAGCACACAACAGCACGGCACACCTTACCACACCACAGCACAGCACAGCACAGCACAGCACAGCACAGCAAGCACACTTACCACAGCACAGCACAGCACAGCACAGCACACACACACCTTACCACACCAGATCACAGACACACCAGACCACAGCACACCTTACCACACACACACACAGCCACACACACCACAGCACACCTTACCACACCAACACCACACCACAGCACACACACAGCACACCACACCACAGCACACACAGCACACCTACCACACACAGCACACCACACCACAGCACACCACACACCACAGCACACCTTACACACACCACACCACAGCACACCACCCCACAGCACACCACACCACACCAACACCACAGCAAGCCACACCACAGCACACCCACACCACAGCACACCACAGCACACCACAGCACACCACAGCACAGCACACCACAGCACACCACAGCACAAAACACACCACAGCACACCACACCACAAGCACACCACAGCACAACACACCACAGCACACCACACCACACCACACCACACCACAGCAAGCCACACCACACCACAATACACAACAGCACAGCACTGCACACCACACCACAGCACAGCACAGCACACAACAGCACAGCACACCACACAACAGCACAGCACAGTACACCACACAACAGCACAGCACACCACACCACAGCACACCACACAACAGCACAGCACAGTACACCACACAACAGCACAGCACACCACACCACACAAAACAGCACACCACACAACAGCACAGCACACCACACAACAGCACAGCACTGCACACCACAGCACACACACACAACAGCACAGCACGCACACCACACAACAGCACTGCACACACACACAGCACCACACAGCACTGCACACCACACAACAGCACTGCACACCACACGACAGCACAGCACAGCACACCACACCACAGCACACCACACGACAGCACAGCACAGCACAGCACAGCACTGCACACCACCCCAAACAGCACGCCACACCACACCACAACAGCAACAGCACACTATACCAGCACACACACAACAGCACAGTACACCATACCACACCACATCACTACACACAACAGCACAGCACACCATACCGCACCACACCACACAACAGCACAGCACACCATACCGCACCACACCACACAACAGCACACATACCGCAGCACACCACACAGCATAGCACCCACAACCACACACACCACACACAGCACAGCACAGCACACCATACGCACCACACCACACAACAGCACAGCACAGCACACACAATCATACACACCACACAACAGCACAGCACACATACCAATCACACCACACAAACAGCACACCATACCACACCTCAACACACCACACACCAACCACAACCACACTACACCACACAACAGCACACCATATCACACCACACAATAGCACAGCACAGCACAGCACACCACACAACAGCACAGCACAGCATACCACACCACACAACAGCACAGCACAGCACACCACACAACAGCACAGCATACCACACACACACAACAGCACAGCACACCACACAACAGCACAGCACAGCACACCACCACAACAGCACAGCACAGCACGCCATAGCGCACGCGATGTTGAATTCATCACACCCAATGACCTTGTGCTGAAACGCACAGATCCAGTTTCTCACGTAAATCCTAATCAATGTCCGTTCCTTGAAACACGAGTAAGCATCGTGTCCATTTCACTGCCTGAAATACACATTTATAGCAACAAATAACAAGACAAAACAAAACCTAAAGAAAGAGCAAACACACAACAAGGAAGTTCACGAAAGTGCAACAAAAGTAACAGATGGTCAAGTATTCTGACAATGCCTTTTCTGCAAAAATTATACTCGTATTTCGGAAAACAGAACGCTCATACCACAGCCGAGAGAAACTGTAAACACATACACATACATACACACACACACACACACACACACACACACACACACACACACACACACACACACACAACAAACAAACATAATACAAGATAACCAAGCCACTGAAAGTTTTTTTGGACAAAAGTTATCACAGAAAACCTCAAAATTTTGTACTTTTTCAAGGTCAGTGTGACCTTGACGAAGATGAGATAAAATAGAGCTGGACATGAAGCGGAACAATGGTAGACTGTCACAACAGTGAAAGCAGAATGTAAACATTATCAGAAGTTTCTGAGAAAGCGCTTCTCACACACTTTTCCCAAAAAGGTGCTGAATTTCATATCTATATTCATATTCAAAAACAGCATTAAAGAAGATGAAAAGCATTCTTGTCAATAAATGCCTATCAATTAATATCAAGAAGAGACTTCTTAAATGTTATATAGAACCGATAATTGTTATACGGTTGTGAGGCGTGGACAGTCAACAAGCAAAGCCAGAAGAAGATTAGGGCAGCCGAGATGTGATTTCTAAGAAGAATGTTGAGAGTTCCATGGACAGCAAAGAAAACAAACGAGACAATCTAGACGGAGGCAGACACAAGAAAATCATTCATAAGGAAGATTAGGAAAAGACAGGCAACATTTATATGCCATTTTATGAGGTAAGGGACTTGGAGCACCTGGTCACAGCAGGAAAGTTGGAGGGAAAGAGAGCACCAGGAAGACCCAGGGACAAAATATTGGACGGACTTGCAGAGTGACTGAGGACAGAGAGTTTGGAAGATGTGCTTTGCGGCAACAAGGGACAGATGTATATGGAGGGCCATGATCGCCAACGCCATGTGGCAAGGCACTTGATGACGAATAATATTCGTTTCTTTTTGCCACAATAAATTTACCATTTAAAACTCGGGCTGCTCTCCCTGTTGAGAGCGCATCCCTGCAGTGCAGCGTCACGTTTATTTTACCAAGATTCAGAAGGGCCAGAAGTTTAGCGGGCCTACAAGGGGATAGATCTGGGAAATGAACCAATCTCTCCAACATTGCACATCTAGGCAGTGGGGTGAATGCCCTACTCTTCACGGTTGTCAATTGCCGTAGGATCATTAGCATGGGTAGGCCAGAAGGCACACGAGTCCGACTCGGTTTTTTTTTCTTTCTTTTTTCTTTTTTTTTTGTCCCCTTCCGATTTCCCGGTCAAACTGAGGAGAAAAGTCGGGGCCTCAACGGGAAACGAACCCTGGAATTTCAAGTTTACTTTTTCGCAGGCGAACGTCTGAAATATTCTGGCACTCTTCTCCTCTAAGGCATTGGTTTAGTCAATGTGACATTGACTTTGGTGCCATGATATGCATGCTTATCCTATTGCGACTCCTCAGCTGTATTATATACCTACGACCTAAATTTGGTCAGGAACCATCCAGAAACAGTATAAAAAATCCTGCCACCCGTAACCTGTTTAGGAAAAACAGACAAACAAACGGAAAAAAGTAAGGACAGATAGAGAGGCAGACTTCTCACTGATTGATTTGGAATAATCTTACCCGTTCTTTTTTCCTGCAGGTGATATTGAAAAACTGCCTGACTTGCC
>CM060313.1:48792482-48799982 GCA_030674185.1 Monoplex corrugatus
ACACGCGCGCGCGGTGAAAACAAATAAATATATATACCTACGATACATAATCTCAAGAAACATCATCTGGGAAGTCTTGCTGTTGGTTTTTCATTATTACTATTGTTATTGTCATTATTGTTATTATCATTATTATTATTATCATTATAATAATTATCATTTTAGTAGTAGTAGCAGTAGTAGTATCATTGTTATTACTGTTATCATTATTACTATCATCATCATCATCACCATTATCATCATAGTTATCAGTGTTATTATCATCATTATTATTATCATTATTATCATATTATTGTTATTATCATTATTATTATCATTATAGTAGTAGTCAGTAATAGTATCATTGATATTACTGTTATCATTATTGTTATTATTATTATCATCATAATCATCTTTAATACTACTACATGTACTACTACTTCTACTACTACTACTATTACTACTGCTACTACTACTATCCTTCTTCTTCTTATCATTATCAATATTCTTGTTACTGATGAATTATTTGGAATGAAGTATTGAATTGTTTTACGGTTTTTCGTCAAGTGGATTTTCAAAGTGCTTTTGACCCAAATATGTGGATATTCTTTGCAAAACATATTGAATTTGTGCGCAACTTTCTCTTGATTTTTTTCTTCAAAATCTGTTTCAGGTTGAGAACACTGATAACACCACCACAAAACAAAACAAAAACAAAAAAGCGTCACCACAAAATGTCCACCACCACCACCTCAGAAAGAGGGTCCACTCATAAAAATCCATCATGTAAACGTTCACTCGGGAAATGTCCACACTGTCTTTAGAACACAGTCCGATCGTGGAACTGGCTTCAAAAATTGAAAGAAACGAAAAGAATGGACGGTAAACTGAGACAGGATCGGTTAGACTCTAAAAAGGAACAACACTAGCCGGGCCGGGCATAAGTAGCGGTGAATAAGCATTAACCATTTTATACCTAACCCCTACACACCAGCTTTCTGCAGGAAGCTGGTGGATAGGGTACAGGAGAGAAAGTGTTATGCTCACTCGCTGATGTCTCTCCTGAAGTGCTGAGAGAATGCAGAGCTTTTCTTTCCCTAATTCCAAATGTTTCCGTTACGGTGAGTTCAGACAGGAAGCCGGTTGCTACAATGAATGGATACTGAGCCTGCAACTTATTCAAACTAGAACCCACATGATTGAATCAACAGTGGAAAGACTCTATGGAACGGGCACTGACTCTAGAGCAACCTCACACAAAACTAAAGAAAAATCTTCAAAATGGCTCGATTAAAGTATACTTATGTTTACTGACAAAACGACCCTAACCCCTACCCTTCCTCAGCAAAGGTCCTTGCTGCAAAACTCCACTCAGTAAATTTCTTCTCAGCAAATGTCCAGACTGTCTTTGGAACTCAGTCCAATCCTTGACTTGGCTGCGGAGGCACAGAAACGAAGAGAATGGAAGAGGGGTAGGGTGGGGTGGTGGTGGTGGATGGGTCAGACTATAGAGGGACAGTGGTGGTCTTGAGTAGTGGACGGTGAACTGAGGCATTAATCTTCTTAATTACCTCCCTTTCTACCCAAAGGAGTCAGAAGGAGTTGCCACCTTCTAATTGAGGACGTTTCCTTCAGGGTGAGCTGACTTATGAAGCCCAGTGGTCACGTTTAACTGACACAGAAAGCGCATGCCATTCCAACACGAATGTACGTGATTGGATAGACATCGAACAGACATGGCAAATGGACTCACACTCCCTCAAAACTAGACAGAAACGACTACACTAAGAAGACTTCAATTAAAGAACAATGTCGGTGGTCGATAAAGCTTTTGACTGGAAAAGTGCTTAAGAGAGGTGCAGCGTTTCCTGGTGAAAAGAGACTATCGTCTAAAGATTTCTAATAATAGGTTCTGGTTTTGGATCCACCGTCCTTTCAAAACGTGGATGTTGTGATTGTATAGTAGACAAAATTACAGTCTTTGACTCAGACTTCGATAAAGGCCCATTTTTACAGCAGTAAGACTTTTTTTCCCGAAGTGCATTTTGTTCATTATGGCATTTCTTTCACTACCCATCCCTTTTTGGTAACTCTATCCACTTTCCCCCTCTCTTTCTCCTTCTCTCTCTCTTCCTCTTCTCTCTCTTTCTGACTCATACATACATACATACGTACACACACACACACACACACACACACACACACACACACACACACACACACACTATCAACACTACCCCACCACAACCGTCACTATTACTACATCTCCCCACACACAAAGTCAAGCACACACAGACGCACGTGCGCACACAACATACACATAGACGCACGTGCGCACACAACATACACACAGCACACACAGACATTAACACGCACACCTTCATGCCCACAACCCCATCCCAACTACACCCCACGCATTCACCAACAAATTGAATATCACTGCTAACAACATTCTTCTGATCTTTTTGCATCGACACACAGCAATGTGACATCTGAGGCCGCATCATTTTTTTCCTTCAAAAATCCTTATTCATTTTTTATTTCCATTTTTCATCCTTTACCTGCTTCGACATTTTTGCTTTGTTCTGTAAGCATTCAAAATCAGTTGCTGGAGCAGTTTAATCGACATCTGACGTCTGATTCCAGCCTACAACGTAGAAAATTTAATGTCCTGCAATGCTCGCTGTGTATCTCCATGTATCACTGATTTGTTTTCTTTTGCTCCATTTCTTCTTCCACTTCTCTGTAACTACCTCCGACCTGCTCATTTTGGCTCTCCAACACACCTTCAAACCCATCAAATCTAAACTCACCATGAGAGCAGGGAATGAAAAACCGCAAATTCTGTATGATAATGTTTTTTCGCTAACCAGTATGATGAAAATGAAGACAACAGTGATCATGCTACGGAAATCCATTTCGAAATGAGACTGTGTGACAGGGCTGTAATCTACACTTACTTTCATGAACTACCCCAGTATCAACCAGGACCGAGAGATTCAGATACCTGTAGTGTTGTCAACAAATTTCAGCAACACCCTCAATGACACATTGGTAAAGTGGAATGTTGGCTTCAGCCACACTAACGAGCCAACAGCACATTCAACTGTGCACGGGAGTCAATTAGGCTGTAAAAATACGCAGTTCTTTGGACTGATGGGGATTTGAGCCCACGCCTTCACAGTTTGTGGTGTGTTATGCTGACCACTTAACCACACTGATCGGGGTGTCAACTGTTTAGGCAGTGTCAGTGTATGATGTAGTAGTGTTGATGTTTGATGTAGTAGTGTTGATATTTGATGTAGTAGTGTTGATATTTGATGTAGTAGTGTTGATATTTGATATAGTAGTGTTGATATTTGATGTAGTAGTGTTGATATTTGATATAGTAGTGTTGTTTGATGTAGTAGTGTTGATGTTTGATGTAGTAGTGTTGATATTTGATGTAGTAGTGTTGATATTTGATGTAGTAGTGTTGATGTTTGATGTAGTAGTGTTGATGTTTGATGTGAGTAGTGTTTGTTTGATGTAGTATGTTGATATTTGATTTAGTAGTGTTGATTGTTGATGTAGTAGTGTCAGTGTTAGATGCAGTAGTGTTGATGTTTGATGTAGTAGTGTTGTGTCTGATGTAGTAGAGTTGGTGTTTGATGTAGTAGTGTCAGTGTTTGATGCAAACTCGCGGCAGTTTCTGTGTGTCTCACGAGATGGCCACGAATCAAGTCTTACTCTTTAAACTCAGAATCAAAAGAACTCGTTTTATGCACTCTTGACAAAGGTCATTCGGCTGAGATATTACTGTGTTCTGTCCATCGGGTAAGCTTTCTTATGCAAATGTCACTAGTTTATGGCTGCCGCACGCACAAGCACAAGGTTTTGTGCTCCAGCGAAACTCTCATACAGGCAAACCAGTGAGATCAAGCTAGCCAACCAGACCTTGATGATGATGATCTGAACACATGGGAATGGCCAGCTGGCTCAGTGGGTTGGTTAGACCACCATACGGACAACGTACAGATCGCGGGTTCAAACCTCAAGTAGCACGGTTCCATATTTAATAAAAGTGATAAACAACAACAATAATAATAAATAATAATAATAATAATAATAATAATATAACAATTACAATATGATGATGATGATGATGGATACTTATACAGCACACAATACAGAAAACTGTTCTGGGTGCCTTACAAAAAAACAAATGATAAGATACAAGGTAGATATATACAGTTGAAATAAAATCTGACATCACACTGAATCAATATGACACACATACACACCAAAATGCACCTCACACACTTAACAGTTATAGTAACATACATATAAGAAAGCCAACAATCAATATAAAAAAAAGAAGAAAGAAAGAAAGAAACACACAAACATACAAACAAACACACAAACAAACACATGCACACTTGCATACACATTTTACTACATTAGCATGTACATACCTACATGCACCGAAGCATGTATTATCTAGATGGACATGCTACAACCAGACCTATTGCTGAGAGAAGGCATAAGTTTGAAGGCCAGATTTTACAGAGGTGAGGGAAATGTCTCAATGTATTGTGCGAAAACACAGTGGCAAATTCTGCATATGTTTAAGAAAAAGCGCTTCCACTTCTTGCTAAATAAGCTAGATGGGGATTTTTTTTTCAGATCACTGCTGGTAGGTTAAGAATTCAGTAGGTCTGAACCAAGACTGATCAAAAGAGTGGATTTTCACTGTCCTTTTGCGTTGTGTTTGCAAACAGTCACTGATAATCACTTTCAATTTGATTGTATCTTTCTTGAAGGACTTTTTATCTAATTCCGTCCCAGATTAAGATCGGCGATAACCAGAAAACAAATCAAAGCAAAATGTCTTTCCCTTTCCCTCTCTTTACCTTCTCTGCATCTCAGCGAAAGTCCACTCTGTGAAAATCCACTTAGTACAAGTCCACTCAGCAAAATGTCCAGGCCGTCTTTTCAACACAGTCCAATCATGGCATTGGCTGAAGAAGTCGATATAAACGAGAATGGAAGACTGATTGAGACGAAATGGGTTGGACTCCAGACGGTCAACTATGACCTTGAATAGATGGTGATGAACTAAGCATTAACCCTTTCACTCCCTCGCCTTGCCTACCATCTTTCTGCAGAAAGCTGGAGAGCAGGGTGTGGGATTGAAGGGATTATGGTCCTCTTTAATTTCTTTTTTCCTCTGAAGTGGTGAGAGAACGCGGAGCTTTCCATTCCCTAATTCCAGGCGTTTCCGTTACGGTGAGGTCAGACAGGAAGCCCGCTGCAAGGTTTAATTGATACAGAACTGCATGTCAATCAAACATGAATGCACATGATTGGATCTACATCGAAAAACTCTAAAGAACGGACAGGGACACAAACCTTGACGAACAACCACTTGAAAAAGCTTCAATCAAAGAACACTGTTCATGTTTAAATAGCTTTAACAAAAGAGTACTCTCGACTTGAAAGCTCTATAACAAAGTACATGCTTGACTTGAAAAAAATGCTTTTAAAAGCACATTCTTGACTTGAAAAGTCTTTAATACAGTACATTCTTGACTTGAAAAGTCTTTAATACAGTACATTCTTGACTTGAAAGTCTTTAATACAGTACATTCTTGACTTGAAAAGTCTTTAATACAGTACATTCTTGACTTGAAAGTCTTTAATACAGTACATTCTTGACTTGAAAAGTCTTTAATACAGTACATTCTTGACTTGAAAGTCTTTAATACAGTACATTCTTGACTTGAAAGTCTTTAATCAGTACATTCTTGACTTGAAAAGTCTTTAATACAGTACTTCTTGACTTGAAAGTCTTTAAACAGTAATTCTTGACTTGAAAAGTCTTTAAACAGACATGACTTGAAAGTCTTTAATTATTCTAGACTTGAAAGTCTTTAAAACAGTACATTCTTGACTTGAAAGTCTTTAATACAGTACATTCTTGACTTGGGAAAGTCTTTAATTACAGTGGGCGTTTCTTAGAGAAAAGTTTATAAATTGAGTACATCTGACTTGAAAAGTCCTTTAAACAGTACGTTTTTGCTTGAAAGTTCTTAATACAGCTGTCTTGACTTGAAAGTCTTAACAAGATTTTGACTTGAAGTCTTTAATTATTCTAGATTGGAAAGTTCTTTAATCAACAGTATATTCTTGAATTGGTAAGTCTTTAAACAGTACATTCTTGACTTGGAAAGTCTTTAACAGAGGTGCGGCGTTTCCTCCAGAGAAAAGGCTTTCATAAAATTAAACAGTGAGTGTGACAGCCCTTAGAAGAGGAAAACATTTTTAGCGTGATACGGTTTTAATGAGCAGTCTTTTGATTCGGATCTTCAATGTTTTTGAAATATAGGATGTCATAGTTCTGTGATGGGTGAAATTACAGCCTAGGACTCCAACTTCGGTGAATACAAAAGTTGGACAGGACCAAAAACTTACACTGAACAAAAGTTTTAGTCGGTGTGGCAACCCCTCCACGATCCCCTCCACTACAAATGTGCAATCAACTCCGACGGCTCTCTGTGTCTCTCTCTTTCACCGGGCGTGCGTTCACACACACACACATACACCACACACACGCACACAACACACGCACACACACACGCGCGCGCGCGCACGACAAAACCACACACACACGGACACACACACACACACACGCACCACACACACACACAGTCACACAAGCAACATAATAACATACCGCACCGAACTGTACCCCAATTACAAACCCCTAGATCCTACATTTACAATTTTAAACAAGACAGACAGCAGGCAGCAGCAGCACAAACAGACAGACAGAGGACAGACAAAGGGACAGAGAGTCCGACAGACAGACAGACAGGCAGATAAAAAGACAGGCAGACGTACTGACACAGCCAGACACAAGAACCTCACCCTGCCCGCAATTAACCCCTCCAATCCAGACCTACACCAAGAAGACAGAATTCCGGCAAATTAAGCACCTACAGCAGACGTGAAGCTCACAAAAAGACGACCGCAGCAATTAAACCCCACTGTCAATCTTGAAGGCCACCAGAAGAATCCCTGGACATAAGCACCAGTGTCAGACGTGAGGTCTCCAAGAAGAGGAAGATGACCCTGCTTCCCTGTTTAATTGAATACAGCCCAGCTGACAGCTTGGGGCCATTATTAGAGGAAGGGAGAGAGAGAGAGAGAGAAGAGAGAGAGAGAGAGAGAGAGAGAGGAGAGAGAGAGAGAGAGAGAGAGAGAGAGAGAGAGAAGAGAGAGAGAGAGAAGAGAAGGACAGGAAGGAGAGAAGAGAGAGAGAGAAAGAGAGAGACAAGAGAGAAAGAGAAAAAGAGAGAGCGAGAGAGAGAGAGAGAGAGAAGGACAAAGAGAGAGAGCGAAAGAAAAGGAAATAATGAAAATCAGAGAGACAGACAGACAGAGACAAGATAGATAGAGAGAGACAGACAGAAGAGAGAGAGAAAGAGAGAAAGAGTGAGTGAGAGAGACAGAGAGAAGAGAGAAAGTGAGAGAGAGAGA
>CM060313.1:48804982-48807482 GCA_030674185.1 Monoplex corrugatus
CGTTCTCCCACTCACCTCTCTCTCTCTCTTTCCCTGTGTGTGGTGTGTGTGTGTGTGTGTGTGGTGTGTGTGTGTGTGTGTGTGTGTGTGTGTGTGTGTGTGTGTGTGTGTGTGTGTGTGTGTGTGTGTGTACTCGTCTTATTTCTAATATTAAAAGTATTGCTTTGTTGTTGTTTTTGTTTTTGTTGCTACTTTGCAGGGTTGACATGTATGTGCCTGACATGTGTTTGTCTATCAGCTTTTGTTTTTGTTGCTACTTTGCAGGGTTGACATGTATGTGCCTGACATGTGTTTGTCTATCAGCTTTTGTTTTTGTTGCTACTTTGCAAGGTTGACATGTATGTGCGTGACATGTGTTTGTCTATCAGCTTTTGTTTTTGTTGCTACTTTGCAGGGTTGACATGTATGTGCGTGACATGTGTTTGTCTATCAGCTTTTGTTTTTGTTGCTACTTTGCAGGTTGACATGTATGTGCCTGACATGTGTTTGTCTATCAGCTTTTGTTTTTGTTGCTACTTTGCAGGGTTGACATGTATGTGCCTGACATGTGTTTGTCTATCAGCTTTTGTTTTTGTTGCTACTTTGCAGGGTTGACATGTATGTGCGTGACATGAGTTTGTCTATCAGCTTTTGTTTTTGTTGCTACTTTGCAAGGTTGACATGTATGTGCCTGACATGTGTTTGTCTATCAGCTTTTGTTTTTGTTGCTACTTTGCAGGGTTGACATGTATGTGCGTGACATGTGTTTGTCTATCAGCTTTTGTTTTTGTTGCTACTTTGCAGGGTTGACATGTATGTGCCTGACATGTGTTTGTCTATCAGCTTTTGTTTTTGTTGCTACTTTGCAGGTTGACATGTATGTGCGTGACATGTGTTTGTCTATCAGCTTTTGTTTTTGTTGCTACTTTGCAGGTTGACATGTATGTGCCTGACATGTGTTTGTCTATCAGCTTTTGTTTTTGTTGCTACTTTGCAAGGTTGACATGTATGTGCCTGACATGTGTTTGTCTATCAGCTTTTGTTTTTGTTGCTACTTTGCAGGGTTGACATGTATGTGCGTGACATGTGTTTGTCTATCAGCTTTTGTTTTTGTTGCTACTTTGCAGGGTTGACATGTATGTGCCTGACATGTGTTTGTCTATCAGCTTTTGTTTTTGTTGCTACTTTGCAAGGTTGACATGTATGTGCGTGACATGTGTTTGTCCATCAGCTTTTATAAAGCGCTTGACCAATGACATGATGTCTTTGCTTTATCATTATTCTTTTTTTATATAATTTCCTGTGTTATTATTTTTTCAACATGCTTTTGTTATATGCGTACAGTACCACGGGGAAGGAGCTCGGCAGGAGCCATACCCGAAGGGCGACCGACTTCCACCCGGCGTGTTCCGGGTAGCGGATAGGAAAATGGCTTTCAGACACGGGGGTTAGCTGCGAATAAAGGTACTTACCCAAATAAGCAGTCGCGGACCAAACGGCGGCAGTCCCAAAGAAGAGGCTGGGGTATGTGGGTGGTTCATTTTCTTTTACGTCGACATCCACCTCAGGTGATATAGCCGACGGGGATAACCATCCCACGGAAGTAGGGGAAGAGGGACTTATCTAATCCTATACTGACACCACCAGAACAACAAAGATGTTAAGATGGGACAATGAGAAGGCCAGTTTTAATGTAACTCACCCTGGGATTCGAACCGAACCCACAACCATTAGCATGTGAAGCCGACACTCAAACCAACTGAGCTATTGGGGCCCGCGTATGTACGTGTGCCCATACTCTGTCTAAAAAGTCTCATAACCCAATGACAGGTCTGTCTTGGCGAGCAGGGGTGCCAATAAATAAATCCAACCCTCACACCAAAATCCTGGCAGCATCGGATATGGATGAATCCGGAAGGCAGCTGGAATGTTTTCAGAACTGGTTTTCGTTTTCATGGTCGCCGGCAGCCTATCTGTTCCTTGAAACAATGGCCTCGGCCTCCGCACAGCATGCGCACTGCGTTTCCAGAAAGCAGTTGCAAACTACTGGAAATACACTTGCCATAAACTCCGCACAAACATGGAGAACTTCGACATCAGTGTCAGAATTGGAATGGCAAAGAAACGGATGATAGACCTCACAAACATCTAGAAAGACAAAAACAAGACACAAGACTAACAATGAGAGAATAATCAGATGTCTGGTCTGGACCATCATGACTTACGGAGCTGAAGGATGGACCCTCAAAAAGAAAAACATAAAGAAAATAAATTCAACTGAAATGTGGTTTTATAGACGTCTCTTAAAGTGAGCTGGAAATACAAGAGAAATGACGAGAGCATAATAGATGAGCTGAAAACCCGGACAATACGAGTCATCCTTTGGACATGTGCAAAGAAACAAAAAAAACAAAAAGAAAAATGCACTCTCATGAAAGATGTTGTTCAGGGGAAAAGTCGAGGGCAAAAGAGAATGGGGAAGACGACGAACAAATTACCTAGGAAATATCAAGGAGCGGAC
>CM060313.1:48812482-48824982 GCA_030674185.1 Monoplex corrugatus
TGTGTGTTTGTGTACTTGTGTGTATGTGGCTATGTGTATGTGTGTGTTTGCTTTGTGTGTGTGTATATACATATATATATATATACACACACATGTGTGTGTGTGTGTGTGTGTGTGTGTGTGTGTGTGTGTGTGTGTGTGTGTGTGTGTGTGTGTGTGTGTGTGTGTGTGTGTGAGTGAGTGTGTATGTGTATTTCTCTCTCTGTCTCTGTCTCTCTCTCTCTCTCTATATATATATATACAATGTATATGTAATATATATATATATATATGTACGTATGTATGTATGTGTGTGGTGTGTGTTGTGTGTGTGTGTGTGTGTGTGTGTGTGTGTGTGTGTGTGTGTGTGTGTGTGTGTGTGTGTGTGTGTGTGTGTGTGTGTTAGTGCGTGTGCATGCTTGTTTTTCTGCTTCTGTCTTTCTTTCTGTCTTTTCTGCCATCGTTGTCTTGTTTTTCCTTCTCTGTCTGTGTGTCTGTCTTTTTGTCTGTGTGTATATCTGCGTGTCTGTCTGCATCTGCATTTGTCATTTCTTCTACCTCCTCCCTCTCCTATAGTGGGGAGGGGGGGGGGGCAGAAATGCAATCTCTCTTCATCAACAAACAAACAAAAAATACATGGAATCTTCTCAACAAATGGACAATTGGAGACGTTGACTTCCTGAACATCTCACTAACGAAAATAGGAGAGGCAAAAAATGATGGTAAAAAAGAAAAGAACAGAAAAGTAAGAAAGAAAGAAGACGAAGAAGAAGAAAAAGGAGAAAAAAAGGAGAAGAGGACGAAAAGAAGGAAAAGAAGGTGGAGGAGGAAGAAGAGGATGAGGAGGAGAGAGGAGAAAGAGGAAAAGGGAAAAGGATGAGGAAAAGAGGAGGAGGAGGAGAAGAAGAAGAAGAAGAAGAGTAAAGAGAAGATGTTGAAGAATGTAGAGAAAGAAAAAGAGGAGATGAAGGAGAACAAAACGAAGTTACATAAATGATGTAATCGAAAAATGATGTCAGATAAAATCTTGTGAAAGATGACAGATTTCATAAAATGTCATGTAACAATTTTTGTCAAATTTGTTACAAGTCTCCATAATAACAACTGAAGCAACAAAAAACCGCGTGTACTGTAGTTATTGCAACAGGTAACTGATTCAGAGGTACGTGGGTTCTAACCTCCCTCTGGTCCTTAGAAAAACTGAAACTGAAGTCTCTAACACTATGCTCCCCATGAACCATTCAGATCACGAGAAAAGTAAATCAAATTGATTGCCAGTCTTCAAGCAAACACGAATCAGAAACTCACAAAATTAGAGTAAGAACGCGTGTAACATATAACAAGACAAGACAAGACAAGAGTAGACAAGACAAGACTCAATGGACAGGATTAGACGAAACTAGACTATACAAGACAAGACAAGACAAAACAAGACTAGACTAGACAAGAAAAAACAAGAACAGACAAGACAAGACAAGAAAAGCAAAAAAGACGAGGAAAACGTTACCTTGCCACAAAGAATAAGCTGAAAGTCTTTACTGACGTACTCTATTTACAGAGAAATGCGCAGATAGGTAGAAAGATACGCAGCCTGCCCCTGGTCAACGTGAATCGTTTATCCCCAATCACCCTTACTTGTTTTTATAAGCAAAGGAGACTGGAAGAAGGTGAGCACTAAAGGATTCCAATGAAGTACAGAAACAGCCGAAGTGACGGGCATTATTGCATCCTGTCAGACAGACAGACAGACCCATTATGTGCTGCCCACAACTGACACACTGTTTTGACCCTCGAACTGTCGGATCACAGGTCAAAGGTCAACGACCTCACGGAACTGGCTCTGGGTCTGACAGGCCTCTTGATTAATTAATTAACTCTCTTCGTTCCAAAGTGGTATATAAAGATTTGGCTAGAGAACATCGCTGCTGACGGTTGGATGCAGAATATTCCAGCTCAGGCTCAGTCCTGTGAGTTCTGCGTCTACTGCCTTTGTTAGATTTCTCAAGAACGTAGTTGCTTCCCCTTCTGGACTGCAGCCCACTTTTTACATGCCAGCACGTTCGTGCGCAAGCAGCGATATAGCGAGTGGCGAGGGCGAGAAAAAACAGTCCTGTGAAACCGACGTCAGGCGGAAGTCGATTTTAGCAAAGTGCTGCTCTTATTTCACAATAGAAGACAGAGTCGTTATCAAACACAAAGGTGAGTTGTACGGCCGCCATATTACTTCGCCGGCATGATTCTCTTGATGCTACCTAGCCTTACTTAGCCAATACCTAGCCACGCTTGCCCACAGTTGGAACAAAGAAACGCTCCTACCTAGCGTACCTCGCGAAAACTTGGCATATCAACGTGTAAGAAACGGGTCTCTGCTCTCCAACAGAGGGTTACAGGAAATGTTCGGTATATCCTACAGCATCTCCATTTTCATTGCCGCTTCTTCATTTTAATGTGTGACAGTTGTACGGCTTGTACAAGGTGCTCACTGATCCCTTCTGATTTGTTAACCCCCTGGAACGTACGGGAAAGCTTAGATGTCAAAGTACTCTCTCTCTGTCAACAACAACAACAACACAACAACAACAACAACAACAACATCAACGACAACAAACCGTTCTGCACGACGGGCTCTGGTTGTAACAAAGTGGTTTGTGCCCTGCTTAAACATATTGCGCCAGTGAGTACAACTGTTTGTAGGTATTCTTCTTAAGGAACGGAGGAGGCAAAGCAGCATGTAAGAGGAGATTCTTCTTCTTACACAGGTTAGAGCTCCTGCGAGCACTTTCTACCTAAGCATATGAATTCATAAAACCGTACCTACTTAGCAGGAAGAGCAGGTTTTTGCGTGTATGACCGTTCTTTCACCTATCACCTGTCAGCATCATTAAGGTTGATGGTAGCTGCCGCAGCAGACGTCAGAACAACTCTCCTCCATTTATTCCAGTCTTAACTTGTCTGTACTACACCGTAGACCTTCAAACCGCTGATGCCGGTGATGTTGGTGATGTTGTTCATATAGGCGGTGGGTGGTCTGCCTGGATTTGTTTGGCTTCAACTTTTGTTTGCAAAACTGCTGTCGTTAGGACTATTCTTTCTCTTGCCTTAAAGGCAGCCATACTTTGTCTTTGGGAAGCCATGGAGAACATGTGAAAGAAATACAGCTGAATGATCTGGAAGGCAACAGTAAGAAAGAGTCTTGTGACGAAAACAGACAGACTAATCCCCAAACAAGATAGCTTCTGTGGTTCCAAAGCAGGAAGGACCTTAATTTCTTCGATTTCTTTCATTCGTTTATTCCTTTTCTTTTTTCACTAAATTGATAAAGCATACAATATAAACCTTATTTATCATGATGAAATATATGCGAGTCGTACATTCAACACAACATACATATATTCATGTGTAAATCGGTATCACACATGAGACACTTTTATCTTCAGTATTTTCCTCTTCGGAGAAAGGGAAGGGACTTTAATTTCTGCATCCGCAATACCCCACTGAGGCAAATGTGAGGAGATGAGAATCACCATTATATCACTGGTCCTGAAAAAAATTGAGGTCCAACTGCCTCGCTCGTTTGTGACCATTCAGACTTTGGGATAATTTACTGTCATCATCATCATCAGGTGCCCTGCCGCATGGCGTTGGCGATCATGGACCTCCATCTGTCTCTATCTCTCGTTGCCCCTAGCATCTCTCCCACCCTCCTAGTCCCCAGCCACTCTGCAAGTCCGTCCAGCATTTTCTCCCTGGGTCTACCTGGTGCTCTCTTTCCCTCCAGCTTTCCCGTTGTGACCAAGTGCTCCAAATCCCCCTTCCTCATAAAATGGCCTATAAATGTTGCCTGTCTTTTCCTAATCTTCCTTATGAGTGATCTACTTGTGTTTGCCTCCATCAAGACTGTCTCGTTTGTTTTCTTTGCTGTCCATGGAACTCTCAACATTCTTCTTAGAAACCACATCTCAGCTGCCTCAATCTTGCTCTGGCTTTGCTTGCTGACTGTTCACGTCTCACATCCGTATAACAGTATTGGTTCTATATAACATTCAAGGACTCTCCTCCTGATGTTAATTGATAGGCATTTGTTGGTAAGAATGCTTGTCATCTTCTTGAATGCTGTTTTGGCTTGGCCAATTCTGCCGGCTATTTCCGATGTGCATATGCCGTCTGATAAAATAACCGTTCCCAGGTATTTGAACTTATTAACCTGTGTCAAGGTTGTGCCATTTGCTGTTATTTTGCAGGAGGGGATTTCATGTTTTTTACTGACCACCATGACTTCAGTCTTCCTGCTGTTTAGTTCCAACCCCTTACCTT
Source organism: Monoplex corrugatus (assembly GCA_030674185.1). Lineage (NCBI taxonomy): Eukaryota > Metazoa > Mollusca > Gastropoda > Littorinimorpha > Ranellidae > Monoplex > Monoplex corrugatus. Next base: position 48,816,776 of record CM060313.1, read on the forward strand.
TGCTGTCTATTTCTAGTATATTCACAAGGTTTTGTAGATCCCTTTCATTTTCTGCAATTAGCACGGTGTCATCTGCGTATCGAATGTTGTTTATCATTTTCCCTCCAACCTTTAATCCAGGGTCTTCTTCTAGGTTTCTCATGATGTTTTCGCTATATAGTGAAAACAGATCTGGTGACAAAACACAATCCTGTTTGACTCCTCTTTTGATGTTTTGAAAAGAGCTTATATTGTTTTCTATTCTCATTGCAGCTGTTTGTTCCCAGTACATACTCCTGATTATTCATAGATCTTTTCCATCAACATTGAGTCTCTCCGGTTGGTTGATCAATTCTTCATGTCGTACCCGATCGAAAGCCTTGGTCTAGTCAACAAAGCATAAATACAAATCCTTATTCATCTCAATTGACCTCTCTGTGATAGTTCTTAGGATGTCTATGGCATTAATAGTTCCCTTCCCTTCCACAAATCCACACTGTTCTTCTGCTATTTCTCTTTTGATTCTATTCCTTGTCCTCATCATGATTATTCTTAACAGGATTTTTGTTACATGACTCATCAAACTGATTGTGCGATGGAGTTCGCATTCTATAGCCCCTGTCTTCTTTGGAAGTGCAATGAAAATTGATTTTGACATATCTTTGGGGATTTTTCCAGTGTCGTAAATTTCATTTAGGAGGACTGTTATTTTTTCTATGCCAAATTCATCCAGGGCTTCAATCATCTCTGTAGTAATGTTGTCTTGTCCTGAGGCTTTTCCTGGTTTCAGCCAACCTCCAGGAACCTCTCCATGCAACAAACCTAAATGCAAGACTTGTCCTTTCTTGTGCTCAGCCACCACAGTCAAAGGCCCCAAATCTCATATGAGAATTACAAAACATTTCAACTGTCAAACTTATAACATTGTCTACTTGATCAGCTGCTCTAAATGTTCCCAATTGTATATTGGTGAAACTGGACGCACTCTTGACACACGTTTCAAAGAACACTTGGCTGATATCCGCCACCAAAGGGATAAAACTATCCCCAATCACTTCAACCAATCAGACCACTCAATCAATGACATCCGAGTGAAAGGTCTGTGGCTTCTACACAATAACAGCACCATAGACAGGAAAGACAGAGAATCCCACCTCATAAATAAACTTGGAACACGCAAACCACATGGTCTTAACGACAAACCATGAGTAACAAAATTCAGACATGCCGTTTCATGTCTCTTCCTGTTCCCACGCCTACCAGATTCTTGGCACCGGGCACAATCTACTCCCTTATCTCTTGGCTCTTGCCCTGTGCCTTCTTCAGAACAGGGCTATACCGATATAGCATGGCCACTTCTCAAAATTGCAGAACTTATCTCACTTCCCTTTTGACATCACAGTTGCCTCCCCTCTCCCCTTTTCTTACTACTGCTCATGATGACATGGGCATTCCATCTCTTACCCACTGGACGAGGCGGCAGGGAAGTTTTTAGTCCCGTTTTTATTATCCATTGTTTGGTGTCTGTGATTTGTCTGTGACCGTGCGTTCGCGCTTGACAAAGGCTAGTTGGCCGAAAATTTGCGCTTGTTTTGTTTTGTGTTGTCTTGTTGGAGATGCGCTTACATTGATTTTCTTGTTCTTCTGGTTTGTGTAGAAAGAAAGACAAGAGTGGGCTGAATAGAGAGAAAGAGTTTACACTGACTATGTAACGGATCGTACAGTAGAAGGGAGCAAAAGAACTGATTTGGTCAAAGCCTGTTATGCCATGAAGGTCAGCAATGAAGATTCTCTATTCTGGTCTGTTTCGTTTGGACAAAGGAACTTAAAGTGAATTATCTGTAAAAATAGGAATAAAACAGTACTGACAGGCAGCGAGAGGAAAGAGGAGACGTTCTAACACTGAGATCATAGGGGAAAATGATGTGACTATTATTGTTAGTATTATCATTGTTATTATCACTGTTATCATCATCATCATCATTATTATTTTTTTTATCATCATATTACATTGTTGTTGTTGTTATTATTATTGTTATTACTATTACTATTGATTTCAAGAAAACAAAAAGCGTTCTTACCAACAAATGCCTATCAACTGACATCAGGAAGGGAGTTTTCCAGTGTTACATAGAACCAATATTGTTATATAGATGCGAGGCCTGAACAATCAACAAGCAAAGTCGGAACAAAATTGAGGCAGCTGGAATGTGATTTCTAAGAAGAACGTTGAGAGTTCCATGGACAAACAAACGAGACAGTCTTCAGAGAAGCAAACACAAAAAAGAACATTAATGAAGAAGATCAGAAAAAAGACAAGCAACATTTACAGGAAAATTGATGAGGCAAGAGAAATTTGAACAACTAGTCACAAGAAGACCAGAGGAAAAAAAGATCGCCAGGCACAGCCAGGGAGAAAACATGACAGTTTTGCAGTAGGGTTGGGACAAACAGGGTAGAAGATATAGTTGCAGCAACAAAAGATACATTCGTATGGAAGGCCATGATTGCCAATGCCATGCGGCAAGATAGATGATGATGATGAATATTATCAAAAATACTATTATCATTACTATTAGTATTACTATTGTTATCATATTAATGTTTAAAGCTTAAACAAATGGTATCAGGAGTATAGCCATCTCAAACAAAACATGCACAACACCTCGTTGACCTTGAGAAAAAAAAACCTGGAAAAGAAAATTAAGTTCACAGATCAATGCCTTCATGCGGATAACCTAAAGACATATCAGTAGCGTTGACAATTCTGCCCAATGAAACGTGAGTACAAGTTTTTAACATGATTAAGTACATTAAAACATATGTAAACATCGGCCTAAATTATCAGAAATTGCTTCTGCACATCACATATCCTTAGAGCCAAAAATGCGGTTGATATATGTATCCATTTATCTAGCCAAACAGAAAGTATGTAAGGCTTTACAGAACACGTTCAGGTGAACGGACTGACAAAGTTGAAAATGACAGAAAGAAATGACAGAAAGCAAAAGAGCAAGGCAGAAACAAAGAAAGTGCCACAGAAAAGAAGAAATTTCTAGCACAGAATTTCCAGAAGGTGAGAATACTATTTATACTGAAAAAGCCCCTGGCATCCCGTGGGGGTGGGGGAGGGTGGGGGAATGACATGTGTGTGACTTCAACTTTTCTCAATGCCAACATTATGAAGGGGTAGTACCCATCTCCTCTCCTTCACTGCTTTACATACCCAACCCTGATCATTGTCAGATACCCACTCAGAACTTTGAGGACAGGAGATTTTTCCTGAACTAGACTTAAATCTCTGTAGTCTGATCGGAAGCCATGAGGTTTACCACAACGCCAACCACGCCGTCCAAGACACGAAGGGCTGACTGAAATGAAGGCAGATTTACGTTATGTGAAATAAAACCGAAGAAAGTAAAGACAGACAGACAGAGAAAAGGGGAGAGGCTTGTGACAGGCGGTAATCCTGAGGAGACAAGGTGCACATCAATAGGGGACTGGTTGACTGAGGCGCACCGTGGCAAGCAATTTATCCCTGCCACACAGTGGCTAAGCCTTCTTGCACTCCCAGTAGATGAGATCGAGATAGACGTGTGTTTATGTGTGCGTGTGCGTGTGCGTGTGCGTGTGCGTGTGTGTGTGCGCGCGCGCGCGTGCGTGTGTTTGTGCGTGTGTGTGTGTGTGTGTGTGTGTGTGTGTGTGTGTGTGTGTGTGTGTGTGTTTGTGTGTGTTACTAAAAAGAAGGGGGATTGAAAATGATCTGGGTCTGCGTACAGCAGCATATTAAATATTCGTGTTGTATCTCCACTAAATGCAGAGCAAGGAAATGCAGCATTCTCCTTTCAAATTAATAATTAAGACTTCTTCATTACCACTGCTATCTCATGGAAAATCACACAACAGCATCACTGTAGTTAGAAAATAAAGATACTAGTAAAGTGAATCGAAAAGTAAACAAACTATGCAGTAACTTGTAATTGGAAACAAATTCCAAACAGACTTTTAAAAACAAAAACCCAGAGGATTTCGACAGTTTGATAAATCAATGGACACTAAATTGGATAAGCTGTATAATGACTTTTTTAATGGCAAAGGACAGTATGGATGTTAAAAATTGACCAAAATGGTTACTTGAAATGCAGATCACTTTCTTACAAGAGTCTGCTTACTTCGCAATGCAAACAGCTTATTTGTGAGGGCTTAAAGGTTACTTACTGTAAAGAAACATTCCAACCAAGTTTTTCACACCACCGTTATACTACATTCTTAACCAAAGAAAAAAGTTTACAAGAACAACGTGCAGACTGCAATTTGTTTTAGACAGATGGAGAGAGAGAGAGAGAGAGAGAGAGAGGAGAGAGAGAGAGAGAGAGGGAGAGAGAGAGAGAGAGAGAGAGAGAGAGAGAGAGAGAGAGAGAGAGAGAGAGGAACATACATACAGTCATACAGTGTTATTTTCCTTTTCCTTCTGTCTTCGTTTCTTTCATTCTCTCTCTGTCTGTGAAGAAAGTGAGAGAGAGAGAGAGAGAGAGAGAGAGAGAGAGAGAGAGAGACAGAGAGAGAGAGAGAGAGAAATAAACAGCTGGAAGAAAGGGAGAAAGCAGTCTCGTATTGACCTATACCAGTATATCGATAACTGAGTTTTCAGTAAAAGCAGTGTGTTTGCATGTGGTCCTTTCTCGTTCATAGTTGTGTTGCCTTTTTGCACCAGCATGTGTAGAACCAAAGGGAACTGGTCAGTGAGTAGGGAAACAATTACATTGTGAATCTCTTTTCACACCCATCCACCCACACACACACACACGCGTGCGTGCTCGCGCTTATGCACGCGTGCACACACACACGCGCACATACACACACACGCGCGCGCGCGCGCACACACACACACAGCCGCTCTTAAAAAACAGCCACCCACCATCCCTACATACATGCAACGAAAATCCAACACGCAAAACAAAGGCCCACACATAACCACGAAATTGCGGTGGGACCCTCTAAGGTGGACATGTCTAAACGCCATCACCCATCATCCTGTCATAACTCAGTCAACGTCCCCTGTCTGTGGACAGTCAAATGATGGGTGGCTCCTGGTGTCTGCTGTCTGTCCCCAACCTCTCTGCACGCCTGACAGATAGTGTCTAATAATGCAAGCATTTGGAATGAAGTGACACTGTCAGAGCTTGGAGATTACTGTTGACTGCGATACTTCTAGTGTTTTGAAATGACTTTACTCTCTTCATGAACAAAAACATAAGCAAATAAAATAAAACAAAAAGGTAAGTGCACATACAAACAAAACTGTTTGAAATTAAGTTTTAGTTTTTATTGTTTTACAACTATTCCTAACCAGTTTTGCAAGCTTAAAAAGTTAGAGAGAAAATAAGGGGGTTGTAGCAACCTGTTGTAATCAAATAGATCTTCGTCTTCTAAACGGGTGGCAACTCAACGGTAAAGAAATCAATAGTGTTTGGAGCTTGCCTGAGTCTGTTCAAGATGGATTCACGGCACTGGAACGATTCCATATGCGTTCCACCCAAAACTACCAGCAATTATCTGGCTGACTCTCCTAGCCGACACAAAACCCAATGCGCTGTCAAGGTTTAGAAATGAGAAAGGGAGCAGGGACTTATGAAACACTGACGCTATTATAATGATGGAAACATTATGATGTGCGGTGAACAAGCCAATGGAAAAAAATGCAAATGAGAGAACCGAAAAAAAAAGGGAATCTGTCTTGTGTGTGTGTGTGTGTGTGTGCGCGCGCGTGTGTGTCTGTGGGTGAGTCTGTGAGAAATAGGCAGAGAGACAGACAGGTAGACAGACAAATAGTCATATACTTATATGTATACATATATGTTATGTGTGTGTGTATATATATATATATATATATATTTATATATATATATATATATACACATATATTATAATGTATATATATATGTATATATATACATGATGTATATTATATATATATATATATATATATATATATATATAAGAGAGAGAGAGAGAGAGAGAGAGAGAGAGAGAGACAGACAGACAGACAGAGACAGACAAAGAGAGACAGACAGGACAGTCAGACAGACAAACAGACAAGAGAGCAAGGGAGAATGGGGATAATTTAACTTTTCACTCCTGATCATATCTACCAGATTCCTAAATTATCAGCAACGATAGCAAAGCAATAAATAGATTAACAAATAAATAAGTAAGTAAATAAATAAATAAATAAATTAAATAAAAAAATAATGTAACCCTTTCACTCCCTCACCTTATCCAGATACCGACAGACAGCTGGTGGATATAGTGAGGCAGTGCAAGGGTGCAAAAGTTGGGATATGCGGTAAGGGAGTGAAAGTGTAACATTTTGCAGCCTGGTGGATAGGACGAGGGAGTCACGGAGTTAAATCAGGGGGAGAAAAAGGGAACAGCAATTTGCAGAAGATGTTTCCACAAATAGACACTCCCAGTGCCAAGGGAAAATAAGCAACACTGCACGTGATAGCAGCCAGTTTTAGGGATGATTTATTTTTACTTTGGTTCAGCGAACATGAGAAAACAGTGTCAACTTACCCAGCGCTTCCCAAATAAACACTTTCGTCAGCATTTAGCAAAACATGCTTGCTTGTCAGAAGTGGGTGGATGTCTCTTGAAACCTACAAAAAAGAACCCCTTGGCAGCAGATTTTGGCTTAAATCAAATCTAGACCCCTTTTGAAAAAAACAAAACCAGACTTTCTGTCTTCGTTTTCGTGTGTTAATGTTTTCAGACACTTGAGGTTCTAAACAACTACTGAAACAATTAAAAGCAAGAAGACTGATTTGAGAAATGCCAAAACATTTTCTTTAAACATTTTTTTTTCTTCTAAAATTTTGATATCTACATTGCATGACAAATGAACCAATGTTTTAAGAAAACTTGACAACTCCGTTTTATGTATAATCAAAGCTTCTGTTTAAATACGAGATCTCATATGTTATGATGTATGGTCTATTATCAATCTTTATTAAAAATCACATATCTTCGTTTCTCGTCTCTCTCTCTCTCTCTCTCTGTGTCTGTGTATATATATATATATATTATAGATATATATATATATATATATATAATATATATTAATATATATATATATTATATTATAGAGAGAGAGAGAGAGAGAGAGAGAGAGAGAAAGAGAGAGAGAGAAGGAGACAGGAAGAGTTCAGATCAGATACTTTATTAAAAAAGCACATCAGCCCCTACTGAAGAGATGCTTTAAATGTGTTACAAAACAAATTATCAAGTACATCAGAGAACAAGATTAACAACTACAACACAATAGCAACTACACAGTAGGACATCGCAATTTTCCTTCTTTTAAATGTTTTAAGTAGAAAGAACCTGGAATTCTAAAAAGAATCATGACGAGTTGAGCTTAAAATAAGCATTGCTTAAACATGTTTGGATTTCTGTAGTATTTTTGTGGGATAAGCTTGGATCAAAATCATCAAAAACTGGACACAGAGAACAAAGTGTTATCTCCTCATTTTTCGCATGCATGCATAAGGAATACACTAAATCAGTATCTATATTTCTTGTACCTGAAATGATGAACCTTCAGACTTGATGCCACAAGCATGTTTTGTAATTGTTCTTTTCCAATGAACGTCCAAATCAAGACTAACATAGGACTTAATACTGTGGGAATTTTACGAAAGACCAATAAAGGTCATGCCTTCCACTTGTCTGTATGTGTTCATTCCACTTCTGCCATCTGCAATCAATTAACCTTTGTCGAAAAGCGCGAATAAACTGATTCTTATTTCAAAGCCTTTGACAACACCAAACATCACCAAACCTATGTTAACTGAAGCATGTACACGTAATAGTTGTCCATTTCTCCTTTCCTGTCAGGTTTAAATCGAAAAGTATCCCATGTGACGTTTTGGCAGTCTAAAATCTTCCATGCCCAGCAGTTTTAACCAATATCGTATGCACTGTATGGCTGAGCTGAACGAACAAGCAAAGGATATCTGTTTGCTTCTCCGTACACTAATCCATTTGATATGCGCATACGTATCACCAGAAACTTTTTCAAAGCTAACAAATGTACAGCTTCACAACGGGTATCTGTTTTTTGTTTGTTTGTTTGTTTTGTTTTGTTTTCCCCAAACTCCAATTTTCTGTTCCATATAACATAATAGGCTTAGAGAGTGAGAGAAAGAAAGAAAGAAAGAGAGAGAGAG
>CM060313.1:48832482-48839982 GCA_030674185.1 Monoplex corrugatus
GACAGGCGTGAAGACCGTCTCTGTACAAAAGTCACCACAATTTGTGTCACCAGTCCTGTGACGTGTAAACCCTGGGATGCAGATCAGAGACTGACAGAAAACAACAAGACGCTGCAGGCTAAAACATCTGTTGAGTAGGAAAGTGCCACAGTCAGTCCCTGACACGACAGAAGCTAAGAAATGAGTTTGAATCGTCTGAAAAATGTGTAGCCGTATCGAAACTCACTGTTCTGCTTCAGAAAAAAATTGGATGAGAACAGCTTTTTGTTGTAGCTAAAATCACATCTAGTCATTGTGAAAAAATCCTGAAAACTAATCACTCGATGATTCTGTAGGATTTGTGATAAACTAAAGAGATCACTTTAAAGCAATGTGGAGATCAAAGCTGGAAATAATGTGAACACTTTTATAGAAAAACACGTCAGTCAATATTTTTTTAAACGCCGATTTTCTTGTTCTTTTTAAATCAAGGGAGTAATACATCAAGAGAACGAACCTCTTTATTTTCAAAAGAAATATAGATTTTATTTTAAATCTTATTTTTCAGAAGGAAACTGTATTCAACCAAAACATTCAGCCAATTTGTCAACGTGACTTTTTTCCCTTTGGTCAAGATAAACATTCCATCACTTCTAGCAGACAAGTGTGTTTTGCAAATCCTGATGAATGTGTTTACATGCCGAAAGCAGGATAAGGTAACGCTGATTTTCTCATGTTCGTTCAATTAGAGCAAAAGTAAATAACCCCAAATTGGCTAGCATCACAGACAGTGCTGATTTACTTTCGCTTTGGAACTCAGAAAGGATTTTTTGCAGGCTGCAATGTGCTTTATTTCAGACTGAGCCTCTTTTTCCCATTCACTTTTTTGTTTGTTTCTTTCTTTCCTTCTGTCTCTTAGTTCAGAAAACGTGCATGTGTGGGTTTTTTTTTATTATCATTTTTTTGTAAATTAGGAATTGGTTCTCTCTCTCTCTCTCTCTCTTTCTCTCTTTCAACAAGAAACTGCAGGCTTTCATTCTCTAATTCTTTCTGTCTATAATTACAGGAAATTTGTACGTCTTTTTAATTATCATCTTTGCAAAGAAGGAATTCTCCCTTCCCCCGTCTCTTTCTCTTTCTCTCTCTCTCACACACACACACACACACACACACACACACACACACACACACACACACACACACACACACACACCACACGCAAAACACACGCACACACTCTATTTCCCTGGACTCCCCGAGTTCTCTCTCTCTCTCTTTCTGTCTTCTGACCTACCGATTGCATTTGTCCATAATTTGCTTGTTTGCCTGGCTGTTCAAGTTCACAATCTATGATAATGGGACGGGAAAGTTGTTATGCTCTTTCTCTTTCTGTATATCTGTCTGGTTCTGTATTTCTCTCTGTCTGTGTCTGTCTCTGTCTCTCTGTCTCTCATTTACTCCCCTCCCATATTAATTACACTTTTTGCCTGCCTTTCTACTTCCATCTTTGTCAAACGACAGGAACAGCTGATTCTCTATTTTCTTACGCATTATGCCTTATTTTATTTATTTATTTATTGGTGGATTTTTTCTGTTCTTCGTTCTGGGCAGATATGTAGATCTATGTATAAGCAATGGCAAGTTTGAAAAACGGCTTTTAACTATCAACTTCAACTCTTGGAAAATATAGTATTATTGTCATTGCATTTCTCTCTCTCTCTCTCTCTTTTACTCTCTCTTTCTCTTACTCGCTCTATACATATATGTATTTAAACATATATCTATATATACATATCTATCTGTCTGTCTGTCTGTCTGTCTGTCTATCTATCTATCTATCTATCTATCTATCCGTCTGTCTGTCGGCCTGTCTGCCTGCCAGTCTATCTGTCTGTCTATCTATCTATATGTGTGTATGTGTGTGTGTATGTGTGCATGCGTGAGTGCGTGCATGCGTGCGTGTGTGTGTGAGTGAGTGAGTGTGTGTGCGTGTGTGTGTGTGTGTGTGTGCGCACGGGCGCATGCCATATGCATACACACATACATGAAAACATGATGAATATGTGGATAGTACACCAAATGTAATATGAGCTGTGTGAAGCTACTCCCTTCAAATAAAACCATGACGTTTTCCGACAATACATTTCCTGTTTGGCATTCTATTCATTCACTGCCTCCTTTCTCCATTCTCCTTCATGTGTGTTTCCTGATCCAGAGCAGATAGGCTACATCTGTATTTGTAACACATCAAGCTTGGAACACCTCCCACTCACACACTCCCTTCAGGTAGGTTGCTAACTCCAGGTACAGCTGCTCGCCAAGTACAAATAGATGCCATCAACATTTGTAATAAACAGAGCACAGCAAGCCTCTTGACCCAACCAACAACTGATAAAAATGAGACCATTCTGAATTTAGATGAATCCTGGTTGCGATTTTGGTGTTGTGTGTTGTTGGTGTGTGTGTGTGTGTGTGTGTGTGTGTGTGTGTGTGTGTGTGGTGTGTGTGTGTGTGTTGTGTGTGTGGTGTTGTTGTGCGTGTGTGTTTAGCTATTTGAATGCCTTTCTATCTGTCTCTAACCCCCCATCCCCATCACTCTCTAAGTAACAAACGCCAATATACAATTAGGAATCAGATTCATTCAAAAAGTGGTGAGTGTTGAATGTTACATGGCAATTCCTTCCCAGCCAAACTACTTCAAATCCTAATTGGTTCTTTATTTAATGGACTCCTGTTTGCCCAGAAAACTTACTTTGCCCAACAAACATGTGGAGCCAGAAGACAGAGGTCATTCATAATTTTAAAAAAATTAAATCGTACAAAAAATAGCCATACCGACAACAAATAAACAATGAGAGAGAGAGAGAGAGAGAGAGAGAGAGGAGGGGGAGAGAGATGTCGCTCTCTTTTTGCTCTCTAATCCCTCATTTTCAATCTCCTCCCTCTTTCCATACTTTCTTAGACATTCAGACAAACAGCACAGGGTCTCATGACTTCCCAATCCCCCACAGGAAACGTCTCATCTCCTCTACGCGCATGCCAGCTTCAGTGACAGGCCTGGGCTTACAGGGGAGGGGGTGTCTGTTTTTTTCTTCTTCTGTTTTTGCTTCTTTTGTTGTTGTTGTTGTTCTTTTTCACTATGGTGCTCATTTGACAATCCTGCACTGAATTAGTTTTCGGAGTCCTCGTGTGTAAATTGAAATAAAGAAAGATGGTCAGACAACAGTTTTCTTTCCTTTTCTGCTGATGTCTCCTAATAGATGAGATAACTATGCTTAATTGCGAATTTGAAAATGGGCCATAAACAGTGTTAGTCTGATATAATTTTTCAACGATAGAATAAGGTAAATTTTGTCCCATGGCCTAATGTCGTAGAAGTTTGGTGTTTGTTCACGAGGGATTCATTGCACTCAGACTGGTCCATATGCGCTGCATCCAACTCTGCCAGCAATTATCTTGCAGACTCCCTGAGCCTGCGGAAAACTTTATGCGCTGGCAAGGTCTTGAAAAGGGGAGAAGGGAAAGCATTTGAAAAACCACGCTGACATCACCTCAATGATGGAAATATTTTTCTTTAAGGTGATTCGAGAGTTCATGTTTTTCAGCAAAATACACGATTTCACACTGCCTGTTTGTCTCTGTCAACTTTGTACAGATGAGTTAAGTTACGAGAAATAAAACTAAAGAAAACAAAGACGGGCATCAAGGGGGAAGGGGGAGAGGCTGTGACGGGCGGTAATCCTGAAGAGACAAGTTGCACATCAATAGGGACTGGTTGACTGGCACACCATGGCAAGCAATTTATCCCTGCCACACTGAGGCTAAGCTTCCATTGAGTCCCAGCGGGATGGAGACGTACGTGCGTGCATGTGTGCGTGCGTGTGTGTTTATGTGAGTGTGAGTGTGTGCGTGTGCGTGTGTGTGTGTGAGTGTGTGTTTGTGTGTGTGTGTGTGTGTATGTATATGTGTGTGTGTGTGTGTGTGTGTGTGTGTGTGTGTGTGTGTGTGTGTGTGTGGAGAAGGGGCGACAGAATTGAAGAAAAGGGTCTGCATTTGCATTTAACTGCAGACTAGGTACAATCGACGTAGCTCATTTAAATCTGAGCAAGACTGGCGAGTGATGTAACTGGCTACTTTGGAATTCAAACCACGACATCAGTTTAGAAGAGGATTAAAAGAGAACATGATGTCAAAGAACTGGGCATGTAGAGACACTTGCAACTGATACTGATTTTATTTTAAAGCATTATGTGGGTTTTCATACATGACAGCAACTGATTTCAGTCTTAACTGGTTGTTGGTGCAGATTTAATTTAAAACGTTGGCGACAACACTTTTGTTTTAACAAGGAACACCCTAGGGTGCCAGATTGGACCCAGAGCAACAATGCCCCACCCCTGGTCAAATAATCACCTCCCAGCTCCAGAAGTCAGAAGGGCCATCCCTTTGCTGCATCTGATTTCAACACTTCGTTTTGTATATATCTCAGTACAACAAACGAAATGCTGTACGGAAAGCAACTTTTTTGGTTACGAGGGATAAAAAGACGAGTGGACTACGCACTCGTTGTAAAGACACTTTTCTTCAGCTTGAAGAGGCTCTTGTCGTGGCACAATAGTTCTGCAGTCAAGACATTCATCTTGGGTACCGCTTGGTGGGCAAAGGGAAAAGATTTTTCTGATCCTCCAGGTCAATGTATGTACAGACCCGCTATTGCCTGAACCCCTTTTGAGCAAAAATGGATGTAGAACATCTAACAGGCACGTTGAAGGTCATGCAAGTCAAGTCAGTGTTCACTGGCTTACGAACAGAAGAAACAGACCAGGCATGCACGTCCCCCAAAATAAAAGTATGCATTAATTGCGGGGTGAAAAACGGCCATTTTTGTAAAAGTCTACCCGTTTGTCCATGTGCATGCGGGAACTGCAGTTCACGAACGATAAACAAACAAACAAACAAACAAACAAACAAACAAACAAACAAACAAAAAACCCACCACCACTAACAACGAAACAACAATAACAAAAAGAAATTAAAAAAAATGAAAACTGCTTCCCTTCCAGGAGAGAGCATAGGTATGGGCTCACTGGACAGATTAGGATGACACCATACAGTCTAGTCTACTCTGCAGATCCCTGACTCGAGTGTTGCTCAAAGTCTCATCTGCTCAACGGACGCACGAGTAAGGATGTTGTTGCTCAAAGTGTCATCCACTTCATGTATGCATCAATGAGGGTGTTGCTCAAGGTCTCTTCAACTCCAGGGACGCATTGTGAGAATACTACCGAAACCCCGAAGACGCACCAAGTTGCTCGAAGTCATATCCACTTCATGCAAGTAGCAATGAAAGTATTGCTCAAAGTCTCACCCACTTCATGCAGTTATTGAGTACCTTGTCCTGTTCAGTGGTGGGTAAAACAAAGCAGCAAAAGAGAAGAGACAGGCACCCGCTTTAATAATGCTGGCCCTGCGAAAAATTGAAATCTACCACCTCTCCTTTTCGGCTTCATAATTTTACTATTTATCTAGTTTAATTTGTATTCTTTTAATACTTGTGCAAATTTAAATCAAAGTCACTGCTAGCGTTCAAGTATATCGGAAATACATACATACAGAAAAAACACTTGCGCAAAGAGAGACAGAAAAAGAATCAGAAACAGTCGCAAAGAGACAGAGAGACACACACAAAAGACTTAAACCTCATCGTGAACGTGAACACGGACGCAAAGCCAAACATGCGATAGGAAAAAATACTGTTTTCTCAAACTTACAACCTCCAGCGCCAAGTGAAAGCAAGCCAACACTCCCATGATCCCAGTCTGTTTGTAGAACCATTTTATTTTTAAACGGAGCTGCAGGAAAATGGCAAACCAATGCTACCTTACCGAGCACTTTCCTGTAAACAGCTCCCTTGATATTTAGCGAAACACGCTTTGCTGCTGGAAGCAGTGAGATGATTTGGTAAATTACCAGATATCCTAGCTTTTGACTTTTCGTTTTTCTTTTTCCGAATAAACAAATGTCATCTCGAGAATAATTTTGAACGTCATTCTCTCTCCCTCTCTCTTCGTCTCTCTCTCTCTCTCTATGTTCTCTCTCTCTCTCCCTCTCTCTCTCTAACACATACACACACACACACACACGCACACACACACACACACACACACACACACACACACACACACACACACACACACACACACACACACACACACACACATATTCACATCAATACAGTTCATTTATATTAGCGTAGACGCTTACTGGCGCCAACTGCATGGGGAAAAGAAACGCTATTATTTTGCTTACGCTACAGCCGTCAAAAATAAATATCCGTTCTTGTTCTTATTTGTTACTAGTTTACTTCCAGCTCCCTGTTCTTTGGAACAATGTTAACATTTAATCTTAACTATGTCATCAATGTTCAATTATATGCTTTGTCATTACTATCTGTATCAGACAACATCTGTAACTCATCTCACAGACGCCCACTCTTTGCGTTTAGTCTGAAAATAATTACTTGGATCACTCTAATTCTTACGTATGTTTGAAATCTGGCCTTTTCTTACGATATTCAGCAAAGCCACGATAGACACAGTATCTGATTAGTTGTAACATTTTATTCTGACCACATGATTTTGTTTCCTGATATGTGTCAGATATGCTGCAGTTTGCTGCCCAACCCAGCCAAACACACCTTTCAAAAGGCTTAGCTTCTGAATGTGCATAATCCTTGATTAATGTGCAAAATCCATGCTTAATGTGCGTAATTCACGCTTAATATGCATGATCCATGCTTAAAGTGCATAATCAAAATCCAAATCAAGTGTGACTGCCCGCGCTCAAGGAAACAGGAACCAGGGAAAAGAAACACGAAAAAAGAATAAAAACGCCTATTTAATACAATAAGACAAGACAGGCGCACATTTTCGGCCAACTGGCCTTTTTCAATCGTAAGATACCAAACAAACGCCAGATACAAAAATCAGGAGAAAAAGACTGAAACTTCCCTGCTGCTGCGTCCAGTGTAAGAAAAGGAATAAACTGACTAAAATGACATCATAATGTGTTTTTGAGTAAATGTGATGTCAAGCGGAAAAATGAAATGAAGTACAATTGTCATTCCCCATTCCGTCTCTCTCTCTCTCTCTCTCTCACTCACACACACACACACACACACACACACACATACACACACACACACACACACACACACACACACATATATATATATATATATATATATATATATATATATATATACATACATACACATCATCGTCATCGTCATCATCATCATTATCATCAGTATTCATAGTTAGGTTAACATAAAAGTTGTAGTGAGATATTAAAAGTGTGTATAACCAGGAAAAATACATGCACGTCAACTGGTTGCTTAAAATCGAAAGATGGCACGCTTATCGCGGAAAAAGACAAAATACTGGACAGATGGGGAGAGTACATTAAAGACCTTTTTGAGGATGACAGAAACGAAGAACACATTATAAAAAAGAACTTTGA
>CM060313.1:48849982-48852482 GCA_030674185.1 Monoplex corrugatus
GCGAAGAAGAATTGCGAAGAAGAATTGCGAAGAAGAAGAAGAAGAATTGCGAAGAAGAAGAAGAAGAATTGCGAAGAAGAATTGCGAAGAAGAAGAAAAAGAAGAAGAAGAAGAAGAAGAATTGCGAAGAATTGCGAAGAATTGCGAAGAAGAAGAAGAAGAAGAAGAAGAAGAAAAAGAAGAAGAAGAAGAAGAAGATGACGATGATGATGATGATAATTATTACCAACATCATCATCATTATTTTTATCCTCCTCCTCATTATCATAGCAGTTGTTGATATAGTTATTATCATATCAAATGTGCGTGTGAAGAGCATATGTGTGTGTGTGTGTGTGTGTGTGTGTGTGTGTGTGTGTGTGTGTGTGTGTGCGTTTGTATGCGTGCACGCGCACGTGTGTGCCCTTTTCAGTTCCCTTTTCATCTACACACACACAAACCTCACGTACATACATGGACACCCTTCATTTATAATTTCCCCACTTTTCATAAATATTCTTGATGCAGTCGCAGACCATTTCTAAAGCTCCTGCTTTTCAATCACTTGCTTCCTCTCTCTCTCTCTCTCTCTCTCTCTCACACACACACACACACACACACGTACACACACACAAGCACACGTACACACACACATACTTCTTAATTAATTTTCCCATACTCAAACTAATGCTTTATGTAGATACAGGCTATTTTCAATGCTTTTTGCTTTCAATCGCGCGCGCGCGCACGCGCACACACACACACACACACACATATATATATACACACATACAACTCTATCTCCATCTCATCTACTGAAGGCTTAGCACCAGCGTGGCAGGGATAAAGTGATTGCCATGGTGCGCCAGTCAACCAGTCCCCTATTGATGTGCAACTTGTCTCTTCAGGATTACCGCCCGTCACAGCCTCTCCCCTTTCTCTCTTGCCCCCTGTCTTCACTTCTCTAGTTCTATCTTAAATAATGTATTTCCTCACTGTATTTGGTTGCTGTGTTCGTCAACCCTTCTGCACCTTGTTTCAACACCAGCCTCTAAAGCACTTCACGTACCCTGGAGAGCTTTCTGTGAGCTGGTTGGTTCTTTCAGTAGAGTTGTGGACTCAAGTTCAATCAAAGCCGAACGCAACATTAAAACTTGGCCTGTTCTCTGCTCATCTTAACGTTTCCGTCATTCTGGTGGTGTCAGTTTCATGTTTCACAGGTCCGTTCTCCTCCCCGCCCCCCCTTTTTTTTTCAAGACCTTGCCAGCGTTCTGCGCAGGCTCAGAAAGTTTCAAAGATAACTGCTGGTACGTTTAGGTGGAACGCACATAGAATTGTCAAAGTACGATAAATCTTGTTGAACAAACGCCATAAGCCTGTAGTCTGTGGCTAGTGATTACAGCACCAGCTTATGACGCCAGTAGCCTGCAGTCTGTGGCTAGTGGTTACAGCACCAGATTATGACGCCAGTAGCCTGCAGTCTGTGGCTAGTGTTTACAGCACCAGATTATGATGCCAGTAGCCTGCAGTCTGTGGCTAGTGGTTACAGCACCAGATTATGACGCCAGTAGCCTGCAGTCTGTGGTTAGTGGTTACAGCACCAGATTATGACGCCAGTAGCCTGCAGTCTGTGGCTAGTGGTTACAGCACCAGATTATGACGCCAGTAGCCTGCAGTCTGTGGCTAGTGTTTACAGCACCAGATTATGACGCCAGTAGCGTGCAGTCTGTGGTAACTGGTTACAGCACCAGCTTATGACGCCAGCAACCTGCAGTCTGTGGCGATAAACCAACCTTGAGTATGTTGCACGCGCAGGTTAAAGATCTTCGGCAACAATGGAGGTGTCGCTGGCAAAAATCCACTTTCATGGGATAAACAAAAACACAGATATACAGAACGAAATGGACGGCGCTGCGCTGCAGCGATGTGCTCTACCAAAGAGCCCAAATTTCACATGGTGAATCCATAGTGACAACGATTAGATAAATTCACATGAAAAAATACACATAAATAACAAAACACAGTCTTTCAGTATGTCTCAGTTAATTTCTCTGCCAGGTGAAAAGTAGAGATCTGACCGTCTCAACTTATACCATATGCTGAGTCTGGTAAACTTGGGGTCTCTTATGGGGGTATGTCAGACATGGCTGAAAAGCGATATAGGGTGTGTCTGAAGGATCATAGCTGACTGGGTTTGAATGGGTCATGCAGTGCATGGACAGCCCCCCACTCCTCCCCTACCCCCATCTCCACCCCCCTGACTTGGCGAAATGACTATCGTGTGGTTTCGGGACCTGGAAAGTGATACGTCTGGTCAGTGGCGAGGCGGAATCGCTCTGGGTCTCACCCAGCACCCTCGGGTTTTTCTTGATAACGTTCATAAGAAAAGCACCAGTCGCTGTGGTGTAGTGATTAGCGCAACAGACTTCTGACTGGAAGGTTGTGCGTTCGAATCTTAATTAGTTCCTTCAAAAATCATTGTAAGACTCGTTTTATGGCTTGAACTGGCTCCTACCCAGAG
>CM060313.1:48854982-48857482 GCA_030674185.1 Monoplex corrugatus
ACCCGCTCAATTTCTCCATGAAATCAATTTGGATTTCTCTCACAACGCACATCTTTGATTTCTTCTCAGTTTGCTAAAGCTTGTGTTCGTTTGTATTTCATTAGCTTCCATTTTTCGTGACATCTGAAGCGCAGTCGCATTCGTTTTCCCTTCAGCATTCTCTGTGAAATAGTTTGCCCATTTGTTAGCTGTTTTCCAAGGATTACACACTTCACTTCAATCTGATGAAATAAAGAAGCAATGAAAAAAGAGAAAAAAAGGAAAGGCAAACAAACACGCAAAAACAGAAAGAATGAAACAGGGGGGGGGGGGGGGACCGAAAGAAGAAAGAAATACAGAAAGCAAGGAAAGAAGGCACGTGGAAACAAAACAAAAGAAAACAAAAAATTCAGAAAGTCACAAAAAGCATTAGAAAGAGAAAAAAAAGAAAAAAACTACAGAACTAAAGTTATAGAAAAGACAGAAAGAGAGAGAGAGAGAGAGAGAGAGAGAGAGAGAGAGAGAGAGAGAGGGGGGGGGGGGGGGGCGAGTTCATTGAAAAGCAGTGATAAATGAGACCGGGAAAAACACAGTCAGACGTTCTGTAATCTCCCTTTTTACACAAAATTACTAAGAAGAAAACAAACATTCGTTCTTAATGCATTTCCCACTGCAAATCTCCGTGCCGCTGAGAAACTAAAACAGCACAGCTATTTAAAAAATACCAATGTTGTATTCTTCAAACATCGATGTAGTTTATCATATTTAAGTCTAGGAAGAAAAGAATAAGATATGGAAAATAATGGGGAAAAGGTTAGCTATGTGTGACAAATGCGTGTGTGTCGAACACCACTGTTAACAATTTTAAGCAATTATACGTCGTTGTGACAAGTCAGAAGACTCAAAGATTTTGAAATGACGTCTGTTTTTCCATATGAGCACTGCAACAATGGAAACATGGAATGCAATCCTAAAACTTCGAGGATGCCAACTGTGATCCACGTGCATGAACAACAGTAGTTTGTGGGCGCCTTATCTATGTACATTTTCAGTACATTCGACACTAGTTATTATGGACTTTTGAAACATAATTCTTATTTTGCTTTGCAGCCTATTTATATTATTTTGTTTAACGCGACCCAGAATTGCTATTTATGAAGGAGTCACTACTGAACTAAATTTCTTTTACAAACATGGTACATACTTGTCAATAAAAGCTTAACAACCATAAAAATCACGTCGAATCTGCGACTATGTGAAGATATGCACCCTATGCTTCTTTTTTACACCATACACTGGCGTCAACCAGGCTCGAGATATACACGCAGTAATGGTAAGAGAATTTGAGGAATACTCACAAGGCACACTGTCGAAAAGGATGACACTCGACTGTGTGGTTTCAGTCTTTCCTAAATGTAGATCCCCTGAGCCGAGATAACACTGTGAAACTGGGTTGGAGCTGGTCGGAGCCGAAAATCCTGCCCTCTTTAGAGTAATGGAAAATAAAGGTACATCTTACATGTATAGTCATCATCCATTTTGCTAAGCACTATTCCACTATGACCTGTGAATGCAATAATTTTATCATCTTTAATTTATTTCTTATGATTTTGAATACGATTCTGACCAGACCATGAGTATGCAATATGGGATATTACGTCACTTTCTTTACTTGATGATTATGTAATTTATTGGGATATTACGTCACTGTTTTTATTTAATGGTTATGTACTTTATTGGAATACTACGTCACTTTCTTTACTTGATGATTACGTAATTTATTGGAATATTACGTCACTGTTTTTACTTAATGGTTGTGTACTTTTGGGGTATATTACGCCACTGTATTACTTGATGACTAAGTCGTCGTCGGCCTCTTTACATCTCAGGAGATGATAGTCTGCACCAGGAGGCGTTGTGGTCATGACGTGCACTTTCTGCTGTGGCTGTGCAGGCCGATTCTTGAGTGGCAATCTCTATCACATCTGCCACATACAAATTGAGTCGCTATTGTCTGGTTTCTGGAAAGTTGCTTGCGAAGAGCCCTTTTCTCATCTGCGCTTTGCGCTCTCCTCCTCTCCGCATTCACAACGCCTTGCTGAACGGCTGTCCGCCACGCTGCCCTGTCTTCCGCCAGAGTCTCCCAAGAGCCTGGGTCAATCCCTGAGCTTCTAAGGTCCCTTTTGCATGCGTCTACAAAGTGTAGCTGTGGGTGTCCTGGAGTTCGCTTCCGATTTGCCAGTTCGCCGTAGAGAACGTCTTTAGGTATGCGTCCATCCTCCATTCGACGCACATGGCCAAGCCAGCGTAGTCGGCGTTGGCTTAGAAGGGCAAAGATGGTCTGTAGGTCCGCACGACGGAGGACCTCTGTGTTGGTCACCTTGTCTTGCCATTGGATGCCGAGGATGCGTCGCAAGCAGCGGAGATGGAAAATGTTGAGCCTCTTTTCTTGGCTGGCGTATGTGGTCCAGGCTTCACTTGAGTAGAGTAGTGTGCTCAACACACATGCTCTGTACACCTG
>CM060313.1:48864982-48897482 GCA_030674185.1 Monoplex corrugatus
CGGTGGGTGGAGGGAGAAAGGAAAGAAGGAAAAAAGAATAAAAGAAAGAAGAAAAAAAAAGAAAAAACACAAACAAAACACTGCATAAGCCATTTTGAACCCAACGCATTAAAATCAACCATCAGTAAAATGTGAACTGACACACAGACAGCAAAAGCTAAAGAACAGTGTTTATTTTTTTAAAGGAAGTTGAGAGATAGCCACAAAAAAGGCCGAAACTGATTCAATGCGAGACTGTTATATCAATGATCACCATGGTAAATAAACAGCCCGGGCCTGTCATTGATGAGGGTACGTGCGTGGAGGATTTGAGAAGTTTCCAGTCGAATATTGGGGATTATGAAGTCACAAGGCACTGTGCCGTTCGACTTAATGTTTAACCCTTTGACTCCTGCACCCTGCCCACCAGCAATCTGTATTATCAACTATGCCAGCAAAGCAAAAAAAAATTTAACCTTTTGACTCCCTCTCCCTCTCCATCAGCTTCCAGCAGGAAGCTCGTGGATAGGGTGAGGGAGTGAAAGGGTTAAGGTTTTGCAGTTCGTGGTCAGGATGCGGGAGTCAAAGGGTTAAGAAAGTATGAACAGCGAGATGGAGGGGAGAGAGAGAGAGAGAGAGACAATGACAATGATGCTTTATTTTTCAACGGTAAAAGCTATTGGCTAGAAGCCATTTTTCAAACTTGCCGTTGCTATTCTATACACATAACATTTGTTTACAGTAACAAGTACAGCTTAAGGAAAATACATGTTGAATACTAAAATTAAGATACAATGAAATCAAGAAACGTACACAGTCACCACTTAGAATAGGTAGATAGATAGATAGATAGATAGATAGATAGATAGATAGATAGATAGATAGATAGATAGAGAGGTAGATAGTATAGATAGATAGATAGACAGATGAGAGAGAGAGAGAGAGAGAGAGAGAGAGAGAGAGAGAGAGACAGACAGAGACAGACAGACAGACAGACAGACAAAGAAATAACGTATAGAGACAAAGAGAAAACAATCACTGAAAAACACTTTGAAAATAGAGAGAGTGACAGACGGAGAAATAGGGAAACGCTAAGAAAACAGGCAAAGAGTTAGAGAAATAGATACAGACAATCAGAGAAGACACAGGGTAGAAGGTAAACTGCAGTACATCAGCAGCAAAGCGGTGCACACGACAGTGTCGGGTTCCCTGTTGATGGACGAGCCCCTGTCACCACTGACTTGTTCAGGAAGACAGTACCGAAGCTGATCTTGTATGAGATAGGACGAATGTCTGGTTTGAAATGGTCAGGAGAGAAAGGAAAGCAGATAAAGAGAGGCAGAGTCAGAGAGACCGAAACAGAGAGAGAGAGGAAGAGAGAGAGAGAGAGAGGAGAGAGAGAGAGAGAGAGAGAGAGAGAGAAACAAAGAGAGCAAGAGACGGGGAGAGAAAGATACAGAAAGAGAAAGGGACAGGAAGGAACAGAGAGAGAGAGAGAGAGAGAGAGAGAAACAAAGAGAGCAAGAGACGGGGAGAGAAAGATACAGAAAGAGAAAGGGACAGGAAGGAACAGAGAGAGAGAGAGAGAGACAGAGAGAGAGACAGAGACAGACTGACCGAGAGAGAGAGAGACACACACACATAGGGAGGACAGAGGAGAGAGAGAGAGAGAGAGAGAGAGAGAGAGAGAGAGAGAGAGAGAGAGAGAGAGAGAGAGAGGCTGACAGAAACAGGAGAACTAGAAACGGACATTCATAGAAAACACACACACACACACACACACACACACACACACACACACACACACACACCACACACACACACACACACTGTAAGAGACAAACTATATTGTTTCAGCAGTTAAGTGGTGGACATCACTGTGTCTGGTTCCCTGTTGGTGGACGAGCCCCTGTCACCACTGACTATTAAGCAGATGTTCCAAAACTGATACTGTACGGCACAATATTAACGTATAATGTCAAACTAACATTTTCGATACAAAATTTAGTTTTCCCTGGCAATTGCAATGTCTATGAGACAAGTTTCATTTTGTCACTGTGTACCCCTTTAGCTACGGGTTTAAGCATGGCTAGTGGAACTAAACGCTTGCACTCTCTACACCATTCAGCTGTGAACGAGTACCTAACTCCCTTCACAGGTACGGAAGGTAAGCAGCTAGGGAGAGGGGTGAGTGCCTCGAAAAACTGACGAACGTAATGAGATTTCTACCATCTCACTCTCAGACTTATGCTTATGAGATTATCTGTACCCCAATTCTTTACCCTTCAGATAACTTTGGGGGTAGTCATAATCACCAGTTCTATTCAACAATAATTACGTCTCGGTAGTTAGTAGTGATCAAAGCTTACTCCTCCCCTCCCCCTTTACATTTAAAAAAATATCCTGTGCTGTTCAAACATACAAGGCAAGCCGGAACAGTAAGGAAATCAATCATCAGCTCACTGACTGCGAAAACATTGTAGTCTGTTGTAAGCAGCTCGTACATGCGGGGTATTATCAGATTTAAACAACACAGAATAGAACGGCTAGTATTCTACAGAAGAGGGACCGGCGCAAGCAGAACCCCAGACGGCAGGACCCGTTACCATGCAGTACCTGTAGGCCTACATCTAGGATCTGTCTTGTATCCAACATGAAGACCCATACCAAGCGATGAAGGACCAGTACGCTTACCGATCCATTGGACTTACGGGAGAGTCAATTATCATCATCAAAGTCATTATCATTCCTATAGCTGAAGAAGAATACTCTCACCTGTCTCACCTGTCGGCGTCACCGGGAACAGTGTTGGCCGCTGCACATGATGTCCTCACAAGTTGCCTCCAGCACTCTCGATCTTGGCTAAGTCTGACCACCTCCTGGAGTTTCTTGCCACTGATGTTTGTGATGTTTCTAGCAAGTGATGCAGGTGGCCGTCCTCTGTTTCTCTTTCCTTCCACTTTACCTTGGAGGACAGTGGACATCAAGTCTGTTCTCTCATTACGGATTGCGTGTCCAACATATTTCAGTTTCCTCCGTTGTATGAGTACTAGAAGCTTGCGTGTAGTACCCAACTCATTCAGTATGCTTTCATTTGAGCGCCTATCCGTCCATTTGACCCTCAGCAGTCTTCGGTAAAACCACAGCTCTGCTGCTTCCACTCGTCTTTCATCCTCTTTCTTCATTGTCCATGCCTCGCAGCCGTATAACATCACTGGCCAGACAAGACATTTTAAGAGTTTTATCTTAAGGTCTGCTGTTATGCTGTGGTCTTTCCAAATATTGTTCAATTGAACCATACTGTTCTTGGCCATTCCAATTCTCATCTTTATGTCTTTTGAGCATGTTCCATCGTGTGTCTTGACTGAACCTAAATATCTAAAGTCCTTGACATTTTCTAGAGGGACTTGGTTTAGCATGATCTGGTCCTGTCTAGTGTTATATTTGCCTGCAACATGCATAACCTTTGTCTTCTTTGAATTTAAGTCCAGCCCAGCTGCCTTTCCAACCCGGTCTACCCTGTACAGGATCCTCCTAGAGCCTGTAATGTTGTCTGCCAGTAATCCTGTGTCATCTGCGTAGCGTAAATTTGACAGGTTTCTACCACCAATATTTACTCCCATGTCTTCTATGTCTGCTTCTCTCATGATATGTTCAGTGTATATGCTGAAGAGATGTGGAGACAGGATGCAACTTGCCTTACCCCTTTAGTGATGTTAAAAAATTTGCAGTTTTGATTATTCCATCTGATTGTTGCTTTTTGATCATTATATAATGAAGCTATGAGGGAAACCAGATGTCTGGAAAACCCATTTTGATCATGAAGTGGAAAAGACTTTGGTGAATCACGCTATCAAATGCTTGCTGTAGTCAATGAAAACGATGAACATCTCTTGGTCTGTGTTTCTAATCTTTTCTATCAATATCTGGAGTACAAACAGCATATCTATTGTTCCCCTGTTTTTCCTATAGCCTGCCTGACAGTCGGATAGCTCTTCCTCTACTTTGGCTTTAAACCTGTTTAAAATTATTATCAGCAGTATTTTACTGGCATGACTGATCAGTGCAATTGTTCTATAATTGTTGCAGTCTTTGACATTTCCACTCTTATGTAACATGACAAATTCTTGGAGCTTCCAGTCTGTAGGCCACTGACAAGTCTTCCATATCTTGCAGCATAAGTGATGCATTACTTTGAGTCCCACACTCACTGAGTGTTTCAACAACTCTCCAGGAATATTGTCAAGACCAGGAGACTTTCTGCATTTTAGATCTTTAATGGCAGATTCAACTTCGCTGAGCAGAGGTTCAGGTTCCGTATCTCCAGGGATCAATTCCAAATTTGGCTCTAAATTATTTTCATGCTGTCAGGCTTGCCAAAAAGTGATGTGCCATATTCGTTCCACCTATCCAAGACATCATCTGGTTCAGTCAGAGTGTGACCATCCTTGTTGTTGATGCATTGGTTTGTTGCTTTGAAATTGTTTTTTTCACTTTTTTTATTTGTTTTGAAGAGCTCCCTCGACTTCCGTTTTCGTTGTGTTCATTGATTTTACTGCATTCTTGTGCCAGCCAATTTGCTTTGTCTCTTCTGACTTTACTTTTTATTTCCCTTTTCAGTGCTGAGTATTTTTCCCCGCTCTCCGCTTTCGAGCTTGACTTTTCTTTTCTGCCAGATCTATTCACTTCCTGACTTATGTAGGGCTTAGCTTTTTCCTTTTTTCTTCTTTTCCTAGTTTTTCTTCAGAGATTGAAGAATACTATACATTTGAAATTATGAGTATAAAGTAATATGACGGCTCCCTTCTTTCTTATTCAGGAAAATAGTATACTTGAATATTACCCCCCCCCCCCCCCCCAAAAAAAAAAAAAAAGTCATGATTTTTTCTTCTGATGCCACTACCTTTCCGAATGCGTGTGGTAAGACGTAAAGTCACGCCTATCTGTAAACTTTAAAAGGTGTCCTAGAAAGAAAGAGCTGTCCTTAGTTTTAAGCAAGAGGTTCGCCATAGTTAAATGTGGGGTGTTTGTTTGTTTGCTTGTTTGTTTTGATAGAGATAGGGATCATATCTTGAGTTCAATCCCAGACTGCAACATTAAAAAACTCGCCTGCTCACTGCCTATCCTAATGTTTCTATCATTCTGGTGGTGCCAGCTTAGTGTTTCATAGGTACATTCCTCCCCCCCCCCCCCCCACTTCTTCATTTCAAAACCTTGCCAGCGCATAAGGTTTTGCGCAGGCTTGGTCAGACTGCCAGATAATTGCTGGCAGATTTGGGAGGAGCGCATATGGAATTGTCCGAATGCGATCAATTCCCTTGAACAACGTCGAAACTCCGATTTCAGTGTGGTGGGAATGACATCCTCTGCTTGCTTAACATCTGGAAGCATCTTGCACACACATCTGATTAGAAACAAAGACCTGGCGATTTACAATATTTTAGAATATTTAGATGTTGTCTTTCTGGTGATTTCTTACGACGGTTAGTTTAGACCCACTTTGGGCGGGGGCTAATGGCAAAAAAAAAAAGCAAAAAAAAAGCATGCACGTACTTATCTATCAGCCTCCTAGATAAAGAATGTTATCTTATCCAACAGAATGACCATGGCAATGCCCCCGAAGTGCATACATGGAAGACCAATTTTTAAATCAATGATTTTTTATTGAGTGAATAATGATACAAAACAAATATATACGTTATAACAACATTTTTATGTCATAATATCTTGGGTTTATGTATAAGTCATGTAGCAGAACGATACTGAAAATGCTGACAATATCCATGGCTTACAACCATCCAGAATATCATATTTACAAGCATACTTCACATTATAATGTATCTGTACCGAAGACAAATCAAACGTGATTAGTTCATCAAGTATACATATCTAGTACCTTTTTCTTAATCGAAACAAGTCATTTTTAAATGTATTGTGTGTCATATTTGTTAAGTTGTTAATAGTTTTTCTGTATCAAATGCTGTTTCAAGTCCCCTTGAAAGCAATTTATTTGTGGTATAGCTTCTTTATATTTACATTTCATAAATACAGAATTTTGTCTGGAACATTATTAGATCTAAGATATTGTCTGATCTTAAATTAGTATCATACCCAAGCAATACAATTATTTCAATAATACCTATAGATATAAACTGAGGTGTGGTATGGAACCCGCTGGTGCTTTTGCCAAAATGCGTGGGCCACTGGGCATCGCCAAAATTCTATGTACATTTCCTCATGAAAAATCAAAATTTCTATAGCAATGCAAGAGGTCCACATTATTCCAGGACACTGACATATCGCCAGCGCCAGCTAAACATCTCTCTTCCCCGCACGCACAGCCGATACAGTACACCCGTAGTCTATGGCCGGGTTCATGCTGGACATAGAGTACACACGGATAATGGTGATTTTGGACAGCAAGAATAGATGGCTACGGTAACTGAGAAAGCGTCTCTGTCTGTTCCTGGTGATTTGAACCGCTGTTTATGTCCAGGGATTGTCTAGGTAGACACAGCCCTGCTGGCCAGATGTTGATCAATGGTTGGTGGGGTCAAGACGTCAGCAGTCTTTTGTTTATTATTACAGGGTTGAGGTGTGTCTCTTTGGCTTGTCTGGTAGCTGGCTGGCGCTGCCAGTAGTCAGAGCGAATCGAGACCAGCGTGCTGCAGTGTTGGGTATAGTATAGTCACATCCGCTACAGATTCTTCTAAGGAACTCTATGTCTCTGTCTCTCTTTCTCTCAAACACACAAACATGCGCGGTCACCTGCAGACACAGAGAGACAGACAGACAGAGAGACAGGGAGAGTGAGAGAGGAAAAAAAGATATACAGAGAGAGAGAGTGATACAGAGAGAGAGAGACAGACACACACACACACACAACACACACAGACAAACACACACAGAACAAACACACACACAACAGACAGACACACACACACACACACACACACACACACACACACACACACACACACACACGTGATGGAGTGTCCCGTCGATCCGGCGGATGAGTAAGCATACAGATTCTTCATCGCCTGGTATGGGTCTTCATGTGGGACACAAGACTGACCCTAGAGGTACAGGATCTTCCACAAGTGCTGCATGGTAACGGGTCCTGCCGTCTTGGGTTCTGCTTCCGCCGCTCCCCAATTCTGTTGAATAGCAGCTGTTTTGTGCCGTTTATATGTGACTGTGCCCTGCGTGTTCAGCTGTCGCCAGCTTAATCTGTTGTGGGTAGTGTCCTCCCACTTGATGATGTTGATGCCACAATTTGGCCTTGAGAATGTCCTTGCATCACTTTAGCTGTCTTTCCTGGTCTTGGTGTTCTTGCTTCAGCTGTCCATACAAAAACATCTTTGGAATGCCGTTGTCTTCCACACGGACAACGTGTCCTGTCTAACCAACTTGGATTTATGAACATAAACTCTACACTTGGCAAGCCACACGTCTTTACAGCTTGAGGGCTGGACGCTCGACCTCGTCACGTGATGTTGCACATAGTGTGCATATATTTGTGTCGGAACCGTTCCAACTGTGGAATGTGTCATCGGTAGGTAATTCGGGTCTCGCAGTAGTACAGCAGGGCGGTCAAGACTACCGCTATGTACACGGTAATTTCTGTGGTAAATCTGATGCTATGATCTTGCTACAATTCGCTGGTTAACCTTCCAAAAGCAGACCTAATCCTGGAGATGTGTAGCGAAATCTGAACATCAAGAGCTGAGATGATGTTGGCTGAAACATAACTTCTGTCTTGCTGAGGCTAGCTGTAAGACCGAATCGTTTGCAGGCCTCGGCACATAGATCAATGATGCGCTGGATGTCTTCGTGCTAGTGTGCAGCCAGTGCAGTCATCAGCAAAGAGAAGTTCCTGCAGAACGGCTTTAGGCGCTTCTGTTTAGGCTTGGACTCTACACAGGTTGAAGAATTAACCATCTGAGTGGAACTTGATGTACACCCCCCCCCCCACCCTGTCAAAGTCTCAATGCATCAGTCAGCGTTGTCGCAAAGAGAATGGACAAGACTAAACATACATCCACACATACATGCACATACAGACACAAATACGGACACACACACACATACATACATACACAGACACAACACACACACATATACATACACAGACACAACAAACACACACACACACGCACGTACATACACACACACATACGCATGCACACACGCATGCACGTACACACACACATACGCACATACATGTGCCCCACAGACACACACACACACGGGGGAACGACAAAAAAAGTTAATCAATACAAAATGCCAATACAAATAATAACAAACAGAAAACCAGCATATCCACTGCGTACGTTCAATTGAGTTCTCATCCATATAGCAGAAACCTCATGCGACCTGCAGCCCCCTCGAGTGTTCCCTGGCACGTCCCACTTTTAATAAAGGTCGTATTGTGTATTTCTTTGCTGCCCGGGAGCAGTGGAGTTTCATTACTGTAGATTGCCAAGATACAAAACAGCGTTTCCGATTTAATAATTGTACTGCTTTTTGTGAATTGTTCATAAGATCTCTTGACAATTCTGTGATATGTCTGAAAGTGAGAGAGTGGGAGAGAGAGAGGGACAGACAGACAGACAGACAGAGAGAGACAGCACAGAGAGACAGAAAGACATAGAGACAGGCAGACGGACATACAGATGCGCAGACAGAGAGAAGTGAAGGAGAGAGAGAAAGAGAGAGAGTGAGACAGACAGACACGTGAGAGAGGGACAAGAGATAGACAGACAGACAGACAGAGATAGGGGGAGGGAGAGAGGAGGGAGGAAGGGAGAAAGAAAGACAGAATGAACAAAAACAAGAGAAACTGCCTATTTTCTACAGTAGTGGCATATGAACACTTGTGCTTTTGGTACACCCACCTCTCGCCCAGTAGCCTACAGGGTCTACACTAAGACAAGTACAGTATAATACCTACACAGCGTCTACACTAAGACAAGTATAGTATAATACCTACACAGCGTCTACACTCATGAAAATGAACAATAGTAATATGATACATCAAAATGAACATAAATTTGGAATATCAAAAGACAAGAGACAGAAAGAGAGATAAATAATACTGACACTATATTTCAAGACAACTCCAGCGCTAGGCTGATAAAATACCGGCATAAAATACAGACTAGGTAAAACATAGTCTAGGTACGGCCTCAGGACCTGGCCAGCTCATGGGTTTATGTGCAGGCTTAAGGCTTGAGCCACGATCACCGTACACACGGCACCTGTGACGTTAGTGCATATGGAATTCGTTCCGAGGGCGGAGACGTCATCTTGAGAAACTGAAACTGAAACTGAAACTTTACGACGGTAGAAGTGATCAGCTGAAAGCCATTTTTGTCAAACTTGCCGTTGTTTGCATGCTCGTGTTTTCATGCTGCCATGTACTCGTATGAGATGCTTACGGCAGCAAGGGCTAGAAACAGATGGAAAGCCGTGATCGCTAACGCCATGTGGCAAGGCACTTGATGATGATGTATGGGTCACTGAAAGACTTGCTGTATCTTTAACGTGCACATTTAAAACAGTGCATACGTATGCATGCAAAGGAGGTTTAGGCACCGGCAGGTCAGCACACTATGTTGATCTGGGAGACAGGAAAATATCCGGTGGTTTCCCACCGGGTGGGCATGTAGAGACTGATTGAACCCAGGACCTTCTGGCTGAAAGTCCAGCGAGCGCGCACACACACACACATACATACATACATAACACACACGCACACATATAGATAGATAACAGATAGATAGACAGAGACAGAGAGAGGGAGAGACAGAGAGAGAAAGAGACAGACAGACAGACTGACAGAGAGAAACAGAGATAGAGAGACACAGACAGAGTCAGACAGAGAGACTACCTAGACATAGAACAGTGACAGAGAACGACAGAGCGTGTGTGTGTGTGTGTGTGTGTGTGTGTGTGTGTGTGTGTGTGTGTGTGTGTGTGTGTGTGTGTGTTGTGTGTGTGTGTGTGTGTGTGTGTGTGTGTGTGTGTATGTGTGCGTGCATGTGTGTGTGTGTGTTGTGTGTTAGCCGTACTACACTTTTTATGTTTTAATGTACTTCACGTTTCTTTCTGGTACAGAAATCGTCAACACACACACACACACACACACACACACACACACACACACACACACACCAAGCTTATCTAACTCTGTTTACTTGGTGGTTTTTTCTTTTATCTGCTTTTGCAAACAAGTATCATGAACATATTCACTTATTCTTCATTTGTTACTCATCCCCACTGTTTTCATTCATTCATTTATTCGTTGTTTTATTCATTCTAACATCTGCTGGAGATGGGTCATTCAATTTCAATCCGGGCAACTTCAGCTGTCATGGGCATAATAATGTCACTCTGTACGACCCAGCTGTCACTGTTAGTTATTTCCCTTTCCACACTGACAGGGTTATCTTTTCCTAGCATCACTGAGTGGAGGAAAACAGAAGTTCAGAATGCTTCTGGAACTTTCTAGAACTTTCTGAAATGTTCAGTTCGCATGCGCTGGCATGCGTTGAACTTCTCTATTGATGTAAGTTTTTGTGTTGTGTTTTCAGTTATATACTTCTGGGGTTTTGTGTTTGGTGTTGTTTTCATTCTTGCTGTCCTTTTAATTTTTCCCGTTCCTTTAAACTGTAGACCATGTCATATTGACTGGGGAGGTGTGCGTGCGTGTGCGTGTGCGTGTGCGTGTGTGTGTGTGTGTGTGTGTTGTGTGTTTGTATGCACGCGCGCTAGTGTATGTATGTGTGCGGCAGTGTGTCTATAGGTATGCAAATATGCGAGCGTGTATGTGTGTGTATGCGCGCGCGTGTGTCTGTATGCTTATGTGTGTGTACGTAAAAATGTATGTATGAATGTATGTATGTATATATGTCTGTATGTATGTTTGCATTGTATGTATGTATCAAATGCATGCATACATGTATGTATATATATGTATGTATGTATGTATGTTTATATGTATGAATGTATGTATGCAGTATATGTATTATGTATGCGTGTGTGTGTATGAGTGTGTGTTTATGTCTGTCTGCCATCTGTCTGTATGTGCGTATGTATGTACGCGCGCGCGCGCGCGTGTGTGTGTGTGTGTGTGTGTGTGTTTGTGTGAGTGTGACTATGAGAAACATGTGTAAGCAAAATTTTTTTTCCTGCTTTTCATGGGTGAAAATTAACACATTTTCGTCAAAGGTCCAGGGACGTCGAGCATTCGCGAAACATTTTCGTCAAAGGTGTGGGACCGTCGAGCATTCGCGAAAGCGTAAGTTTGGATGGTGACGCGTCAAGGTCAAGGTCACACGGACCAAAGAAGCCTAAAATGAGCATAATTATTTCAAGGAAGGCGTGCAAACAGGATTCTCTCAGAAACTTCTGACGAAACATATATTTGCAATTTGTTTTCACTGTAGTGACAATCTAATTTTAATAAATATCGGCTGAGAGACACAGTTTCACGAAGGGAAATAAAAGGGAAATGACCAGAGAAACGAATAGAGAGAAATCAAGTGCCTGGGTGCTCTGTGTGAATGTCATTTGGAATCCACCAGTCTCCAGAGGTTATGGAACCACTCCCCACCCACCCCATCCCCCCGCGGCAAACCTTTTATGTAAGAGTGTTCCTGGTAAAAGGTGGTTCGTTCAGCGACGGCAGAGGACACTGCGTACGTGAACGATGTTGTTTGTTACATTTCTCTGAAGATATGTATCCGAAGGTGGAATCTATCGCTTATGTGTAAAGAATATCGAGTGCAGTCTAAAACTGTATTTTATTTGTAAATGGTACAGAGTCAGGCACAATTAAGAAAGCGGTGATCTGTGGCAATTATAAGACTGCTTTTGAAATGAGCAATAAATGCGTATGCACATTATGCGATTTGTGCTTAGAGCAGCCCTTAAAGAGGCGAATATTTTACTCACCATGGCGAGCAGAAAAAGTATTTGGCCAGTAAAAGTAGAACTCCACTGGCCAAAGGCGACTACGCCGTGGCATTAACAGTCTGCATACCACAATTAAGCTGACGTCGTTTCGCGAGCTTTCCGATCCGGTCACCCAAACTTACATGTATAACTGCCAAACAGTGACCCTGCATTTCCTGCCATAAAACCGTTCACGTCTCTTCGACGAAACCCCCAAAAGCTACAGCCCTTGGGTCAGAAACTCCTTCGGGGAAGAAAAGCAGGTCGTCAGGGAGTCAACGAAGTCTTCTTCCCGAATGGAAGGAGTTTACGTGGCTGGCTTATGACGAGCAGTCAACTCTGATGACATGCACAATCTGCTTGAGATACCCGTCACAGTCCAAGGAAGCTTCAGTACCATGACAGGCCTGACGGTCTGGACTCGATTCATGAGGACATATAAAATAGACTGTATCAGAATTTAAGACAGACACTTGTCTTGCGCGCTGTGTGTGTGTGTGTGTGTGTGTGTGTGTGTGTGTGTGTGTGTGTGTGTTGTGTGTGTGTGTGTGTGTGTTGTGTGTTGTGTGTGTGTGTGTGTGTGTGTGTGTGTATGTGCTGTTTGTTTTGTTACTATTTTTATTTTCATCATAATTATTTCTGTTTTTCTTTTTTACATTGTACTTCTATATTCGCTGAAATGTAAAATTTGAACAACTTGTGGTGTCCTTGTTCCCCTCCCCCTCCCCACGTAATAATCAATCTATCCAAATAAATCTCTGGCAGTTTTTTCTTAATGTGTGACTGGGCTTGTATTTGCGGTACATTTTTCATTCTGGTTGGTAAAGATTTTGAAGCACCAGCCAAAGACCACAAGGCAAAAATGCCAACTTTCAGGGCTATCACGCAATTTATTTCGATGCTGCCACTACAAAAAACGAGTAATGATATCGATAGAAAATATGTCATTCCAAAGAGAGACAAAATATTTCAGTGCAAGATTTGAATGAGGATATCACTAGGAATGGACTTCATAACACTGTCAAAGATTGTTAGCACGAATTTGTACCCATCAAATATTTTCAGTTTAAAATAATTATATGCTTGCATGTGGCATTCTTATATACAGGTCAAAATGGGAAACGCTGTTTGGCTAAATTCTTTAAAGGTTGCAGACTACACGTTTCTATGTGTTATTTTTCTTCGATAAAATGTTAACTGTTTCAGCTTTTGTATGTTAAACACACTTGCTGCTTTTACACCAAAACAGGGACGAAAGGGAATAAATCATTCATGATTCACTACAAGTAAAAACTGGCATGTATACTTTAAAGTGGGATCCTGCTTACGAGATGTCGGCCGTTCTTTTTTCATAACGATGATAAAAACAAGAACAGTAATTACAATGATAATTATGCCACTATAATAATAATAAAATAATAATAATAATAAATGATAATAATAATAATAATAATTACAACAACAACAATACACCAACAATGATAATAATAATTCATTCTCCAACATTTTTTTCCCGAACTCCAGACATTTTGTTTGTTAAGCGTCTGCACAATTCCTAATGACTGGCTTCAAGCAGACGAAAGTTTTTAACGACTTCGTTAAATCTGAGAGCAGCAGTTCCAGACAACAGAATTGCTTTTTGAGAATACGCGATCCTATTCGCCATTCCAGTCAGACGCAGGGATTTTAGAAGGACGAGTAGAGTTTAACTTGAGTGACACACGGAGTGAAATGAACAGTAAAGACTGAAAGTAACCGATAGATAACATGCTGTATGGGGTAAATAAAGCTGGTGGTGTTAAAACAAATGTGTAATTTTACACATGATGCTGGCACTGGTTGGCATCCAGTGCAGAAATCTAACAGCATTTCTTATCTCTAGCCGTTTGTATCTCTTGTTGGGTTGCTTGTTCGCTTGCTTATTTGCAAAGTTTCTATATAACGTTTGATACCTGGCTTGAAACAGTCAAAAAGTTTTAATATATTTCTCATTTCTGATAGAAACAGTATCGAAGCAGCAGAATCGATTTTCGGGAATGCATAATCATCTCTGCCTTTCCATTTGGACGCGAGGATTTTAGAAATACGAGTACGGTATAAGTCAGATGACAGATGGAATTAACTGTGCAGTAAGAATGGAAAAGATATGATAAATAGCAGGATGTGTGCAATAATCATGGTTGCCGCGATTGAAACAAGCGTGTGATTTTGCACGTAATGCTGTCAGTAGTTGGCAGCCAGCACAGACAATGCAATAACTGGTTTAATCTCCGGTGCAGATTTTGCTTCGGAAATGTACGTCATCATTCCATCCAAGGATTCTCTCTGTTCTTTTATTAGTATTCCTTTGTATTCAGTAATCGTTTGTTTCGTTTATTTATTTATTTATGTAAACAGTATGTATGTATGTATTCATTCATTCATTTAGTTAGTTAGTTAGTTGTTTGTTTGTTTGTTTATTCAAACACACACACATACACACACACACACACACAAACACACACACACACACACACACAAACACACACACACACAAACACACATATTCATTTACATTTCGACGGATCTTTGCCAGAGCAGTGTATCTCCCTTGTGTACCTTTTTTCGTGATTCATCATTGAGGCAGGTAATCGTCCGTTTGTTATCTGCGTGAAAAGGTTAATCTGATTTCAGTATGGCCAATGTCAGCCATCAAGCGCACAGTCTTGTCACTCTGTACGACCACGCGGTAACTGTCAGTTATTTCCCTTTTGAGAATGATACGGTTATCTGTTCCCAGCGTCAGTCGGTGGAAAAAAAATATAACACTGTTGTGTTTTTCTAATTCTTTTTCAAGTTTCCATTGGAATGTGCTGGCAGGCATGCGACGTCTCTCCTGATGTCAATGTTTTTAAATCTTCTTCTTCTTCTTCTTTTTTTGTTTTTGTTTTTTTGTTGTTGTTTTGTCTGTCCGTCCGTGTGTCTTGATAAAAATGTCTTGGCAAAATTTTTTCAGTTATTTCATTTCCAGTCACATATCCTGGTTTTTGTTTTTGTTTTCTTTTCTTATTCAATTTTGTTTTTGTTTTCTTTTTTCCATTTTTTTTCTAAACAAAAGGGAAATCATTTCGTATCAATCGCAGAAGGAGGTGTGTGTGTGTGTGTGTGTGTGTGTGTGTGTGTGTGTGTGTGTGTGTGTGTGTGTGTGTTGTGTGTGTGTGTGTGTGTATGCGCGGTCGCGCGCGCGCATGTGTGTATATGTATGTGTATGTGTGTGTGTGTTTGTGTGTGTGTGTGTGTTGTGTGTGTGTGTGTGTGTGTGTGTGTGTGTGTGTGTGTGTGTGTGGAGAGACAAAATGTATTCGTTTTCAGCTGATTGTAGAGGGATCTTAACCAAATTTGGTTCAAAGCTGTGGACCGTAAAGGAGTCGCGAATGCCAAAGTTTGGAAGACGTGGTTTCAACGTCAAAGTCAAATGTATATAAAGATGGGCATAAAATCAGCACTTTTTGCGGATGGTGTGTGAATGACGCTCTTTGAATAGATTCTGATAATATTTTCATTCTGTTCTCACAGTTACAAAAGTCTATCATTATTCTTGCTTCGTGCCTACCATTGTTCTTTGCTTCAAGTAAGTATTATTGCAAATGATACTTATTCAAGGCCACGGTGACCTTGAAAAGTACAGCATCTGGATTTTCTATAAAAATGAGTATAGCATCTGGATTTTGTGTGTGTGTGTGTGTGCGTTTTTTTTTTTTTTTTAATTTTTTTAGATAAAGGGAGGTTTTAATGATGGCTTGACCACCTCTTTGTTTGTTCATTTTTATTTTATTCCTTCTCTGTTTTTGCCTTTCTTTCCTTTATTTTCCTTTCTTGATTAAGGGTGTCACCACAAAACAATTTGACTTGTCAATATATCCTGCTGTGAACGTGGCTTCTGTAAAAAGAAGAAATTGACGTCACGAAACGAGTAAACCTTACAGCCTGAGCACTCTGCATTCTATGCTAGCATGTGACTCCCGCCAGTCTATAGACAGAAGGACGACAGACAGTGACCTTACCTTACTTTGTCAGCCTTGCACACACCACCTTACTTTGTCAGCCTTGCACACACCACCTTAATTTGTCAGCCTTGCACACACCACCTTACCTTGTCAGTCATCCACACACCACCTCACCTTGTCAGTCTTCCACACACCACCTTACTTTGTCAGCCTTCCACACACCACCTTACCTTGTCAGTCATCCACACACCACCTCACCTTGTCAGTCTTCCACACACAGTCCTACCTTGTCAGTCTTCCACACACCACCTTACCTTGTCAGTCATCCACACACCACCTCACCTTGTCAGTCTTCCACACACCACCTTACTTTGTCAGCCTTCCACACACCACCTTACCTAGTCAGTCTTCCACACACCACCTCACCTTGTCAGCCTTCCACACACAGTCCTACCTTGTCAGTCTTCCACACACCACCTTACCTTGTCGGTCTTCCACACACCACCTTACCCTGTCAGTCTTCCACACACCACCTTACCTTGTCAGTCTTCCACACACCACCTTACTTTGTTCTTCCACACACCTGTCAGCCTTCCACACACCACCTTACCAAGCCATCAATCTTCCACAAACTACCAAGCTATCAATCTTCCACACACCAAATTACCTTGTCAGCTTTCCACACACCTGTCAGCCTTCCACACGCCACATTACCAAGTTATTTAGCCTTCCACACACCACCTTACCAAGTTATCACTCCTTCCACACACCATCTTACCAAGCTATCAGCCTTCCACACAACACCTTACCAAGCTATCAGCCTTCCACACAACTTACCAAACTATCAGCCTTCCACACAACACCTTACCAAGCTATCAGCCTTCCACACAACACCTTACCAAGCTATCAGCCTTCCACACAACACCTTACCAAGATATCAGCCTTCCACACACTAGCTTACCAAGCTATCAGCCTTCCACACAACACCTTACCAAGCTATCAATCTTCCACACAACACCTTACCAAGCTATCAATCTTCCTCACCCCCCCCCCCCCCCCCGACACACACACACGCGCGCGCACGTTCACTCCAAAGAATTTAACGAATCTGCTGGTCCAGTGCCATCTTAAAGCAACAATACTACCTCGATGCAGTCAGAAGAGCATGGACACCATCATCACCACAAGACGATGCAGATGGACAAAGCATGGCAACTGTCGCTGGACATCAAAAGGAAGACACAAGAGAGAAAGACCCAAGAGCCCCTGGCAAAGAAGATCAGAAGAAGGCCTGATGGACCTGAATCACCATACAAAGGCCGGGGTACCACACAGAGGCTGGGGTACCACACAGAGGCTGGGGTGCCATACAGAGGCCGGGGTACCACACAGAGGCTTAGGTACCATACAGAGGCCGGGGTACCACACAGAGGCTGGGTTAGAGGCTGGGGTGCCATACAGAGGCTGGGGTACCACACAAAGGCTGGGATACAACACAGAGGCTGGGGTACCATACAGAGGCTGGGGTACCATACAGAGGCTGGGGTACAATACAGAGGCTGGGGTACCACACAGAGGCTGGGGTACCACACAGAGGCTGGGGTACCATACAGAGGCTGGGGTACCATACAGAGGCTGGGGTACCATACAGAGGCCAGGGTACCATACAAAGGCTGGGGTACCATACAGAGGCTGGGGTACCATACAGAGGCTGGGGTACCACACAGAGGCTGAGGTACCACACAGAGGCTGGGGTACCATACAGAGGCTGGGGTACCACACAGAGGCTGGGGTACCATACAGAGGCTGGGATACAACACAGAGGCTGGGGTACCATACAAAGGCTGGGGTACCATACAGAGGCTGGGGTACCACACAGAGACTGGGGTACCATACAGAGGCTGGGGTACCACACAGAGGCTGGGGCACCATACAGAGGCTGGGGTACCATACAGAGGCTGGGGTACCACACAGAGGCTGGGGTACCACACAGAGACCGGGGTACCTTATCGGGGCTGGGGTACCATACAGAGACCGGGGTACCTTATCGGGGCTGGGGTACCATACAGAGGCTGGGGTACCACACAGAGGCTGGGGCACCATACAGAGGCTGGGGTACCATACAGAGGCTGGGGTACCACACAGAGGCTGGGGTACCACACAGAGACCGGGGTACCTTATCGGGGCTGGGGTACCATACAGAGACCGGGGTACCTTATCGGGGCTGGGGTACCATACAGAGACCGGGGTACCTTATCGGGGCTGGGGTACCATACAGAGACCGGGGTACCTTATCGGGGCTGGGGTACCATATAGAAGCTGGGGTACCATACGGAGGCTGCCAGAACAGATAGGATTGACGGATTGTCGTTGCTGCCCTACAAGCCAATGGGGGAAGGGCAGTCCGCCTCCAGAGACTATGGACTTGCGCTCTTTTCTACCTGGCTGTTTGTGCTACAACAGTTGTTATTCTCTGACCGCAGGCGACGGTGCTTGTGTGATAGTGTTCGCCGCAGCTCTCTTACGATAGCTGTTTGAAGGTGGCGAATTTTCTGTAAGTCTTAAAAATACTCAGCGTAGTCTCCAGTTTAACCCTTTGATTCCCGCACCCTGTTCACCAGCATCCTGCATCGTCAAGCGTGCTAGCAAAGCAAAAATTTAACGCTTTGACTCCCTCACCCTCTCCACCAGCTTCCTGCATGATGCTGTTGGACAGGATGAGGGAGTCAAAGGGTTAAGCTTTATCAGTTGTAGACAGGGTGCAGGAGTCAAAGGGTTAAGAACTCTTATTTTGTATTCACTTTTTTGTTTTGGTTTCGTTTCAATTTGTTTCGTTTATATCACAATGGATTCACCATATAAAATTCGGACTGTTTTCTATGGATAGAGCGTATCCCAGCAGTGCAGCACCACCTATTTCCCCCTTTCTTTTCAGTGCGCGTGTATTTTTGTTTACCTGTGAATATGGATTTTGCTACAGAACTATGCCAGGGACATTTTTTTGTAGCCGTGGAATCTTAAACGTGCGCTGAATGCATCCTGCACACCTCAGTTTATTGTGACATCCGAAAACTAGCATCTGACCACCACTTCCGATATAGTGGATAGGAGAAGGGGAACGGGGAGGGGGTGGAGAAAAATCCTTGTCTGATTTGTGATTCGAACTAGGGTTTGCCGCGTTGTGGGCAGGTGTTTAAAGCAATAGGACACATGGTCCACAGAGTCGTAGAACAGAATAAGAAACTATTACTGAAGCGTTGCTTTGTAGAATTCTTCAAACATCTTTCAAAGCAGTGTCGACCGCTAATAGAAGTCATGATAAACTATGATTCTTCTAAGCTGATACAAAGAAGGAGAATTTAAAAAGAACAACCAGAACAATAACACCAACAAAAACAAGAAGACGAAGAACAACAATAATGACAGCAACATCATGATGATGGTACATGAACAAGAGGAACAATGACTACTACTACCAGTACTACCGACACAACCACTGTTACTACTACTACTACTACTACCTATACAACTACAGCTACCACCACCACCACCACCACTACTACTACTACTACCACCACTACCATAACTACATGTACTACCGCTACTATTACTTCTACTAGTACAACCACTACCACCACTACTACTTCTACAACTACTACTACCGACACCACTACCACTATTGCTACAAATTGTACTTCTAACACTACCCCTACTACTACTATGCTACTACCACTAGAACTACTCCTTCTACAACAACTACTAAAACTATTACTACTACTATGACATCTACAACTACTGTCTCTATCACTACAACTTCAACAGCAGCAGCATCAACTACCACGTCTATTACCTGTAATCAAATTACTACTCTCACCACCACTCCTATTACTGCTACTACCACTACGACTATTCTAGTACTACCTGTAAAACAACAACTACTGCTATTTTAAAATTACAATATAATGACAGTAACAACAAGAAGAGCAACAAAAATCATAATGTGCTTTGGCAGAAATGGCAGCAACAACAACAGGAATCGCAAAATAAATCGTTCTGATCATCATCATTATCACCGTCGTCATTATATCATCGGCTCGGCAACACCAAATTTTTTTTTTAGATCTAGTTATTTGCTTATTTCTTTGCGTGTTTGTTTGCTTGTGTATTTGTTTATTTGCTTGCTTCCTTACTTGCTTGCTTGCGTGTTCGTGTACTTTGTGTTTGTCTGTTTGCTGTTTGTTAGTCTCTGTGTAACGTTTGATACATGGCTCGAAACAGACAAAAGGTTTTAATAACTTCCTCACGCCTAAGAACAACAATATCGAATCAACAGAATCGATTTTCGGGAATGCATAATCATCTCTGTCTTTCCATTTAGCTGCCGGGATTTTAGAGAGACGAGTACAGTATAACTCAGATCACAGATGGAATGAAATGAGCTGTAAGGATGGAAAACGTGATAGATAGCAGGCTGTATGCGATAATCATGGTTGGCGGGGTTGAAACAATCCTATGATTCTGCACGTGATACTGGCATTAGTCGGCAGCCTGTGCAGACGACGTAATAACTGGTTTAACGTTTTGTGCAGTGTTTGTTTCTTTAATATACGTCATTACTGTATCCTAAGGCTGTCTCGGTTTGTTTGTCTGCCTGCCGTACGTCTGTCTCAATGTATTAGCCACACGCACGCGAGCACATTCACACACACACACACACACACATACACACACACACAAACATACACACACACACACACTCCGTTCATATCTCACATACACACCATTCACACACACACACACACACACACCACACACACACACACACACACACACACACACACACACATACTCTCTCTCTCTCTCTCTGTCTGTCACAAACACACACAAACAAAAACACAAACGTATACACACGCTCTCTCTCTCTCTCTGACACACACACACGCACAATTACACGCTCTGTCTCTCTCTTTCTCTCTCTCCCCGTCGCTGACACACACACACACACACCACACACACCACACACACACACACACACATTCTCTCTCTCTCAAGCACACACATACACACACACACTCTCTCTCACTGTCTCTCTCTCTCTCTCTCTCTCAAACACACATATACACACTCACACACATACACACTCACACAAACACACACACACATACACACACACACACACACACACACACTCACACACACACACACACACACACACACACACACACACACACACACACACACACACACACACACACACACACACACACACGAGTGTCTACCAAACATAACAACAACAAAAAAGAACCAGTTTCTCTCCAGAAGTAGACACGGACACGAATATGCCATGACATCGGCCAACACGAGTTATCCTTTGCGTTACTCGAAGTCATCTTATTACAGACCTTTGCCCACGCCGGCTGCCTAACTGTATTATTAGACACGTAGACATGGACTACCGACTGGAAGGTTGTGGGTTCGAATCCACATCACTCCTGTCAAAACCATTGTGGGATTTTTCGGCTCTAACTGGCTCATACCCAGAGTTGAGCGTTCTTTGGGCTCATTGGGAAGACTGGGATCACATATTCGAGTCTCATCCACTTAACGGATGCGTCATTGAAGGTTTTGCTCAAATCTCCTGTCCACACACTGCAGATGTCTGCATCTCTCGGGCCTGGTTGATTGTTTGGAGTTATTATGATAGTAAGTGTAGAATACAGTTCAGTCACATAGTTTCAATCCTACATGAAACTCCACAGTATCAGAGGAACTCCACAGCATCATCATCATTATCATCTGACCCTTATCATCATCACAGCATTGTACGATAATAAGTCGTAATAACTGTCCCAACTACTGTGGATAATGTGATGGCGTAGAAAATGGAAGCAAAAAAGTGAGTAGACATGGCACTGCCTAAATATGATGATCTTAAAAAACCAATACATGATAAAGCCGTGTACTCCAGATCTTACGTCTCCACTTCAATCTCAGCCAACAACATAAAAAAGAGACTTGTTTGTTGCCTGTCTTAATTTAATGCTGATATCATTCAGTAGCTGTCAGCTTAGTGTTTCATACGTCTTGCGCCTTCCCCCCCCCCCACCCCACTACATTCCTTCTTCTTCTGTAATTGAAGACCTTGCCAGCATACAGGGTTTTGCTGACTCGAAAAGTCTGCCAGATAGTTGCTGGCAGATTTGGATGGAGCGCATATGAAGTCATCCAAGTGTAATGAATCCTTGAACAACTCCGAACTCCTGTGTCTGCCCTTGCCCCCGTCCCCAACGTTCTCCTCTACCTTTTATCTGTCTGTCTGGCTGGCTGGCTGGCCGTCTGCCTGTTTGCCTGTCCGGCCGTCTGTCTCAGAAAAAGACAAGAACCCGAATGTGGCATGACCTCTGACACCATCAGTTAGTCTCCAGGCCAGCTGAAGTCACTTTCTTTCAGACCTGTCCCCACAACTGTCCACCAGCAGCCCTCTGTCGCTGTCTCTCTGTGTATGTATCTTTCTTTTCGTGCTGGTTGGCGGGTTCTTGGGATATAGTCGTGGACACAAAATCTGATATCTCCGGTTCAATCCAAGCCCGCCAAATTAAAAACTGGCCTGTTGGCTGCCCATCTTAATGTTTCCATCATTCTGGTGGTGTCACCACCCTCTCCATTTCAAGACCTTGCTAGCGCATAGGGTCTTGTGCAGGTCAGAGAGTCCACTAGATAACTGCTGGCGCGCATATGGATTTGTCTGAGTGCGATGCATCCTTCTTGAGAGGTCTAGTGCCAAGTGTCACTAACATGTCTTGATTCTGGAGAGTTCTGGGGTAAAGTTCCATTACCATGTATTCTGGAGAAGTCTAGTGTGTTATTAACATACCTTGATTTTGGAGTGGTCAAGCACAAAAATGTCATTAGCTTATCTTGATTCTCCAGAGGTCTAGGGTAAAATGCCTCTGTCATATTTTGATTCTGGAGAGGTCTAGTGTGTCCTTGGCATGATCTGATTTTGGAGAGGTCTAGGGTAAAGCGTCATCAGCAGATCTTGATGTTGAAGTGGCATATTGTAACTCTCACAGCATATCTTCATTTTGAAGAGGGTCTTGTGTAAAGTGCAATGTGTACTCGTCATTCTGAGAAGGAGAAAAGAAGTAACGTCATCAAAGTA
The DNA here is from genome assembly GCA_030674185.1 of Monoplex corrugatus. NCBI lineage: Eukaryota > Metazoa > Mollusca > Gastropoda > Littorinimorpha > Ranellidae > Monoplex > Monoplex corrugatus. The sequence goes on from CM060313.1 coordinate 48,888,068, forward strand.
ACTCTCTTGTTTTCCTCCACACTTTCAATTTTGCTTTCCGAAAGATCTATGCACCCCACCCCCCTCCCGAGCATCTCTCTTTCTCCTTTTGTTCGTCTGTATGTAATTCATGTCTTTCTCTATCTGTCTGTATCTGTCTCTTTCCCCGTCTTTGTCTCAGCTCTGCCTCTTTTTTCATCTTTATGTATCCAATATCTTATTCAAATTTTGGCCTATTTTGTTTGAATCTGAATTTTGTTTTGTAGTATCCAATTGCTGTTTATTTGTTCATTTGTTCATTGGTTTGTTTGTTTGTTTGTTTGTTATTTGGGTACATGTAGATTAGCAACGAGATTAGCAACGACAGATACGTGAGTTGACTTACGTGAAATTACAAGTATCTACACCGTTAGAAAATACAGTTTCGTTTCATTGTTTTCGCTCTCGCTGTCTCTTTCTCCCACTCACTCAGAGAAAGATATGGACTGAGTTGGCCATGATGTGGACGCCCTTAGTTCTCCTCCACGTCACACCGATTACCGGTATCTCCAGTCTACCACTAACCAGAAACTTTAGATCCATCTGTCTTTAAACTGAGAGCGCTGCTGTCAATAGTCGTTGCCAGCCTGTCTTGACTTGGACAAAGGGAACAACAAGAAAAGTAATCAAGTTAGCTGACTTGTCTTTTTGACAATCCACTGGTTTTTCTTATTTTTCTGTCGGTGTCTCCTTTCTTAAAAGACCGTTGCTCTCTCTCTCTTTCTCTCAGTCTTTCTCTAAATATGCATTTAGCAATTAATATTATTTCAAAATGTTCAGATGTCACTTTTCTGTTGATTTCTTCTTCTTCTCTTCTTCTTCTCTGTCTGTCTGTTTTGAGTGTGTCTGTCTGTCTCTGTGTGTGTGTGTGCGTCTGTGTCTGTCTGTCTATCTCTCTGTTAACATTACTTTATGACGTTTGGAATATTTTCTTTCCGTTGATTTCTTACAATGTGTCCTTTTATCCCACTTTGGGCAAGGGTTGCATGTAAATCACCCACGTAGATAAAGAATTTTAAGCTTATTAGTCCCCCCCTCTCTTTCTTTCCTAGAGGAAGACACCAGGAATGGGACATGAATTGACAGCATTATCAGGTACTCTCTACGTCACTTCAAGTCCAGCAGTTCACCCAGTAACCAGGCAACTTTATTTCTTAACGTTTACTGTGGATAGTGGAGACTGGCGTCATCGGGGATATCTTGATATGGAGAAGGTGTCTTGGGAGTGAAGTCATCAAATTAGCTCTCGGTTCTCTTTGACACTTTGATATGTTTACAATCTCTTCTTTTTCGTAGACCTGTTGTACCTCTCTCTCTCTCTCTCTCTCTCTCTCCTCTCTCTCTCTCTCTCTCTCTTCTCTCTCTCTCTCTCAAATTAACAGAAAAAAATAAAAAATAATAAATGTCTAACCGACTGTCAACAGTATTACTGTGCTATATCGATCGTAACCATTCAATATTGTGTTATCAGAGTCAAGGGTTTGGATACTAACGTATATGTTATTGTATCATCATCATCATAGGCGTCCTTCAGTCTCGGAAGACTATGGAGTTGTTATTGTATATATCATCATGTTCATATGAAGTATTGAATACTCACGGAGTGCTCTGAAGTCCTGAGGCATGATTATAGAACTGTTAAATCATAGATTTAATGTGGCCTCCCTCCACCTCCCTCCCCCCTCATATTGTACGACTTATTGCGACATTAGAATGTACATATCGAATAAGCTCAAATTCTGAGTCTTCCTCCAATTAAAAGGTGATATAGGGTCCACGATTTGTTCATTGGTTGATTAAGTGTCAATTTCCTTTTGTGACTATTTTGATGATAATCTGACTTGTGAAATGATCACTTTGGATGACAGATTGATTGTTTAGTTGAACGCCATTATTTCATTGGGCGACTTATTACCAAACTGAACCAGTTATTTCCTGGTTGGGTAATTGTCTGATTGTTGACTGATGGCTTGTTGATGAACGAACTATGTCAGCAAGTGACGGATATTGATTTGCTGAGTGTCGGGTTGGTAAACTGTTTGGATTCTGGCAGTTCATTGGATGATATTTCAATTTTTTGGATGATAGACTGACTGATGAATGATTGCTTGACTAATTGACTGGTTGATTGATTGGCTGATTGATTGATTGACTGATTGATTGATTGATTGATTAGATGACTGATACATTCATTGATTAATAAATTGATAGGTCAGATGCTTAATTAATTGATAGGTTAGATTTAACGGAGTGGATGAGTCTCTGGTTGATTCCGCTGACCGGTGATTATCATTTGGTTAAGTAATTCATTGATTTCTCTTTAGCTCAGTAATTCATTGGTCATCGTTCGATTGACAGAAGGTTTTTTGTGCTTGTGTGTGTGTGTGTGTGTGTGTGTGTGTGTGTGTGTGTGTGTGTGTGTGTGTGTGTATGTGTGTGTGTGTGTGTGTGTGTGTGTGTGTGTGTGTGTGTGTGTGTGTGTTTGTTTTGTTACATGATTTTACTGGCAGATTGAACGACTGATTGATCGGACGATCGATACACAGGAGGTTTTCTTCGATTATTTATCAATTTAACCAAGTGATTTAGCTGAGAGTTAATGCTAGTTATTTTTTTGATGGTTAAACTATTGATCAAATGAGCGAATGATGATTTAATGTCTGTCTAACTGATGTATTGTTGTTTGAACCAAAAGACATAATGTAAATCATAATTCTGATTATACGATTTTATCTGCGATGCAATATAAAATGTAGAGATCTTTTGACTTCTTAGCATAGTTGCCATGATTATTGTGCAGTGTATATTCTTTTTAATATATTTGTGTATAATGTTCATGTATATGTATTGTACTGGAATGTGTATGTGTGTGTTTATATGAAATATGTATGGGATTGTCAAAACCCGGATCCCCTCCCCCATTCCATCCACGTGTTTGTATTGTGGCCCAAGACCAATGTACATGAAACAATTCTGAGTTCTAAGCTCTCTCTCTTTCTCTCTCTCTCTCTCCTCTGTGTGTGTGTGTGTGTGTGTGTGTGTGTGTGTGTGTGTGTGTGTGTGTGTGTGTGTGTGTGTGTGTGTGTATGTGTGTGTGTTCTGTATGACTGTCTGACTGTTTGTAACCTTCTCTCTCTGTCGATGACTGTCTGTGACTGTTACTGTCTGCCCGATTGCATGTGTGTGTCATGTGTCTGTCCGTCTGTCCATATGTCTCTTTTCTCGCCCCATACCTCCCCCCATCCTTCACCGATGCATAGGCAGGATGTGATTTCGTCGTAATGCTGACCATGAAAATCTGTGTTGCTTGAATCAATCCACTAACAATCTCAGTCCACCCACTCAATAGAAAATTTAGTGCTGTGCCTTTTTAGAAAAAGGGGAGGCCTTGAGATGAGGGTTTGTGTCCAGAATAGTCATTACCAAGTCTGGAGTTTGTTATCGTGCTGATGGTGTCTTTGACTTTATCACTGTATTTGCTATGCATTCTCTGTACGCGTGTAACAAAAGGTCTTGTGAGTCAAATCTTTACATTTTTTGGTGCTAAGCGCTCACTGCACGCACGTTCAATGAATCTGTGAGTGAAGTCTTTCCCTCACTATTTGCTAAGCATTCTCTGTGTACTTGTTAATGAAATCCTGTGAGTTAAATTTTTATCATATTACTCACTGTACATGTACACTTGTTAAATGATGTCATGTGAGTTAAATCTTTATCACATCACTCACTGTACACTTGTTAAATGAAATCATATGAGTTAAATCTTTATCACATCACTCTCTGTACACTTGTTAAATGATGTCATGTGAGTTAAATCTTTATCACATCACTCACTGTACACTTGTTAAATGATGTCATGTGAGTTAAATCTTTATCACATCACTCACTGTACACTTGTTAAATGAAATCATATGAGTTAAGTCTTTATCACATCACTCACTGTACACTTGTTAAATGATGTCATGTGAGTTAAATCTTTATCACATCACTCTCTGTACACTTGTTAAATGATGTCATGTGAGTTAAATCTTTATCACATCACTCACTGAACACTTGTTAAATGATGTCATGTGAGTTAAATCTTTATCACATCACTCTCTGTACACTTGTTAAATGATGTCATGTGAGTTAAATCTTTATCACATCACTCACTGTATACTTGTTAAATGATGTCATGTGAGTTAAAATCTTTATCACACCACTCACTGTACACTTGTTAAATGATGTCATGTGAGTTAAAATCTTTATCACATCACTCTCTGTACACTTGTTAAATGATGTCATGTGAGTTAAATCTTTATCACATCACTCACTGTACACTTGTTAAATGATGTCATGTGAGTTAAAATCTTTATCACATCACTCACTGTACACTTGTTAAATGATATCATGTGAGTTAAAATCTTTATCACATCACTCACTGTACACTTGTTAAATGATGTCATGTGAGTTAAAATCTTTATCACATCACTCACTGTACACTTGTTAAATGAAATCATGTGAGTTAAATCTTTATCACATCACTAAGTGAGACACTTGTTAAATATCATGTGAGTTAAATCTTCATCACGTCACGCACTGTACACTTGTTAAATGAAATCATGTGAGTTAAATCTTCATCACGTCACTAAGTGAGACACTTGTTAAATATCATGTGAGTTAAATCTTCATCACGTCACGCACTGTACACTTGTTAAATGATATCATGTGAGTTAAATCTTCATCACGTCACTCACTGTACACTTGTTAAATGATGTCATGTGAGTTAAATCTTCATCACGTCACGCACTGTACACTTGTTAAATGATATCATGTGAGTTAAATCTTCATCACGTCACGCACTGTACACTTGTTAAATGATGTCATGTGAGTTAAATCTTCATCACGTCACTCACTGTACACTTGTTAAATGATGTCATGTGAGTTAAATCTTCATCACGTCACTCACTGTACACTTGTTAAATGAAATCATGTGAGTTAACTCTTCATCACGTCACGCACTGTACACTTGTTAAATGATGTCATGTGAGTTAAATCTTTATCACGTCACTCACTGTACACTTGTTAAATGATGTCATGTGAGTTAAATCTTTATCACGTCACTCACTGTACACTTGTTAAATGATGTCATGTGAGTTAAATCTTTATCACGTCACTCACTGTACACTTGTTAAATGATGTCATGTGAGTTAAAATCTTTATCACATCACTCACTGTACACTTGTTAAATGATATCATGTGAGTTAAATCTTCATCACGTCACTCACTGTACACTTGTTAAATGAAATTATGTGAGTTAAATCTTTATCACATCACTCACTGTACACTTGTTAAATGAAATTATGTGAGTTAAATCTTTATCACATCACTCACTGTGACTGTACACTTGTTAAATGAAATAGTGTGAGTTAAATCTTTATCACATCACTCTCCACACACTTGTTAAATGATGTCATGTGAGTTAAATCTTTATCTCAACACTCACTGTACACTTGTTAAATGATATCATGTGAGTTAAAATCTTTATCACATCACTCACTGTACACTTGTTAAATGAAATCATGTGAGTTAAATCTTTATCACATCACTTTCCACACACTTGTTAAATGATATGTGAGTTAACTTTTTATCACATCACTCTGTACTTGTTAAATGAAATCATGTGAGTTAAAATCTTTATCACATTATTTGCTTAGCACTCTCTGAAGACCTATCGAATGAAGTCCTGTGGTTCAGACATAAACGATGTTAAAAAAAAATCAGCTGCAATCCAGGTTTGAAACAGAAGAGTTTGGAGCTTGTGTGAGACGATTCATTGCACTCGCACGATTCCATATGTGCTCCACTCAAATCTGCCAGCTATTATCTGCCAGTCTCCTTCAACCTGCGCACAATCCTATGCGCTATCGAGGTCTTAAAGTAGGGAGGGGTGAGGGGGATTTGGGACCTATGAAACGCTACGCTGAGACGATACTATACGACACGACACGATACAATACAATGCCATACGATACGATGCGATTCAATACGATACGATAACATACGATACATGATATGATAGCAGTATTATGCTATGCTATGTCATGCTAGGTTATGCTATGCTATGACGTAACGTGACAAAACATAAAGCCACACGACACAATATGCAATCCTATGCTACGTTATGACATGATATGCCATGGCGATACACGACACGACTCTACACGACACAGAACAGTACGTTACGATATGATATGACGAGATGTGATATGACATGACATGATATGACAGAACATGTTATAAAATGTGAAAACAGAAAAAGAACAAGAAGAACAAGAACAAAAAGAACAAGACAAGAGCGAGAATAAAATGGACAAGAACACGAAGAACAAGAGCAGGAAGAAGGAGGAGGAGGAGAAGGCGAAGAAGAAGAAGAAGAAAAGGAAGAAGAAGAAGAAGAGAAGGAGGAGGAGGAAGACGAACGAGGAGAAAAAGACAAGCAGGAGGAAGAAGAAGAACAAGAAGAGCAACAACAAAAGAACAGGAGGTGGAGGAGGAGGAATGACAACAAAAAGAAGAGGAGGAGGAGGAAGAAGAAGAAGATGAAGAAAAAGAAGATGAAGAAAAAGAAGCAGATGAAGAAAAAAAAAGAGGAGGAGGAAGAAGAAGACGGGGAAGAACATGAAGAAGAAGAAGAGGAGGAGGAGGAAGAACAAAAAGAAGAGAAGGAAGAAGAAGAAGACGAAGAAGAAGAAGAAGAAGACGAGGAGGAAGAAGAAAAAGAAAGGACATAGCAGCAGATTAAAAATTAAAAGTTGAATAAATGCCTCGTTTAATCAGCTTTGAGAAGAGAAAAGTGCAGCCGAAAAATGACACCCAGCATGCCAGCTATTCCTTTACTTTTCTAACAAATGAAGCAAAGTACAGGCACGTATTATTCCATTATCAACTATTTCCATGTCAGATATTCCAGGAAGGGAAATCAGTTACATCTGAATTTCATTTTGTTTGACGGATCGTTTGCCTGATTGTTTGGTTTGGTTTGGTTTGGTTGCTTTTGGTTGGTTGGTTTGTTTCATTTATCTGCTTATTCGTTTTGTTTCCTTTGTTAACCTCCCCTTTCAAAAAATGGAGATTATTTCATACTGATGGGAGGTGTGTGTGTATGTGTGTGTGTGTGTGTGTGTGTGTACGCACGCGTGCCTTTCTATATGTCTGTCTGTATATCTATGACAAAAATGCGTGGACACGGTTTTCTCAGGTCTTCATGGAAAAGGCGCCAAGGTCAAGGTTATACATGTACAGACTCCAAAACAAAATGCCTGAAATCAGCCATTTTCGAGGAAGGTGTGTAAACAGCATTTTATCAGGATCCTCTGACAATGCTGTAAAATCCGTTTCTGTTGTTGTAACAGTATGCTATTGCTCTTGATACATATCAAATTTTATTAAGCTTTTATACAGTCACAGTGACTGAAATTCTATACCATCTTAATCTTCATGATTCATCATCATCATGTGCCATGCCGCTTGGTGTTGGTGATCATGGCCCTCCATACGAATCTATCTTTTGTCGCTGCAAGTACATCTCCCACCCTCTCTGTACTCATCCATTCCGCAGATCTGTCCAATTTTTTCTCCCTGGGTCTACCTGGTGCTCTTTTTCCCTCCAGCTTTCTTGTTGTGACAAAGTGCTCCAATTTCTCTTACCTCATAAATTGTCCTCAAAATGTTGCTTTTGTTTTCCAATCTTCTTCATTAATGTTCTTTTGTGTTTGCCTCTTGCAAGACTGTCTTGTTTGTTTTCTTCGCTGTACAAGGAACTCTGAATATTCTTCTCAGAAACCACACACAAAACTTTATTGAAATCGTGTTGTAACTGTTAGTTGGGTATGTCTACATTCAATCTATCTAATCTATCTACTATGCATCTATCTACTATGTATCTGGGTATCTACCTATATATGTATCTATCCATCTAGGTCTGAATGTATGTATGTATATATGTCTGTATGTATGTATATATGTATGTATGTATGTATGTCTATGTATGTATATATGTGTGCATGTATGTCTATGTATGTATGTAATATATATATATATATATATACACACACACATATATATATGTATATTATATATATATATATATATATATATATATATTGTGTGTGTGTGTGTGTGTGTGTGTGTGTGTATCCATAAACATATATGTAGAAAGACAGACAGACAGGCAGACAGAAAGAAAGAAAGAAAGACAGAAAGAAAGATAGATGGGTGGGTGGATGGATGGATGGATGGATGAATGGATAAATGGATGGATAGATACATTGATAGATAGACAGACGGACAGACAGACAGACAGACAGACAGACAGACAGACATCAGTCAGTCAGACAGACGACAGATAGACAGATTACATTTACGCTATCCAAAATTATTGTGCCTTTGTCTAACGCAACACGAAAATAAAATCATGCAATCAGATCTGTTTTAGCGTTCTCATTGCAGATCTCCTGTACGGAGATTTGCAGGAAGGAATGCTTCCACCAGAAACGATACCTTCTTTTGTGATCATTAAGTTTCGCATAAAAAGGAGATACGAAGTTGTTTGCTTCTTTTGTGATTATTCAGTTTCGTATAAAAAGGGAGACTATGAAACGGTTTGACCGTCATATTTCTTACTCTCTCTACTTTTTCTGTTTTCAATCTCTTTGTTTTAAAGGGAAGATTGTTTCATAACTGGGACCGAGGGGAACCTTTTTCTTTTTGTTTCTGTATGCTCCATTGCTTATTTGTCTTCAGGTTTATGAAGTACACCCTACATTTGGATTGATTTATTTTTATTTATTGTATTTGTTTGTTTGCTTGTTTTTATCTTTGCATTTGTTTTTGTTCTTTCTTTATTAACTGCCTGCGCTTCGAGTTGTAAGTACATCTTACATTTGGATTTCTACATTTTGTTTGCTTTTTTTGTTTTTTTGTTTTGTTTCTTAATATTTGGTTGTTTGTTTGTGTGTTGATTCCTGTTGTTTGCTTTTTTGTTGTTTCTTAATATTTGGTTGTTTGTTTGTGTGTTGATTCCTGTTGTTTGCTTTTTTGTTTGTTTCTTAATATTTGGTTGTTTGTTTGTGTGTTGATTCCTGTTGTTTGCTTTTTTGTTTGTTTCTTAATATTTGGTTGTTTGTTTGTGTGTTGAATCCTGTTGTTTGCTTTTTTGTTTGGTTCTTAATATTTGGTTGTTTGTTTGTGTGTTGATTCCTTCTTTTTTATTGCCTTTTTCTGTGTTTTTTTTTTTGTTTTTGTTTTTTGTTTTTCGTTTGTGTCGTTTTCTCTAAATGATAATTTCTAATATGAAAGCCAAAGCTAGTTTCTCTTTTTTTTTCCTTTTTTTGCTTGTTCTTTCTTTTATATATAT
>CM060313.1:48899982-48919982 GCA_030674185.1 Monoplex corrugatus
AGTGAAATTATCATTGCTATCATTATCATTAGTTTCATTGCAGTTATTATTATCATCATTGCTATTACTATTATCATCATTGCTATTACTATTATCATTATTACTATTACTACTAACAACTACTGTTATCATCATCTTCATTACTACCATCATTATCATTAGTAGTATCAGTACTGAATACAACACAGTACAGAAAAAGTAAGAAAGGATCGGCAGAGGAGGGAACGACGAACAGCAGGGGTGGGTCATATAACTAGAGTAGGAGGAGGCCATGGTCTTTACAGAGGCGATAATAAAGGACGTGAGAGACATGTGCATGTGCAACATATTCAGGCGATATGTGTGAGCCGTCACGCAGTCTTCGTCACGTAAACTAAGTCGTTTGTCCGTTGTCTCCAGACAGCCTGAAGGTGTTAACGACATGAAGGGTCTGTCAGAAACTTACATACACGCTTATCTATCGCTTGCCTGCTTGCCTGCTTTCCTGCTTGCCTAATAGCGGGCTTAAGTAAATTCTTGTCTGGACTCGAGGCGCTTGGTTCGTTTTGCAGAGCCATGAAGCTCAAGGCCTGGTGTATCTCGAGTTCACTCCCAGCCGGCCACACTAAAAAACTGCCATGTTCGCTGCCTGTCTTCTCGTTTCCATCATTGTGGTGGTGTCAGCTTTAACCCTTTGACTCACGCACCCTATCCACCAAACTGCAAAAACTTAACCCTTTGACTCTCTCACCCCATCCACCAGCTTCCTGCAGGAAGGTGGTGGATAGGGTGAGAGAGTCAAAGGTAAGTGTTACTGTTATTGTTGTTCAAAGCTCAGCCGACTGCGTACAGCCATATCAGGGCTAAGTCAAAGGGTTAAGTTTTTGCTTTGCTAGCATGGTTGACAATACAGGATGCTAGAGGACAGGGTGTAGGGGTCGAAGAGTTAGCGTTTCGTAGGTCTGTCACATCAGAAATAGCCAGCAGAATCGGCCAAGCCAAAACAACATTCAAGAAGATGGAAAGCATTCTTACCAACAAATGCCTATCAATTAATATCTTGAATGTTATATAGAACCAATCTGTTGTACGGTTGCGAGGCGTGGACAGTCAACAAGCAAAGCCAGAACAAGATTGAGGCAGCCGAGATGTGGTTTCTAAGAAGGATGTGGTGAGTTCATGGACAGCAAAGAAAACAAACGAGACAGTCTTGATGGAGGCAGACACAAGTAGATCATTTATAAGGAAGATTAAGAAAAGGCAGGCAGCATTCATAGGCCATTTTATGAGGAAAGGGGAATTGGAACACCTGGTCACAACGGGAAAGCTGGAGGGAAAGAGAGCACCGGATAGACCCAGGGAGAAGATACTAGACGGACTTGCAGAGTGGCTGAAGACAAGGAGGGTGGAAGAGATGGTTGAGGCAACAAGAGACAGAGACAGATGGAAGTCCATAATCGCAAACGCCATGCGGCAAGGCACCTGATGATGATGATGATGATGATGATGATAATGCTGCTGATAATGATGAGATCTGTCTTCACCCTCTACCCCCCTGCCCCCTTCCCCATTTCAAAACTTGCCATGTTCGCTGCCTATCTTCACGTTTCCATCATTCTGGTGATGTCAGCTCAGCGTTTCTAGGTCTGTGTTCACCCTCTACCACCACCCTCCCCCTCCCCATTTCAAAACCTTGCCATTACATAGGGTCATGCGCAGGCTCAGGGAACCTGCAGGATAACTGCTGGGAGATTTGGGTGGAGCACATATGGAATGTGTACGCGTAGTGAATCCCTCTCGAATAACCTCCAAACTCTGAACTTATCTGGATATACATGCATGTTTTGGCCACGTTAGCAATATCCTGTCACTGCTGAGGCCAGACATCCTAAATACTTTTATAATGACGCTGGCGATTTCATCGGGAAAAAACAATACACTTGCTGGTCTGTCTGCTCGATTGCTTACTGAATACAGATAGCCTGAATGCTGTGATAATGTCACGGTGAGTTCGCTAAAAACCAAACAAACCAAAACAAAACAAACAAACCAAACCAAACAAAAACAAACAAACAAACAAAAACCCTTGGACTCAACCGATTTCAGCGTACAGTACAGTTGAGCGTGCTATGGGCTCGTTGATCACAAAATCGAGTCTCGTCTACTTTACGGATGTGTCAACGAGAGTGTTGCTCCAATTTTACCACAAAACACGTCAAGGATCTGAAGCTCTCGAGCCTGGCCGACGTCAGGATATCTCATCATCATCATCAGGTGCCCTGCCGCATGGCGTTGGCGATCATGGACTTCCATCTGCCTCTATCTCTCGTTGCCCCTAGCATCTCCCCCACCCTCCTCGTCCCCAGCCACTCTGCAAGTCCGTCCAGCATTTTCTCCCTGGGTCTACCCGGTGCTCTCTTTCCCTCCAGCTTTCCCGTTGTGACCAGGTGCTCCAAATCCACCTTCCTCTTAAAATGGCCTATAAATGTTGCCTGTCTTTTCCTAATCTTCCTTATGAGTGATCTACTTGTGTCTGCCTCCATCAAGACCGTCTCGTTTGTTTTCTTTGCCGTCCATGGAACCCTCAACATTCTTCTTAGAAACCACATTTCGGCTGCCTCAATCTTGGTCTGGCTTTGTTTGTTGACTGTCCACGCCTCGCATCCGTACAACAGTATTGGTTCTATATAACATTCAAGAACTCTCTTCCTGATGTTAATTGATAGGCATTTGTTGGTAAGAATGCTTGTCAACTTCTTGAATGCTGTTTTGGCTTGGCCGATTCTGCCGGCTATTTCTGATGTGCACATGCCGTCTGATGAAATGATCGTTCCCAGGTATTTGAATTTATCAACCTGTGTCAAGGTTGTGCCATTTGCTGTTATTTTGCAGGAGGGGATTTCACGTTTTTTACTGATCACCATGACTTCCAGCCCCTTACCTTTGCTTTCTATTTCTAGTATATTCACACGGTTTTGTAGGTCTCTTTCACTTTCTGCAATTTGCACGGTGTCATCTGCATATCGAATGTTGTTTATCATTTTCCCTCCAACCTTTAATCCAGGGTCTTCTTCTAGGTTTCTCATGATGTTTTCGCTGTAAAGTGAAAACAGATCTGGTGACAAAACACAACCCTGTCTGACTCCTCTTTTGATATTTTGGAAAGAGCTTACATTGTTTTCTATTCTCATTGCAGCTGTTTGTTCCCAGTACATATTTCTGATATCTAATACCATTTAATCCCTGTTCGCTTGGCAAATCTCAGTTTCAGTGTCCTGTACCGCTTCCATCCATACCTGAGGTAAATTCAGGTTTGGGGTAGTGGTGGGAGGGGCGTGATTGTGGTCTTCTTAGCACACGGTTGTTCAGTCGGTCAGCTCTGAGTGATTACTGTAGGCAACGTTCTTAATAAGCTGGATCAGAACAGGCGTTGTTAAACTCTGTCCAAATAGCCTGATAACTGTGTGGAGTCTTCTCCGATGGGTGTCCGCACAGTGGCTTTACATGGCTGAATCCCTTGGACTTTTTGGCACTGGGACTTCAACTGATAGGACAGAAAGGCCGGAATGAGCGGTGTGGAATCAACACTACTGAATCAGATGATTTTGTCCGTCTCAATGATTCATTAGGGACGTCTTCCCGCTTTTTCCCCCGAAGTTTTGTGTATTTCTTTTGTTGTTGTTGTAAATGTGTACACTTGAAAAAGGCCAGCTGGCTAAAAACATGCGTCTGTTTTTGTGCATGATGTGTTTCTGGCTACTTAAACAGCCTTGAATGACAGGGCAGTCAAAACAACCAACCAACAAGACTATAATATTCTTGTTTGCCTCTTTGCCCGCTAGCTCTGTTTTTGTTTCCCGGTTTATCAAAGCCTGTGACGGACACGACTGTTGAGTGGTCAGGACTTTCCCCCATATCCCAAGTCAACATATCCAATGGCTCCTGCAGGGACCTCCGTCGTGTGTGTAACGCACGCAGAACATCAAATACGCTCCAGACAAACAGAAAGATACAGGTGCAAATTTTACGACCAACTGGTCTTTGTTAAGCATATACAACAGACAACAAAAACCAAATACAAAAAAAAAAGTCTGGGGGAAAAAAAGGGGTGGGTGGGGGGGTGTGTGGGTGGCAGGAATCCTTGGTGTTTCGATGAGGGAAAAATATGACACATGAAATACCACGATGACACCAACAGAATGCACGTTAAAAATCCAGTAAGCCGATTCAGTGTTCGATAGCACATCACTCGTCACTCGCAGATCATCCAGTTCGCTGGTAGCCGCCGCAACAGACGTCACAACAACCTTCCCTCTGTCACTTTGGTCTTGACTTCTTATTACTCTGTAGACCTTCGAATCGCTGATGTTGGTGATGTTGTTCATACAGGAGATGGGTGGTCTCCTTCATAATGTCTCGCATTGACTATTGCAATTCACTCCTGTCTGGTCTTCCTGCCTCCACCATTCACATCCTACAGCGCATTCAAAACAATGATGCACGCCTTGTACTCAAAAGAAAAAAGCTGACCACATATCTCCTCTCCTGGCACAACTTCACTGGCTCCCTGTATCAAAGCGCATACAGTACAAACTAGACACCATGTGCTACAAAAGCCTCAATAACGCAGCCCCCGATTACCTGTCAAGCTTACTTGAGATCTATGTTCCCTCACGTACTCTCCGCTCTGCCTCCGATCCTCTGACTTTTCGCTTTCCACGCACCAAGCTCAATACCTATGGTCCACGAGCCTTCTCTGTTTCTGGTCCACTTTCCTGGAACAAACTTCCTCTCTCTGTCCGTCAGCAACCTACTTTTGTCTCCTTCAAGTCCGCTCTCAAAACTCATCTTTTCTCCTCTGCATAAAATCCTGACCTCACTCATCCCCCCTTTGTAGCCTGTCTCCACTCGGAGGGGAATCACATTGTAATATATATTTGTATATAATATGCTCTCTATAATTTTCCATTGCTTTTATTCTTTTTCCCCATTTATAGCCATGTGTGCGTGTGTGTGTGCGTGTGTGTGCGCGCGTGCCTAAGTGTATATTCAGCGCTTAGATTTGATTTTTATCGAGATTTTGCGCTATATAAATATTGTAATTATTATTATTATTATTTCTTTGGCCTCAACTTTTCCATGCAAAACTGTTGTCATTAGAGTTGTGTTGGTATTGCTGGTTGCACGGACGACGTATTTTTTGTTGATCTTTTGTTGACTTATGCCAATAGTTGACGCTGGACTATGAGTTCGTTCAGAACGCTTTTATTTGTTCTTTTGTCGGTCCATTTAAGAACCGCTTGTTGACCCACCTCTCTGCCGCTAGGGTAATATTTTCATTTGATTTACTGCATGCCCACAGCAATTTAGCATTACCGATCAAATCACACATTTTAATTTTTTCATTTTAGTGGCTATTGATATGCTTCTGTCGCTAGCATACAATAACGTGAAAACATCCAAAATGCACATTCCCGACAACGGAGTATGACTGCCTTAAATGGCAGGGTAAAAAGAGAAAAATACCTCCTGAAACAAAACAAAACTACAGCTGCCACACACGTAAACGTCCATTCGTATATTTGCACATAGTAGTCGCATTCCGTGAACGACAACAACAAAGAAGAAATAAAAATCAAAGCCTGTCTGATTACTTGGTCTATTCATCTGCTGGCATATAAAAGGAAAATAATAACATCCTTATTTTGTTGGTCACTTGTTTGCTGGCTTATGAATGCCATTTCTGCCTGAATATGCAAGTTTGTTTTACACAAATATCTAATTTTGAGTCACACACACACACACACACACACACACACACACACACACACACACACACACACACACACACACACACACACACACAGATATATATATATATATACACACACACACACACATGCGCATGCGCAGGCGGACACACACACAACCACACTCACACACAGAGACATGCACACACATTAACACAGTCACTGACACACATGCACACACGTACTCACTTTTGTATAAACCTGTACGCACACACACACACACACACACACACACACACACACACACACACACACACACACACACACACACACACACACACACACGCATGCAAACACACACACACACACACACACACAAACACACATGAACTCTCTGATTTGAAACAATGTCATCTCTGACCCAACATAAAACATTCTCCTATTTCAAAACTGAATGTGAAAAACAGACAAAAATATGGATGCAGAAACTTAAAACCCAGAACGCCTACATACTCTATAACACAACATTAAACAGCATAGTTATCGAATACCAGTGCTCTTCCCAAAGAACCCTACTACGTTATCCGTTAGATCCCAACTCTTAAAACTTTGCAAAGTACAAGCAGTGTAGAAAACGAAGCCATTTACTAGCAAGCAAGAATGTTTATCTCTGAAGGGAAAACTACCATAAAAAATGGACAAAAAGACAAGGGTAAAAGGATATCACACAACGACAGCCAGACCCTGGTGGAAAGAAGGAACAGTGATGAAGATATAAACAAAAAACATGATAGCCACGGTGTTTCAAACGTGGGCTACAAATGGTTAGCCCGAAGTATAAAGACAGCAGCAGGAATTATGGAGAGACAAAAAGGAGGGAGGCAAGAAGGCAGGGAGAGAGAGAAAGAGAGAGAGAAAGAGAGAGAGAGAGAGAGAGAGAGAGAGAGAGAGAGAGAGAGAGACAGAAACAGACTGACAGAGACAGACAGACAGAGACAGACAGACAGACAGACAGAAAGAGACAGACAGACAGACAGAAAGAGAATGATGGACAGCCATTGATTTTCAAATGTGTGGAGCAGGTGGGAGGGATTAGCAAGGCCCTGTCTCAGACTTCAATCAAACTGAACTGATTTGAATCTAATTTGATTTATGCAAACACCATATTGTAGCTCAACGACCTGTTTTAGATAGAGTGTGTGATAGACAAACAATTGGAGTAGTTTGGAGTTTGGGGTTCGCAATGTGTACAAGGGTGATTCCTCATACTCGGATAATGCCTTATTCTGTACTTCACGGCTTGGGATTGCGCAAAACCCTATGTGCTGGCAGGGTTCAATACAGAAGGGGTGAATGGAAAGCCATAAAGAGAAAAGCTGACTCTATCAGAATCACTGATGCATTAAGATGGGAAGCAAACAGTTTTTATGTTGCAGGCTGGGAAAATGAAAAATCCAGCAGAATTGGCCAAGCTAAAACAGCACTCAAGAAAAAGAAAAGCGTTCTTACCAAGAAACGCCTATCAACTAACATCAGGAAGAGAGTTCTTCAGTGCTATATAGAACCAATATGGATGTGAAGCTTGGACCGTCAACAAGCAAAATAAGAACAAGGTTGAGGCAGCCGAAATCTGATTTCTAAGAAGAATGATAGGAGTTCCATGGACAGCAACGAAAAAGGTCAACACAAAAAGAACATCAACGAAGAAAATTATGAAAAGGCAAACAACGTTTACAGAATATTTTATGAGCAAGTCACAGCAGGAAAACTGGAGGAAAAAAGAGCACCAGGTAGACCCCGGGAGAAAAGGCTGGACGATTTGCGGAGTGGATGAAGACAGAAAGGGTACGAGATATGCTTGCAGTGACTAAAGATACATTCGTATGGACTGCCACTATCGCCAACGCCATGCGGCAAGGCACATGATGATGAGGAGGAGGAGGAAGAGAAGGAGGAGGAGGCTGGGACTGAACTTTAAAACATGAGACATTGAGTGCACGGTTTCGCAGAAATGCTAGCCAGACTGCTAAGAATTACTCTGAAAAGAAAATATGATTTCATCACGAAAAAGTCAGTTCCATAAAGGTTGTATTCGCATCTGCTGTTATGTGGTTTTTAACCATGAAGGGCCGTTGATGCGGTTTACTGTAATACTGACTATACGTTCAGTTCTTCATCAATGTGTTACATGGTTTTCATTTGTGTTTTAATACATATAAACATTAATAAATACTTGATCGATACACTATTTGGTTTTCATTTGTGCTTTAATACAAGTAAAAATTGTGGTTTTCAATCTTGCCTGAAGACAAAACAATTGTGGTTTTCCTTTATTCTTTGAGATATATTATCTTAAAACACGGTGTCCAGAAAAGGTAGTTTATGTATAAAAATGTATTTGCAGAAAACATCACTGCTACATTTCTGTGTATTACATTAAAGTGTATGTTATTCGACAATTACGCGGATGTTTTTGAATCTTGTGAACTAAAATATTACGTTTAATTTCATTTGCATTGCGCAAGAATTTTATGTTCTAAGAACAAAAGTCTTTTTTTTTTTCATTTGGAAAGCCGAGATTAAACTAAAGTCTGCCAGTACTGAACCAGAAGATCTGAACCAACACCTTCGCAAAAGTTTTTTCCATAAGCGAGGTCTTAAAATGGCCGTGATGTGGGATGGGAGACAGACTTTATACAGCCAACACCCCCAGCATCATTGACACATCAAGTGGGCAGTGAGCGAGCCCAGTGCTATACTGCAGGCTGGGACTGAATTAGACAACATAAAACCTTGTGTATACGACTCTATCAAATGAACATCCAGAAGCTTCTGTAACTGAACTGATGTCACATTTTGCGCAGTTCTACAAAGGCGACAGAGCACCCACCCCGTGAAGGCAAAAGAACTACTTTGAAACAAAAATCTACAGAAAACTTTTTTTTTTTCTTTTTGTCATATCTGTGGAAGCAGTTTTGTGTGGTTCAATATTTATAAAATGAGAATGATTGCTGCAGATCTCATTGCAAAGCAAAATGAATGCAGGTACGGGAAAGTACTATTTTACATGGGGGGGGGGGGGGGGGGAGAGATAGAGAGACAGACAGAGACAGAGACTGCGAGGGAGGGGGAAGGACGGAGACAGATAGACGGAGACAGATAGAGTCAGAGACAGAGACAGACAGAATAGAACTAACAAAACAAATGAATTAAAAATTTAACAATAAAAACAAGAACTGCAGGAGGAAGACGAAAAAAGAAAAAGAAACTAGAACAAAATGGAAAAGAAGTATATGAAGAGAGAGAAGGAGAAGAGAAAGATGTCAAAGCAGAAGAAAAAGAAGAAAAGGAAGAAGAAAGAAAAGATGAAAAACAAGACGACGAAGAAGAAGAAGCAGAAAGAGAAGAATAAAAGAAAAAAGAGAAAGAGAGGATGAAGAATAAAGGAAAAACGAAGGAGAAGAAGGAGGAGAAGAAAAAGTAGAGAGAAAAAAGGGGAATAATAGGAGAAGAAGAAGAAGAAAAGCAGGTAAGGGGGAGGTAGAAGAAGAAAACGTGGGGGCCAAGCTAGACACAAGAAAAGGGAGAGTAACATCTTGATAAGAAAAAGAAAAGTAGTACTAAAGAAGCAATATAAAAATGGAGCACTTAAGAAAAAGAAAACATGGACCCAAGCAAAATAAACGAAGGAGAAAATAATAAAATACTAAAAGAAAAATCACTCAAAATCAACAAGATTTAAGAAAGTAAAAGTAACGTAGCAAAACATCAAACAGTTAAACTTACGCTTAAGAATAAAGTACAAAGGGAAATAAAAAATCTAAAGCAAACACGAAGAAGAAGAAAATACGATAGTAAACAAAGTGAAATAAAAGACACCATGAATGTGAGAAAGATCAATAGAGTGAAAGAAAAATAGAAACAATAATAGGAAAACAAGAAAATTACGTCCAATGAACATCAGGAAACAGAATACACAGACATCCAAACACAAGAAAGAAAAATTTACGAGAGAGAAGAGAGAGAGACAGAGAGACAGAGAGAGACAGAGAGAAAGAGAGAGAGACACAGAGAGAGAGACAGACAGATAGACAGAGACAGAGAGACATAGAGAGAAACAGAGAGAGAGACAGACAGACAGACAGAGACAGAGAGACAGAGAGAGAAAAGAGACAGAGACAGGGATATAGAGAGGGATATGGACAGAGATACAGAGGTAGACAGATAGACAGACGGACAGACAGACAGGCAGACGGAGCCAGAAAGAGACAAGAGGCAGAGATAAGAAGAGAAAGAGAATGAGACAGACAAATGAACAGACTGAGACACAGAGACAGAGAAGGAGGAAGAGCTAGAGGGAGAAGGGAGGGAGGGGTAGAGACAGAGACAGAGAAAGAAAGACAGAAAGAGATAGGGAAAGAAAGATATACAGAAAGAGAAAGAGAGAGAGACATTGAGAGAGACACAGAGAGAGGATACAGAGATACAGACAGACAGACAGAGAAAGAGAGAGAGAGAGACAGAGACAGAGAAAGACAGACAGACAGACAGAGACAGAAAGAGACAAAGAGAGAGAGAATGACAGGGGAAAAAAACACCGTAAAAAGTGCGTCAACAAAAAGGAAACAGAAAAACATCCAAATACAAGACAGGCAAGTTCACAAGAAAACAAATAACTAAACAAATAACTACACCATAATGATAACAATAATAAAAAGAAAGAAAAAAACAGAGCTACCTCCAGTAACCCACACGTAAAACATTCAGCCTGCTCTAATGAAGCTGATTTTCAACGGAGTTTCCGGTCACAATGGAACTTGATATTGTCTATTTGCCTCTTTTTCTCCTTACCTCGTCTTTCAATTTCTCCCTAACTCCTGTGTTTTCTCTTTTATTTCTCTGTTTGTCTGTTCGTTATTTATTCATTGTTTTTTGCGTTTCTTTCTTTTTTTTTTATCTTGATTTGTTTGTTTGTTTTCTTTTCATTTTTCTTTCACTTCAATTATTCTTTTCTCTTTCTTTCTTTTTTTTTTCTTTTCTCTCGCATTTTTTCCTTCCAGTTTTAGTTTTGTTTCTTCTCTACTTTCTTTTTCAAAATGTGTCTCTTTCTTCTTCCATGTCCTATCTTCCCTCCTTCTCTCTTTCTTTCTTTGTCTTTCTGTTATTCAATATGTTTTCTGCAGGTTTTCTTCCTCCACATCTCCCTTTTCTTCTCGTTGTTTGTCTCCGAATGTACATGGTTAAGGAGACATGCGACTGGCTCTGTCGTACTCCGTGCTGTGATCATAGACAGGGATAGGTAGACAGGCAACGCGATGCTGCATTCTGTGCTATGATCACAGACATGAATAAGGAGACTGACAAGTTCTGCTGAACACTGAGCAGAGATCACAGACATATACAAGGAGTCAGGCAACACTCTGCCGCAGTCTATGCAATGATCATTGTCATGGACAGGCAGACTAACGACTAGCTCTGTCACACTCTGTGATATGATCACAGACATAGATAAGGAGACAGACAACTATCTCCGTCGAACTCCGAACTGTATGATATGATCACAGACGTGGATAACAGTCTGTGTAATGATCATGGATGTAGATAGAGATACCATGCCATGATTACAAGACATGGAGCCAGATATTGTGCTATGATTATAGACGTGAATAGGGAGATTGTGCTATGATTACAGACGTGAATAGGGAGACTGAGCTGTGCTATGATTATAGAAGTGAATAGGGAGATTGTGCTATGATTACAGACGTGGAAAGAGATGTTGTGCTATAATTACAGACGTGAACTGGGAGATTGTGCTATGATTACAGACGTGAATAGGGAGACTGCGCTATGGTTATAGACGTGAATAGGGAGACTGTGCTGTGATTACAGATATGAATAGAAAGACTGTGCTATGATTATAGACGTGAATAGGGAGACTGTGCTATGATGTAGAATGAATACGGAGATTGTGTTATGATTACAGACGTGAACAAGGAGATAGACATGAATAGGGAGGTTGTGCTATGATTACAGACGTGAATAGCGAGACTGTGCTATGATTATAAACGTGAATAGGGAGTCTGTGCTATGATTATAGACGTCAACAGTGAGACTGTGCTATGATTATAGGCGTGAAAGGGGGAGAATGTGCTATGATTATAAACGTGAATAGGGAGTCTGTGCTATGATTATAGACGTCAACAGTGAGACTGTGCTATGATTATAGATGTGAAAGGGGGAGACTGTGCTATGATTATAGATGTGAAAGGGGGAGACTGTGCTATGATTATAGACGTGAAAGGGGGAGACTGTGCTATGATTATAGACGTGAAAGGGGGAGAATGTGCTATGATTATAGACGTGAAAGGGGGAGACTGTACTATGATTATAGATGTGAAAGGGGGAGACTGTGCTATGATTATAGACGTGAAAGGGGGAGAATGTGCTATGATTATAGACGTGAAAGGGGGAGACTGTACTATGATTATAGATGTGAAAGGGGGAGACTGTGCTATGATTATAGATGTCAACAGTGAGACTGTGCTATGATTATAGACGTGAAAGGGGGAGACTGTGCTATGATTATAGACGTGAAAGGGGGAGACTGTACTATGATTATAGATGTGAAAGGGGGAGACTGTGCTATGATTATAGACGTGAAAGGGGGAGACTGTGCTATGATTATAGACGTGAAAGGGGGAGACTGTGCTATGATTATAGACGTGAAAGGGGGAGACTGTACTATGATTATAGATGTGAAAGGGGGAGACTGTACTATGATTATAGACGTGAAAGGGGGAGACTGTGCTATGATTATAGATGTCAACAGTGAGACTGTGCTATGATTATAGATGTGAAAGGGGGAGACTGTGCTATGATTATAGACGTCAACAGTGAGACTGTGCTATGATTATAGATGTGAAAAGGGGAGACTGTGTTATGATTATAGACGTGAAAGGGGGAGACTGTGCTATGATTATAGATGTGAAAGGGGGAGACTGTGCTATGATTATAGACGTCAACAGTGAGACTGTGCTATGATTATAGATGTGAAAGGGGGAGACTGTGTTATAATTATAGACGTGAAAGGGGGAGACTGTGCTATGATTGTAGATGTGAAAGGGGGAGACTGTGCTATGATTATAGACGTCAACAGTGAGACTGTGCTATGATTATAGATGTGAAAGGGGGAGACTGTGTTATGATTATAGACGTGAAAGGGGGAGACTGTGCTATGATTATAGATGTGAAAGAGGGAGACTGTGCTATGATTATAGATGTCAACAGTGAGACTGTGCTATGATTACAGATGTGAAAGGGGGAGACTGTGCTATGATTATAGATGTGAAAGGGGGAGACTGTGCTATGATTATAGATGTGAAAGGGAGAGACTGTGCTATGATTATAGACGTGAAAGGGGGAGACTGTGCTATGATTATAGATGTGAAAGGGGGAGAGTGTGCTATGATTATAGATGTGAAAGGGAGAGACTGTGCTATGATTATAGATGTGAAAGGGGGAGAGTGTGCTATGATTATAGATGTGAAAGGGGGAGACTGTGCTATGATTATAGACGTGAAAGGGGGAGACTGTGCTATGATTATAGATGTGAAAGAGGGAGACTGTGCTATGATTATAGATGTCAACAGTGAGACTGTGCTATGATTATAGATGTGAAAGGGGGAGACTGTGCTATGATTATAGACGTGAAAGGGGGAGACTGTGCTATGATTATAGATGTGAAAGGGGGAGACTGTGCTATGATTATAGATGTGAAAGGGAGAGACTGTGCTATGATTATAGACGTGAAAGGGGGAGACTGTGCTATGATTATAATGTGAAAGGGGGAGAGTGTGCTATGATTACAGACGTGAATAGGGAGATTGTGATATAATTATAGACGTTAATAGGGAGACTGTGTTATGATTATAGACGTGAACAGGGAGATTGTACTATGATTACAGACGTGAATAGGGAGATTGTGTTATGATTATAGACGAGAATAGGGAGGTTGTGCTAAAATTTCAGACGTGAACAGGGAGATTGTGCTATAATTATATACATGAATAGGGAGATTGTGCTATAATCATAGACGTGAACAGGGAGATTGTGCTATATTTATAGATGCGAAAGGGGGAGACTGTGCTATGATGTAGATGTGAGTAGAGAGATTGTGAAATTATTATAGATGTGAATAGGGAGGTTGTTCTATGATTACAGATGTGAAAGGGATGGACTGTGCTAATTACAGACCTGAATAGGGAGATTGTGATGTCATTATAGATGTGAATATGGAGATTTGCAATAGTCAGACGTGAATAGGGAGATTGTGCAATGATCATAGACGAGGGGTAGGAGATTGTGCAATGGTCGGACGTGAATA
This sequence comes from Monoplex corrugatus, assembly GCA_030674185.1. Taxonomy (NCBI): domain Eukaryota; kingdom Metazoa; phylum Mollusca; class Gastropoda; order Littorinimorpha; family Ranellidae; genus Monoplex; species Monoplex corrugatus. The sequence goes on from CM060313.1 coordinate 48,914,095, forward strand.
GGGAGATTGTGCAATCGTCGGACGTGAATAGGAAGACTGTGCAAAGGTCGGACGTGAATAGGGAGATTGTGCAAAGGTCGGACGTGAATAGGGAGATTGTGCAATGGTCGGACGTGAATAGGGAGACTGTGCAATGGTCGGACGTGAATAGGGAGACTGTGCAATGATGGGACGTGAATTGGAAACTTGTGCAATGGTCAGACGTGAATAGGGAGGCTGTGCAATGGTCAGACGTGAATTGGGAGGTTGTGCAATAGTCAGACGTGAATAGGGAGGTTGTGCAATGATCGTAGACATGAATAGGGAGATTGTGCAATGATCATAGACGTGAAGAGGGTGATTGTGCGATGATCACAGAAATGGATAGGGAGATTGTGCAATAGTCGGACGTGAATAGGGAGATTGTGCGATGATCATAGACGTGAATACGGAGGTTGTGCAAGTTAACCCTGATGATTTTTGTTTTGTATTACAAACGGGTAATCCATGTTCATTTCCCGGTAAATCACATCGCCAATTTCGACTTATCGAAATAAACGAAACGTGTTCACATCTGCTCATCACCTGGTCTAAGTGGAAACTGGTGTAGCGATTGGGCTATCTGTCAGCTTTCCTCTCTCCCTCTCCTCCCTTCCTTCCTCCGTCTGCCTGCCTGTCTGTTTGTCTGTCTGTCTGTCCGCCTGCCTGTTTGTCTGTCTGTCTTCTGCCTGCGTGCCTGCCAGTCTGTCTGCCTGTCTGTCTGTTTGTATGTATGCATGTATGTGTATACTTACGTACGTACGTACCTACGTACCTAAGTACGTACGTATGTATGTACGTACCTACGTACCTAAGTACGTACGTATATCTGTCTGTATGTATGTATGTACATACGTACGTAAGTATGTATGTATGTCTATACGTACGTATGTCTGTCTGCCTGTATGTATACATGTATATGAATGTATGTATGTATGTATGTATATATGTATGTATGAATGCATGTATGTATGTACGTATGTATGTATGTACATACGTATGTATATATGTATGTCTCTCCCTTAAAATTATTTCGCTAAAGCGAAGAACCTTAAAAAATAAGAGTAAGAGAGAGAGAGAGAGAGAAGATTCCAAACTTGTTATATCGCACAAACTGGTACAGTAAATGTAGATGCACTGACAATTTGACTTGAAAAATGTTGTGTAGATCTGTTGCTGGACGATCGTTGAATTGTACTGTCTCCTTTAAACTTTAACGTTTACTTTGAAACTACCCTCTCCACATTAAAGGAACAGCAGAAGTATGGTAGCCCATACTGGATAGGAAATAATATGCACCGTTTAAGTTGGTTTGCATTCTACAAGTTCAAAGTGTTACACTGACTTACTTTGATTTTTTCCCAGCGACATTTTTTTAAATGGGCTATGTCCTTGACAAAAGCGTTGTAACAAAATTTGGTCCATAAAACATCAAAGCTTTAACTCCTCTCTCTCTCTCTCTCTCTCTCTCTCTCTATCTATCTATCTCTTCTTTGGCTTTTCTCATTTTCTTACTGTGTGATGCGTTGTTCTTTCATCTTGTGACACTGGATAAAGGGCTAAAATCACAGCGAGAGAGAGAGAGAGAGAGAGAGAGAGAGAGAGAGAGAGAGAGAGAGACAGACAGACAGAGACAGAGACGCAGAGAGAGAGACAGAGAGAGAGAGAGAGAGAGACAGAGAGAGAGAGAGAGAGAGAAAGAGAAAAGTTAAACTTTAAAACACTTTATGGCTCAATGATAGCAGCTTTATGTCTCACTGGACTATCTCACACATACTTTTTGCTACTAAAGGGAAAGGGAGAGAAAGTCGGTGTGTGTGCGTGCGTGCGCATGTGTGTGTGTGCATGCGTATGCATGTGTAGTATGTGTGTTTAGCACGCTGGAGAGTGGTACGTGTCTGGACATGTCTGTGATACGTGCATACAGTACGCAAACTTGCTTCATCATCATCAGGTGCCCTGCCGCATGGCGTTGGCGATCATGGACTTCCATCTGTCTCTATCTCTCGTTGCCCCTAGCATCTCCCCCACCCTCCTCGTCCCCAGCCACTCTGCAAATCCGTCCAGCATTTTCTCCCTGGGTCTACCCGGTGCTCTCTTTCCCTCCAGCTTTCCCGTTGTGACCAGGTGCTCCAAATCCTCCTTCCTCTTAAAATGGCCTATAAATGTTGCCTGTCTTTTCCTAATCTTCCTTATGAGTGATCTACTTCTTGTGTCTGCCTCCATCAAGACTGTCTCGTTTGTTTTCTTTGCTGTCCATGGAACTCTCAACATTCTTCTTAGAAACCACATCTCGGCTGCCTCAATCTTGTTCTGGCTTTGTTTGTTGACTGTCCACGCCTCGCATCCGTACAACAATATTGGTTCTATATAACATTTAAGAACTCTCTTCCTGATGTTAATTGACAGGCATTTGCAAACTTGCTTACGTGCTTAAATGCATGCATATGTTCCTGCTCGTGTTTGTACGAGTATAGGCCGTTTCGGTTTAGTTTCGTTCGATATTTTCAGTGTAACTGCACCCCAAACACTACACGTTTACCGACAAGCAGCTGGCGTCTTCAAACAGGTGGCTGAAATCCTGCCTGCAGTTTTCACTCAAACTGTCCCATAGCTTGGAGTTTGGTGATTGTTCAAGAGGGATTCATCGCATCGGTACAATTCCGTATGCGCTCCACCCAAATCTGCTAGCTGTTATCTATCAGGGACCCTGAGCCTGCGAAAAACCCTATACGATGGCAAGGTCTTGAAATGGGGATAAATGGGGGGAGGGGGTGTCTTAGGAAAGACTAAGCTGAACGAAGACTAAGACACCACCTGAATGGTGGAACCATTAAGACGGCAGCGAACAGTACAGGCCAGTTTTTAATGCTGCAGGATGGTACTGAACTCGAGATATCCGATCTTAAGTCCACGGGTCTGTCAAAACAACTATCTAGAGTGACAGATAAAAAGAAAAAGAAAAAAAAAAAGGCCGGCTGAAGGACGAACCCACAACACCTGCACTAACAGCGAGACACTAACCACTGAGCCAACGAGGCCATTAAACCGTCTAAATGCCTCAGACATACGGCAGTTATCACCCGCCGTCAAAACCAGACCAAGCGAGCGGGCCCCAGTAGCTCAGTTGGTTTGAGCGTCGGATTCACATGCTAATAGTTGTAGGTTTGAATCCCAGGGTGCGCTACATTAAAACTGGCCTTCTCACCGTCCCATCTTAACATCAGTGTTGTTCTGGTGGTGTCAGTGTAGGATTAGATAAGTCCCACATCCCCCACTTCACTGGGATGGTTATCCCCGTCGGACATATCACTTGAAGTGGGTATCGACGTAAAAACTGAACAAAACCAATCAAACAAGGTGGTTATCTTCCGTCAAACAACTGAGCGCACCAGGATGAACAGTTTAAAAACTAAAAGGTGGTGTCCTCCGATCTGTATCCTACAGGTCTACAGGAATCTCCGGCTGTGAGGGAGGAGATGTGGCCAAAGCGGACCACCCTTGAGAACAAACTGTATGGGCATGTGAATTGTTATTGTTGTTGTTGTTTAAAGCCCAGCCGACTGCGTAGAGCCATATCAGGGCTTAATCACTTCAAAACAAACAAATTTTCAACAGGAAAAAATATAGAAAAGAAAATTAAGCGCACATATCACATATCAATGCATTCGCACATATTATCTAAAGACATGCCCCTGGCGTTGACCACTCCTTTAATTTATCGCACAGGGGATTTAAAAACACACCCGTCTACAGATTTAAACATACATAAGGACACCAAAATATATGCAGAAATAAACATAAATTACCTAAAATTGCTTCTGCATATCTCACCTCCCTAGAGTTAAAAATACTAAATTATCAATCCTAAGAAAAGGTACGTAAAATTTTACCGAACACATACAGGTGAATAAACCAGCAAGGCAGAAAATGATAGAAAGAAATGCCAGAAAGCAAAGGAACGAGACAGAAATAAAGCGAGTGACAGAAAAGAGGAAATTTCTAGCACAGAATTTCCAGAAGATGGGGATATTATTTATACAGAAAGAGCCCCCGGCATCCCCACAGGGTGTGGGCCTGTGGATGCTTTGCAGAAGACAGACAACTTTTATCACTGAGCTGGTCTCCAGGTGTAGCGGCAACGAGAAGCAGCAGAAGAAGAAAACTAATCAGTCACGTAACGTACACACATATGCGGAGTAGAATGTGTGAGAGTTACAACAGTCACCTAAAACACACATACAAACACCCGAGAGCTTAAACAGCCGTCTCTGTACAGGCATAAACCTCAAAAAGAGTACATCAGAATACACGCATTCTGTAACTACTAATATAACTTGGTTTTCAGTTTTCAGATAACCCGAAGAGTCTTAAAAGAGAAAACTTTTAACTGACTGAAACATGTGTGGTGAAATTCTTTCAACATTTACTTCCAGCTGGCATGGTACATGACCGCTTATGTCGTCAACATCAAGATTTGAAGCCGAAAATAGTAAACGTTGTTAAATTCAGTGATTCCTTGAACAGTAGTACTATGTACTTTGCGTGTTTCTGATTAGGGGTTTTCATTAAGTTGTTTTTTTTGTTTTTTTTGTTTTCTTTTTCTAATCTTCTAGCTTGCTACTGTTCCCTCTGTTTGTCTTTCTGCCAAGTGGAGCGACAAGATATATGGTCGACTAAAACTCTTCTGACCGCCAAGCCCAATTGTAGCTGGCAGGAATGGGCAAAACGGTCACAATCATCGCCATGGCCTGACCATTTAGATGGCGAACAAGGAAGGAGAAATCTTATCGTCTCTCTCCTTTTTTAACTCCCCTCTCCCCCTCTCCTTGATTCTGTGTTTGTCGATCTCTGTCTCTCTCTCTCTCTTTCTCTCTCTCTTTCTCTCGCATACACACACACTCATCCCCACCCATACACACACATACACACACAGACATGCTCCACTACTGAGTCAGGCGGAATGCATTAGCCGGACACATAATGTTGGGAGGCTTTTACCTTTTGAGATACCCAAGGCAACTTAAAACATGAATCCTGACAGACTGAAACATGACAGGAACCATGGGAATTGACACAGTATGTGCGGTTGGGGATGGAGTAAAATGGACAGTATGGCAAGCAGTACGGACACAGGAAAGAGAAGGGGGTAAAAAAAACGACGACGACGACGTGATGATGATGATGATGGTGGTGGTGGTGGTGGGGGTGGAGGTGGTGGTGGTGGTGGTGGTGGTAACTGAGTCCTTAACCCGGCACATCCATTGTCTGATCAGAGAGACGGTGTCATCAGCTAAATCAGCATCAATCGTAAAAGCAGCAATACCCACCCACCCCTCACTTTACAGGTAAAAACATAAAGATACGGCTGTGAAGGGTGGTAAAGTTCACCAGCCGCCATGCTGCAGTGGTCAGCGCAACGGTCTACAGACTGGAAGATTAAGGGTTCGCATCTTATCGGCCCTGTCAAAGTCACTGTGGGATTTTTCACCTGCAACAGGCTCCTATCCAGAGCTGAGCATCATCATCATCATCATCATCAGGTGCCCTGCCGCATGGCGTTGGCGACCATGGACTTCCAACCATCTCTATCTCTCGTTGCCCCCAGCATCTCCCCCACCCTCCTCATCCCCAGCCACTCTGCAAGTCCGTCCAGCATTCTCTCCCTGGTGCTCTCTTTCCCTCCAGCTTTCCCGTTGTGACCAGGTGCTCCATATCCCCCTTCCTCATAAAATGGTCTATAAATGTTGTCTGTCTTTTCCTAATCTTCCTTATGAGGGATCTACTTGTGTCTACCTCCATCAAGACTGTCTCCTTTGTTTTCTTTGCTGTCCATGGAACTCTCAACTTCTTCTTAGAAACCACATCTC
>CM060313.1:48924982-48952482 GCA_030674185.1 Monoplex corrugatus
CGCTCTCCCACTCTCTCTCTTACTCTCTCTTTCTCTCTCTCTCACACACACACACTCTCTCTCTGTCTCTCTCTCATTCTCACTCTTTCTCTCTCTCACTCTGTCTCTCTCTTTCTTTCTCTCTCTCTCTCACTCCCTCACTTTCTCTCTCATTCTCTTTCTCTCCCACTTCTCTCTCTATCTCTCTCACTTTCTCTCTCACTCTCTTTCTCACTCTCTCTCTTTCTCATTTTCATTCTCTCTCTCCCCCCCCCTCTCTCTATATATATGTCTCTATATCTTTGTCTACATGTCTGTTCTGTCTGTCCATCGATCTGTGTGTCTCTCTCTCTACCGCTATTTTGATTTGGTTTTGGGATTTTTTTTTCATTCCCCTTCCTCAATGGATCAAGTCGTGTTAATGGACAATTCCCGAACATATTTAAACAGGTATTTGTATTCCTCTCTCTCTCTCTCTCTCTCTCTCTCTCTCTCTCTCTCTCTCTCTCTCTCTCCTGCACGTTCTCTCTCTGCCATTTTTCTTCCACTGGCCATCTCATCTCAGAACATATTCCACTGTGTATTGACCGAGAATTCTGTCAACCTATCATCTCCTCCCCTTCCCACCTGTGAAAGATTTAATGATTTGTTATAACTTAGAACACAATAAACCAATTATTTGTTCATCGATCCATCCATCCTCCCTCCATCAATTTATTCATCCATCCATCCATCGATCTATACACCCATCAATCCATCCATCCATTAACTCATTCATTCATTTTCTCTTTCTGTCTGTGTCTCAGATTCTCTTTCTCATTTTCTTTCCCATTGTCTTACCTCTCTCCATGTATGTGTATGTATAATTAAACAACCAAAAAGCAGAGGAAAAGCAGAATAAGAGGTACAGCCCCTAACTCTGTAGTCTAGTATGACTTGGACACAGTTTGAACGAAAAACGAAAATGGAAAAAAATCGAACTGAAAGAGAGACCAAAAAGGATGCGTCATTGAGGGTTTGTTCAAATCTCCTGACCAACATCGCAGGTGTTTGTATCTCTCGGGCCTGCATAACGCCAGGATACATCATGATAGTAAGCATAGGGCACAGCAGTCACGCAGTCTCAATCCCAGATGGAACCCCTCCATAGCGTCGTGATTATCATACATTTATCATCATTATCATCATGTCCAAATATCAATCCTAACATAGCGTCATGATTGTCATATATTCATCATCATTATCATCATGTCCAAATATCAATCCTAACATAGCGTCATGATTGTCATATATTCATCATCATTATCATCATGTCCACATATCAATCCTAACATAGCGTCATGATTGTCATATATTCATCATCATTATCATCATGTTCAATTATCAATCCTAACAAACAGAATGTATGTAAGGCTTTATGAAAAAACAAGCAGGTGAATGGACCAGAAAAAAAATGAGAGAGAGAGAGAGAGAAAGAGAGAGAGAGAGAGAGAGGGGGAGAGAGAGAGAGAGAGAGAGAGCTAGAGATGACAGAAAGCAAAGGAGCGAGGCAGAATAAAAGCCAGTGACAGAACAGAGGAAATTTCTGGCACCGAATTCACAGGAGAGAGGGATACTACATGTATTTACAGTGAATCAGTCCCCGGCATCCCCACAGGGGAACGCTATGTTTAAGTCACAAAAGATTTGATTTTATCAAGATTTTTGCGCTATATAAATATTGTAATTATTATTATTATTATTAAATGATGATGATGATGATGATGATGATGTTGATGATTTTTATGATGCTGCTGCTGATGATGATGATGACGACGACAATAATAATAATAACAACAACAAGAAGAAATTTCCGATCGGATCCCACGTTAACGCTCTACCGGCTGGCCCGGCCAGCGCACCATTGGAAGCACCATCCCCATCCCCATCCCCCTGCCTTCCCCTACTTCATTCCCCCAAATACATCCGCTCCGTATGGACAAAAGAGAGTGAAAATGAAGAATGGCAGAACTTACATACATCAAGACACACAGACTGCCTTCAAGCTATTGTCTGATCTGATTCATATTCACGCATACACACATGCCCACACGCTTCCACACACACGCGCGCGCGCGCACACACATGTGTACACATACATGTGCGGGCGCACACAAGAACATGCGCACACAAGAGAGAGAGTGAGAAAGAGAGAGGGAGGGAGGAGAGAGAGAGAGAGAGAGAGAGAGAGAGAGAGAGAGAGGAGAGAGAGAGAAGAGAGTCGAAAGACATTGTCATACACACATACACACTCATACAAACACGCGCGATCACACACTCAAACATACACACACATTCCCAACACAACACACACACGCACGCACTCGCACACACACACACACACACACACACACACACACACACACACACACACACGAGAGCAAGCATGTGTACGAACCTACAGAGAGGAGAGTGAGAGAGAAGGGTAGGAGGGAGGAGAGAGAGAGAGAGACGAGAGAGAGGAGAGAGAGAGAAGAGAGAGAGAGAGAGAGCGAGAGACAGACAGACAGAGCGAGAGACAGAGAGACAGAGCGAGAGAGACAGACAGCAGACAGACAGAGAGAGACGGAGAGAGACAGAGAGAGTCATACACACAACACACACACACACACACACACACACACACACACACACACACACACACACACACACACACACACACACATGCTTCGAGCGGTGTCTGGATTCTGACAGAAGTTTCAATCTTCCTCTTATGTAAAAGTGGGAGTGGGAGACGTGGGTGGAGATTGATTCAGACAGACTGAGGTGTATGTCTGTCTGTCTGTGTCTGCCCCTTGGGAGGAAAATGTCACTATGATTTAATATCGCTTTTTTTTCAAATACGCATGGTCACATGGCGTCCATCCGTCTGTGGAACTGCTTAGCTATTTGACTATCTGTCCTTGTCTGTCTGTCTGTGTCTGTCGCTGGTTCGGTCGGTCTGTCGACCAGTCTATCACAATTCAGTACGGAAATCATTCTGTCTGCCTGCCTGCCTGCCTGCCTGCACTGCTTGTCTTTCTGTCTTTCCTTTTGCTCCTGCCTGCCTGCCTGCCTGCCTGCTGACAGCCCGTTCTGCCCGCCCACACACCTGCCTATTTATCGGTCTGTCTGTCTGTCTAAATTTCTGCCTGCCTTTCTGTCTGTTTGTCTGCCTGCCAGCCCGTCCGCTCGCCCACACACCTGCCTATTCATCCGTCTGTCTGTCTGTTTATCTGTCTGAATTTCTGTCTGCCTTTCTGTCTGTTTGTCTGCCTGCCAGTCCATCCGCCCGCCCACACACCTGCCTATTTATCGGTCTTCTGTCTGCCTAGCTGCCTGCCTACCTTTCTTCTATCTGTCTGCCCACCTGTCTGTCAGTCTTTGTGTCCGTCGGTCTGTCTGTCAGTCTTTTGTCTGTCCAGTCTTGTCTGTCAGTCTTTGTTTTCTGTCAGTCTGTCTGTCAGTCTTTGTGTCTGCCAGTCTGTCTGTCAGTCTTTGTGTCTGTCAGTCTGTCTTTGTGTCTGCCAGTCTGTTCAGTCTTTGTGTCTGTCAGTCTTTGTGTCTGTCAGTAGTCAGTCTTTGTGTCTGTCAGTCTTTGTGTCTGTCAGTCTGTTATCAGTCCAGAAAGAATGTCACCCAGGATTTTTTTTGTTCGTTGTTCACTCACATGCACTTGTGTCTCCATGTGTGTATGTCTGTATCTATGTTATGAAATGAATTAGTATTTTCTTTTAAAATTAAACAATCGTCAATGCAGTCAAAACAAATGAAAATTAAACGAAAAACAGAAAGACGAAAAAAAAGAAAAAAAGAATAAATAAACAAATAAACGAATAAATAAATAAATGAATAACTAAATAATTAATTAAATAAATAAATGAATAAATAAATAAAGAAAAGAAAAAAGACGAACAGGAAGAGAAAAAAAACTATTTTCGTGATACAAAAAAGATTAAAAGTAATAACACAACGGAAAACAGATACACAAACAGAATTTCTGATTCACTTGATTTATCCATTTATGCCATAGTCCCATATGCAAAAGATGTGAAACATATAAGTAATTTTCGATCATAGCTTTGGCCGAATCTTGTGTACTGCACGCATGAAGGAGGTTCAGGCAGGAGACAGGGCCGCACACATGTTGACCTGGGAGATCGAGAACTTCCCCGCCTGTGCTCCCCCAGGTACTACCCGAGTAGGTTCGATATCAAACAATGTCGCTCTTTCAACTCTTTGACTCCCTCACCCTGTCAAGCTTGGTAGAAAGTTCAAATACCCATCAGTCCTATCAAAATCTCTGTTGGATTTTCCAGCTCCATCCGGCTTCTAACCGGAATTGAACGTGCTATGGGAAAACTGGGACTTGCCAATCGAGTCTCGTTCACTTCACGGAGGCGTAATTGAGGGTGTGTTGCTTTAAACGTTCTGACCTGACCAGCACCCAGGTATCTGCTTCTCTCGGGCCTGACACATATTATGACCCCAGGATACATTATAAACGGTTACGTGTAGTCTACCCTGTCACACAGTCTCAACACGAAATGGAACTCCATAGCACAATGACTATCCCTCGAGATCGTCAATTATCACAGCATGGTGAAAAACTGTCTCAGATTCTGTGCCTAGTGAGGAAGCAGAAAAAACGCGAAAGAAGAATAAGAACGCGTATTTAATACAACAATATGAAATACGCGTTCTTATTCTTCTTTCGTGTTTTTTTCTGGTTCCTGTTTGCTTGAACGCGGGCAGTCACACTTGTTTTGGATCCAGTGAAGAAGTTTAGTAGATGACGCAACAAAAGAAAAAAATGAATGACATACCATTACATTCCCGAGCACACGTCGAGACCAGCAAAGACTCACCAGTGAGTTGATCTCAATGAACACCGGCGATAGAGTTCCACTACTATCTATGTCTAATTTCATGCTATGATCTGTTGTTGGTTTTGATGAACTATCCGTGACTGCATGAATGCACTGTGTGTGTTATCTAAGTATGTTTGTACTGCATTAATTACTTTGTATGTATCTGAGTATGTTTGTACTGCATTAATTTACTTTGTATGTATCTAAGTATGTTTGTACTGCATTAATTTACTTTGTATGTATCGAGTATGTTTGTACTGCATTAATTTACTTTGTATGTATCTAAGTATGTTTGTACTGCATTAATTTACTTGTATGTATCTGAGTATGTTTGTACTGCATTAATTACTTTGTATGTATCTGAGTATGTTTGTACTGCATTATTTACTTTGTATGTATCTAAGTATGTTTGTACTGCATTAATTTACTTTGTATGTATCTGAGTATGTTTGTACTGCATTAATTTACTTTGTATGTATCTAAGTATGTTTGTACTGCATTAATTTACTTTGTATGTATCTGAGTATGTGTTGTACTGCACTGATGTATCGTGTATGTATCTGAGTAAGTTTGTACTGCACTGATGTACTGTGTATGTATCTGAGTATGTTTGTGCTGCACTGATGTACTGTGTATGTATCTGAGTATGTTTGTATTGCATTAATGTACTGACATAACAAATTGCCATTTCTACTCCTGATTTTTATCTTTATGTAAAACGCAACAAGCATTCTCTGACATGGAATGTTTGCAGTATACAAAAGGACTTTTTGTTTGTATTATCTTCATTATCATTATCATTATTAAGTAATAGTATTATCATCATCACCATCATTAGTATCCGTATTATCATCATCATTGTTATTTTTTTTTATTATTACTATCATTATTATTATTATTATTGTTATTATCATTATCATTTTTATTATTATTATTATTATCATCATCATCATCATTATCATTGCTATTTGCTGTTGTGTGTTTTTATTGTTGTTATTATCACTACTGTTACTATTATTATGTTCACGGTCAAAATCAATTTAAAACAATATCTCATCGTGCCAGAAGCAGAGAACTATTCATATAGTTTAACCATTTTTTATCCTTTTCGGTCGAGACCTAAACTAGTATCCACGAGCGTTATTTTAGATATGTTACTTATTTCGTCTGGAGTCTTTCCCGCCAAATTACTTTCATAAAAAGCGTGGTATGGCAGTGCAACGGACCAATGACTGGGGGGGGGGGGGGGGGGGGGGGGGGCAGGGGGTCAAACCCCCAGCACTAAAAAAAAAAAAGAAAATGATTGTAGGATTTTTTCTGCCTTCACTGGCTTATACCCAGACTTGAACGTGCTCTGGGCTCGATGGGAAGACCGGCACCGACACAGTCAAGTCCCATCTACTCCACGGATGCGTCAGTGAGGATATCACTTAATTTTTCTTCAGGACCTTGCAAGCTCATGGGGGTTTATGTGCGGGCTTAAGGCAAGTGCGACCATCATTTTGGTATCTTCTGCATCACATGGCACCACCGACGTCAGTGTCGATGGAATTCATTCCGAGCGCGAAGGTGATATTTTTAAAAACTGAAACTTAGTCTTTCTGTCTGACAGCGCGGGTCTCGGTATCTCTCGGGCCTGGCTGACGTCAGGATGTACTGTGGAAGTATAGTGTAGTACATAGCCCCGTCTCGCAGCTTCAATCCGGAATGGAATTTCATTGCACCATCACAGTTATCCTGTTGCTCTCTGTGAAATATGCACCAGATTCCATCGACCTTCAAGCATGCCGTCTCGGTGACCTCAGTTTCAGGGGGTTTGGAGGTGTGTTGGTGAGTCGAAATAAGCAGCAGAGGGGTGGGGTGGGAGTAGTGACATAAGAGCGGCGCAGAAGACAGAATGGGGGGAAAAACCCGAGTGGGCTTCAGACCTGGGTCAGCCTAGATGCAACAGTACTCCTTTCCGGTCTGACCAAACAGGTTCCAATCTGACCCCGCACACTTTTGTGTGTGTGGCCACCAGTCACCTGTCAACAGGCACCTGGCCCCGTTCAGGTTGTGGAAGGTAAAACAGCGAGGGAGAGGAGAGGGGCACCGTCTTCATGATTTTAACCAAAAATACACAAAAGAGAATGAAAACACCTGTTTGATATACCAACGAGACAGGTGCAAATTTTCACCAACCAGCCTTTTCAAGAGTATACAAAAGACAACAAAGAATGAAGACACAAAAACAGCGAAAAAAACTGCTGCAAGACTTCCCTGATGTTTTGCAGTGCAGGAGAAAACGGCGGAGATTTCGGTTACAGCTAGCTTCTCCTTCTCAAAGAAACATCAGAGAAATCTGCTGCCAGTTTGTTCAGTGGTTCCCCCCCCCCCCCCCCCCCCCCCCGCTCTTTTCTGTGTCTATTCTTAGTTGTCTTTATATACGCTTGACAATGGTCAGTTGGCTGAAAATTTGCGCCTGTCTTGTTTTATACATAAAATAGGCGTTCTTATATTTTTGGGTCTTTCTGATGCCTATTTGCTTAAACGCTGGAAATAACGTTGATCTAGACCTCACAGTGTTACCTGACGAAAAGCAGAAGTATCTACTATCTCAGTGATAACGCACTGTTGTTCTGGATCCCATCCAGCACCCTCGAGTTTCTCATGTTAACTCTCATACGACATGGTTATGGGACAACTTTTATCGACCTGTCTTCATTCCTTGGGTTACAGTCACACACAAAAAATTTCATTGCGCCAGAAAGAGAGACTTTTCCTATAACTTGACCATCCTATATTTTTTCAATGATTCACGCCCAGAATCCACGAGAGTTATTTTGAAACTGTAAGTAGTTTCGTCTTAAGTCTTTTCGGTCAAATGACCAAAGTTTCGCATGGGCTATACAATAAATGTCACACACGGATCATTTGAAGCACAATTGTGATTTTTGCAGAATAAACTCTTCAATCTGAGCGGATGCTAAAAAAAGCTTTTATGTGAAATAAATAAAGGTAAGTAAGTAAAAGACAATTAAACAATGTAAACAGTATATCTCTTTCTTCCCCCACCCCCAACCCCGCCTTAAAGATTATTTATTCACTGATTGACGTGCCTATTAGTTTTGAATGAACACATCATTCCAAGTCGTGATGCAGAAGGTAAAAAAAATCAAATATTCAAACTGTTTGGATGCTCTTCCATATCATTCATTTATGTATGCATTCGTGGAGAATGAACTCTGAGCCTTCAGCAGATACAAGAAAAGGGAGGTGGGGAAAGAAAGGGAAGACGACAATTTGATATCGGAGTTCTTTCCCATATTGTGTTTTTACTTTTTTTGCTTTTGAGGAATCGGAGCAACCTCGGACACGTTTTATAGAAGATTTATTTCATTTCGTGTTAACGCATTTATTATTCTCAGGAGACAACATGAACATTTCTTGCCTGTAAAAACTGAACTGAACTGAACAGACAAAAAATGTTCCTTATAAAAATATATTTCCTATCACAGACATTCCAACATGTAGCCTCTGAGATAGTCAGTCACTCCAATTAACACTTAGGACAGATAATTTGAGCCGTGTTAGAGACGGCAGCCATTTCGCTTAACCGCAAAACCTACACTGGCTTCCAGTCAAACCAAGAATTGAATAATAAAAAAAAAAGATTGCCACACCCTCTGCTTTCAATGTCTACATTTGAATACCGTGCCGACATACATGTCACAACACTGCCCCCCAGACTTTCCCAACCTCCCAAGTCTCAAGATGCCTCTCTCTCAATCGTATATTGGTTTTCTCTGACTGCTTGTGGAATGAATTCCTTATCTGTTTTTGGCCCAGCACACGGAACTCACTGTAAGCATCTTTAAGACAAAGAAGTTGTCGGCTTACTTTCACAAAACGTCTTAAAAGATATCCCTCGCAGAAATATCTCGAAAAGCCATTGATATTAATGTTTGTGGCTCTTTTAGTTCCAGTCCTCTCTCTCTCTCTCTCAAATAAGTATGTGTGTGTGTGTGTGTGTGTGTGTGTGTGTGTGTGTGTGTGTGTGTGTGTGTGTGTGTGTGTGTGTGTGTGTGTGTGTGTGTGTGTGTATGTGTGTGTGTGTGTGTGTGTTTGTGTGTCTGTGTGTGTGTGTGTATGTGTATGGACACAAAAAACGACACTCAAAAACTCGAATGACGGCATATAATGGACACAAAAGATGACACACAGTGGACACAGGAGACGGCACTCAGTGGACACAAAGATGACTACACAATGGACACAGGAGACGGCACTCTGTGGACACAAAGATGACACACAGTAGACACAAAGATAGACACACGGTGGACACAAAAAACGGCACTCAGTTGACACAAAGATGACACACAGTGGACACAAAGACGGCACTCAGTGGACACAAAAGACGGCACACAGTGGTCACAAAAGACGGCACACAATGGACACAAAAGACAGCACACATGGACACAAAAGACGACACACAGTGAACACAAAAGACGACACACAGTGAACACAAAAGACGACACACAGTGGACACAAAAGACGACACACAGTGGACACAAAAGACGACACACAGTGAACACAAAAGACGACACACAGTGGACACAAAAGACGACACACAATGGTCACAAAAGACGACACACAGTGGACACAAAAGACGACACACAGTGAACACAAAAGACGACACACAGTGAACACAAAAGACGACACACAGTGGACACAAAAGACGACACACAGTGAACACAAAAGACGACACACAGTGGACACAAAAGACGACACATAGTGAACACAAAAGACGACACACAGTGGACACAAAAGACGACACACAGTGATCACAAAAGACGACACACAGTGGTCACAAAAGACGGCACCCAATGGATACAAAAGACGGCACTCAACAGACACAAAAGACGCACATAGTGAACACAAAAGACGACACACAGTGGACACAAAAGACGGCACTCAACAGACACAAAAGACGACACATAGTGAACACAAAAGACGACACACAGTGGACACAAAAGACGACACACAGTGATCACAAAAGACGACACACAGTGATCACAAAAGACGACACATAGTGAACACAAAAGACGACACATAGTGAACACAAAAGACGACACATAGTGAACACAAAAGACGACACACAGTGGACACAAAAGACGACACATAGTGAACACAAAAGACGACACATAT
Organism: Monoplex corrugatus; assembly: GCA_030674185.1. Classification (NCBI taxonomy): domain Eukaryota; kingdom Metazoa; phylum Mollusca; class Gastropoda; order Littorinimorpha; family Ranellidae; genus Monoplex; species Monoplex corrugatus. Next base: position 48,935,038 of record CM060313.1, read on the forward strand.
GAACCAAAAGAGACAACATAGTGACCAAAACGACACACAGTGAACACAAAAGACGGCCCACAAGTGAACACAATAACGACACACAGTGAACACAAAAGACGACATATTGAAACTAAAAGACGACACACAATGACACAAAAGACGACACATAGGAACACAAAAGACGACACACAGTGATCACAAAAGACGACACATAGTGAACAAAAAACGACACACAGTGATCACAAAAGACGAACATTAGTGAAAACACAAAGGAAAAGAACGACACATAGTGAAACAAAAAGATCCTTCACCAAGCCTTGAACACAAATGACGACACACAGTGGACACAAAAGACGACACACAGTGATCACAAAAGACGAACATAGTGAACACAAAGGACGACACACAGTGATCACAAAAGACCGACCACAGAGAACACAAAAGACGACACATAGTGAACACAAAAAGACGACACATGTGAACACAAAAGACGACACACAGGGGAATCACAAAAGACGACACACAGTGATCAAAAAGACGACACACAGTGATCACAAAAGACGACACACAGTGTCACAAAAGAACGGCACCCAATGGATACAAAAACGGCACTCAACAGACACAAAAGACGGCACTAAACAGACACAAAAAACGGCAGTGGACACAAAAGACGACACTCAACAGACACAAAAGATGACACTCAACAGACACAAAAAACGGCACACAGTGGACACAAAAGACGACACTCAACAGAACAAAATAGGACACTAAAGACACAAAATACGGCACTCAACAGACACAAAATACGGCACATAATGGACACAAAGATGGCACTCAATAGACACAAAAGACGGCACTCAACAGACACAAAAGATCACATTCAACAGACACAAAATACGGCACATAATGGACACAAAAGACGGCACTCAACAGACACAAAAGACGGCACATAATGGACACAAAAGATGGCATATAATGGACACAAAAGATGGCATTCAACAGACACAAAATACGGCACATAATGGACACAAAAGACGGCACTCAACAGACACAAAAGACGGCACACAATGGCACAAAAGACGGTATATAATGGACACAAAAGACGACATTCAATAGACACAAAATACGGCACATAATGGACACAAAAGACGGCACTCAACAGAAACAAAAGACGGCACACAATGGACACAAAAGACGACACTCAATAGACACAAAATACGGCACATAATGGACACAAAAGACGACACTCAATAGACACAAAAGACGGCATACAACAGACACAAAATGAACACAAGAGACGACATACAACAGACACAATCAGACAACACATAATGGACACAAAAGACGGCATACAACAGACGACACAAATGGACACAAAAGACGGCATACAACAGACACAACAGACAACAATAATGCACACAAAAGACGGCATACAACAGACACATCAGACAACATATAATGCACACAAAAGACGACATACAACAGACACAACAGACAACATATAATGCACACAAAAGACGACATACAACAGACACAACAGACAACAATAATGGACACAAAAGACGGCATACAAAAAAGACAACATATAATGCACACAAAAGACGACATACAACAGACACAACAGACAACATATTAATGCACACAAAAGATGCATACAACAGCACAACAGACAACATATAATGCACACAAAAGACGACATACAACAGACACAACAGACAACATATAATGCACACAAAAGACGGCACACATCAAGCTGGTGATTGCATGTACGCTGGACAACAAATGCTATGTGATGGAAGATGTAAAATAATCATCGGAAAAGCCATCAGCCAGAGCATAAACCCCACACACTTGCCAGATCGTGTGAAATAAAAAGCAGGAGAGAATCGCCGAAACGAATGAAACTGGTTGAATGGGAAGGAGAACACAAACACTGCAATCAGTGAGAGCTTGGACAAGTTGGATGAAGGTTGGGATAGGAGTTAGGAGGGAGGAGAGGGGGTAGCGGGAGAGTTTCCGAACTGATTTGGGAAGTTTTGACCGAGTGGGTAGCAAATTATTATGTAGGTGAATATTTTACGTCAGGTTGGGTTGGAGTCAATGCAGCCTGAGCTTATCTTAGTCCGGTCAAGTTGAAATTGATCTCTGAGTGTCGTGTTGTGTCGTGTCGTATCGTGTCGTGTGTGTGTGTGTGTGTTGTGTGTGTGTGTGTGTGTGTGTGTGTGTGTGTGTGTGTGTGTGTGTGTGGTGTGTTTGTGTGTGTGTGTGTGGTGTGTTGTGTTGTGGTGTGGTGTGTGTTATATGTTATGTTATGTTATGTTATGTTGTGTGTTGTGTGTGCTCGCGCGCGCGTGTTTGTGTTATGATATGTAATGTTATGCTGTGTTTTGTGTTTGTGTGTGTGCGTGCCTGCGCTCGCGCACGTGTGTGTTTGAGTATGTATGTGCGTGTGACAACACATCAGAATTGACAGAGAAACCATCAGCAATCTCAGGCTTTGTCGCACAACCAACAGAACTGGGAAAATCTGAACAGTTCTTTGATGGGCGCGTCAATTACTCTTCACGGAATTAAAGGAGAAGAGTACTGTAGACTACAATGAGAATGCATGTCCTGATAAAAGCAAACAACAAAATCTGTGGAACTAAAAGTACATTAAATATGAAATGTTCTCGTGGTACAAAAGACTTTGACCTGACATTTCGAACAAAATATTTCCTAATCTCGAATCTTGAACTGAACCAATCTGACACACTGATTAATAGGTTTGTTTGTTTGTTTGTGATAAAATTCAAAATGACAAGCCCAAAAATAAACATCAAACTGAACGCGTAATTTGAAACGATCATCCCGAACAACCTCTTTTCTGTAAGTGATACTTTACTATTGAAACATTTGACATTCAGATACCTTGGAATATCTGGCCTCATTCCCCGATTAAAACAAACGGTGAAACCATTCTAATACTCTCCCGCTATATACTGAATTCATTACAGAAAAAATCCTAACTTTGTACTTCTTAGGGTCGCTGTAACCTTAAAAAAGCATAAGATGAATTAAAACATGACATAAAACTATGACAGTGGTAGACTGTCACAGCAGTGCAAACGGGAAAAAAAGAAGAAAGAAAAAAAACACGAAAAAAGAATAAGAACGCGTATTTAATACAACCAGACGAGACAGGTGTATTATATAATGTCAGAGCAGAAGTGAGATGAATTCTGCAATTTGAATAGTGGTCATGCCATACTGATATTGTTTTATCCTGAAGAGGGTCCAGGGCTAAAATTAAAACTATGATGCACCAGCTGAGAGTAGTGTTTGGAGTGTAAAGGATCCTTCTATTAAATAATACATAAAGAGAAAATATAAGCATATGGTCAACTAAATGGGAAAATATATAATCAAGAGGTATGGTTGATGTAAATGGATCGTGCCTATTGCAACGAATCCGGTCTGACCTTGGAATAGGAAAAAAAACACCCTAAACTGACAGCCAAGGTGCTGAAGGGAAAACCGGGGTCCCCGGAGAACAAAAAATTGTTTGTCAGACGCGGTTGGGTCTGTCTTGTGAAAACGGAATTCAGGTGTCATCAGAAGTTTCCATAAAAGTGCTGTTTACACAGCTTCTTCCAAAAGTGTTATGTTAAGCACTTTGACATGGTGCTATGGCTGTTCAACTTACACGCCCGCGACTCCTGACAAAAATTTGATAAAGACTCATTCAAAAACAGCTTAGAAAATCTTGTTAACAATTTGTCGTAGCAGACACAGAGACACAGACACGCATGCATCCACACTCGTACACACACCATCATCTTCATCTTCATCATCATCATCATCGTCGTCGTCGTCGTCGTCGTCGTCATCATCATTATATCAGCATCAGCATAATCAACAACAACAACAACAACATAGTAATGATAATAGCGATAATAATAATAACAATAATGATGATGTTGATGATACTAATGATACTAATAAGCAGGAAGCTTGCGGATAGGGTGAGTGAGTCAAAGGGTTAAGTTTTTGAAGTTGGTGGATATGGTGCGAGAGTCAAAGGGTTAATACTTCAGTTATTCTGGTGATGTCAGTTTTGGTCTTTCATAGATCCCCCTTCCTTCGCTCCCACGCCTACGCCCCATCTGAAGACCTTGTCAGCGCATAGGATTTTGTGCAGGCTCCGGGATTCTGCCTCGAGACTGTCGTCAGATTTGGGTGGCACGCGTATGGAATTGTCTGAGTGGGATGAATCTCTCTTGAAAACTCCCAAGACTCCAAAGTTTCACTCAATAACCAGACACTACACTCACACTGACCTTGTACTCTGAATCAGAATCATCGCAAAACTGGACCACAGTAACTGAAATTAAATAGCTGTGACATCTTAATGGGCTCGACATTTTAATTTCGCTTTCCCTCCATCTCTCCCCCTCTTTCTTTCACTGTCTCCCGCCGAATCTCCTTCCTATTTCTTCTCTCCCTCCTTCCCTCCGTCTCCAATCATATTTAAGGTAAAGTTCCTGAGTAAACTTGTTCACTGAAGATCTCATTCGTTAGCGATTAAAACGAGATGGTCAAACCATTCTAACAATCTCCCTTTTATACAAAATGTGCTACAGACAGAATGTGTATTTCTCGAGATCACTGTGACGTTGAAAAAGCAACAGATGGACCTAATGTGAAGTGAAAATAACAATAACGTAACACAACAGCGCAAATGAATGTGACAATTGTCAGAAAGTTTTTGAATAACATTCCTCGAAAACTGCTGATTTTTAGGCATTTTTTTCTCGGTCCGCGTGACGCTGATCTTGACATATGATATCCAAATTTATGAATTCACAAACCCCTGAGGGACTTCAGCTTTGACCTAAAAATGATAAAGATCCATTTGGAAACAGCTGAGAAAAATCTTGGTCACAGACACAGACAGACAGACACAGAAACCTCTCTGGTCGACATGAAACGACCTCTTTGTTTTCAAGGGGAGACTGAAAAACGACACGTTCCTGTGTGGAATCAAATACAAAGAGAAAGAGACAAAGAGAAAGGGGGGGGGGGGGGGGCATTTCATATATATGCACCATCTTTGTCCGTCTGATATAACGATAAAAAAGATAAGAGCAACAACTCCTTTCCGTTAAACAGAGGAAGGAATAATAAATTACATAATAAATTACAATGTCAAACGACTGATTTCAGTCCTACCCAATGACCGAAACAATATATGAAAAAAAGCACAAAATGGTCAAATAAAAGTCAAACGCAAAGATACAACTATAAAAACAATCGTCTAAGATTAATTTAAACCATTACATTCTTCTTTTTTTTAATCGGAAATTTGAAGGTAGACAGTCATAAAAGAAGTAATGAATGATGGAAAGAAAGCAAAACGGAAAAGGCAAAACACTGCATACATAAATTCCAAAGAAGACTAAAGATGAAAAATGAAATAGGAAAAGATGAAGGAAGAAAAGGAGGAAAGTGGGTAAAATTTTAGAAAATAGGCGTAACTATAAAAAAAATCAACAAAATAAATCAACAAAAACAAGAGAGAAATAAAGAAATGAGGGTGACCGAAAACTGTGAACGAAGGAAGGAAGGAAAAATGAAGGAAAGAAGGAAAAGACAAAGGAAGGAATCAAAGAATGCAGAAAGGAAAGAGCTTAAACGTTGAATAGGTACATTTGGGAAAAAAAACATAACTACGAAGAAAACTGAGACAGGACAAAAAAGGAAGTTATATATGTGTGTATGAATGAGTGAAAGAAAGATAAACGAAAGAAACAGAAGAACGAAAGATATAAAAACAGAAAGAAAGACGTCAATACTTGACAGATAAAAGAACAACAGGATCAGATTCCGAGAAAGAAAGTTAATAGATCAAACTCTCAACAGACAAGTAAAATGAATATAAATAAAGAAACATACAAACAAATAATCTGATGTAACGATGGGGAAAGAAGGGGGAGCGGTAGTGGAAGTGAAGCACGAAAAAGGAAAGAGAGAGAGAAAGAGAGAGAGAGAGAGAGAGAGAGGGGAGAGAGAGAGAGAGAGAGAAAGAGAGAGAGAGAAAGAGAGAGAGAGAGAGAGAGGGGGGAGAGAGAAAGAGAGAGAGAGAGAGAGAGAGAGAGAAAGAAATTCAAAACCAGATTCAGTTGATTTATTTGTAAAATGTTATGGACCCCAGAAAGGGGTGAAATCTGCATGACTCGCACAAATATGCATTGCTTTAATGAAAAATTTTAAAGAACAAAAAATGTAATATTCAAAAGAAAGAAGGAGATAGACCGACGGAAAGAGTGTGTGTAAGTGAGTGAGTGAGTAAAGGAAACAGGTGAGGAGAGAGAGAGACAGACAGACAGACAGAGACAGAGACAGAGATAAGAGAAAGAGAGAAAGAGAGAAGAGAGAGAGAGAGAGAGAGAGAGAGAGAGAGAGAGAGAGAGAGAGAGAGAGACAGATGAAATGAAATGAATCTGTTTTCCCAACAGCACAGATATTAGCACGAGAGAGAGACAGAGAGAAACAGAGAGAGAGGGGGGAAGAGAAAGCAGAAAGACAGACAGACAAAGACAAAGACACAGAGAAAGAGATGAAATGAATGAAATTAATCTGTTGTCCGACAGTATTGATATTAGCACACAGGCCAACGTATACGTCAGGCTATGCTAATCTGGTTCTATTAATACAAATAAAAATAAGAAAACTGCAAATAATCAAGTTTTAGAGAAAACAGACAAAAACAACAAAAACCAAAACCCCAAACTAAAAAAACAAACAAATAACTAAAAAAAAACGTTAAAAAACCAAAGCAACAAATTAGAACAACAATTTTTTTATTTTCGAGAGTATTGGCCTGAGCAAATTAAGGCTTTTTTATATTCACCCTACGCCCATGGCGGTTCTACATTTAATGCAAGTACACTCTCCATAACCCAGAGGTTAGAGGTGAGAGATACAGCATTAACCGGCCAGTGCCCATCTCCTCTCCCTCGTTGCATTACCTTTCTCTAACTCTGAAGACTGGTACCCATTCACAGCTGGGTAGAGGAGGCCGCACGCACATACAAGGAGTACTTTTAGAGAATTCGACAAAAGCATCGGTATCTCACAATGCAGCTACAATGTTTTAAGGCTTCTTTGAGCAATTTTTATAGCTAGTCCTCATATACTGTGAGAGTGGTAGGACTTTAAACTCTACAAAAACAGAACAGAACAGAGTCGCATCCGTCCAAACCACTGCAGGTAAATTGGAAGGCAAAGTGGTCTACCCCTACACGAAGCAGGCCTCAACACAAGTGAGCTATAATGCCCAAACTGGGTGTATATTAACACGAATGCATTATAATAGCATCTACACATGCATAATCTCGCACATGAGATACTTCTAATACAGAACATTCATTTAACAATACTGATATTACAGACTGAGCCCGTAAAAAAATGTATGCAGATTCTTACATAAAATGTGACCCGCATAGTTGCGGTGTCTTGTGTTAATAGTGCAGAAATGAAATGGAACAGAGGATCTCTTTTGATGGCCGCTGTTTAATGACGGATCTTAAAGTACAAGAGTGTTCCAGAGTAAACAAAAAATATTCCATGGCAAGGAAGAAATACAGACAGACAGAATGACTGACGAATGAACACACAAGGCACACATACAGAGAGAAAATCACTGCAAAAAGAAAATTTCGTCAAACAGTCCACAGATATGAAGATTATCATAAGGAAAAAAAATCAAATCAAATTAGCAAGCAGGCAAAAAGCCAACCAGCCGACGAAGACACAAGAAAATCAGCATAAACTACTATTTTCAAAAATAACAAAAATGAAAAATGAGCCAACAAACGAACAATGCTTAAAAAATCGTACATGCGTTTTCCACGAACACACACACACACACACATACACACACACACACACACACACACACACACACACACACACACACACACGCTCAAAAACAAACTCTTACCCCAAATGTTCAGCACATCAGATGATCAATCCACACTCCTTCCTAGAAACCAAAGAAAAAGCAAAAAAGAGAGAGAGAGAGAGGGGGGGGGGGTGTAGGGAAAAAAACGTTATAACTCGAGAAAAGAGAAAGAAGGACAGACGCTCGACGTTGACGATGATAACAACGATAATGACGATGATGACGACTGCGAAGACTAAGACGACAGTTCAAGAGAGACAAATAGAAAAGACAGCCAGCCACCCGTAGTGTTTGAACCACCTGCAGGATTCTGACTGCGCATGTTTTTCTCGTGTCTGAGTGAAACCTTCTTTCTTTCTTCTGCAAGACTCAAAATCCTCATCACTCTATCGCTGGCTAGCTCGCGCGCTCGCTTCTTTGCTTGCTCTCTCTCTCTCTCTCGCTCGCTCGTTCGCTCGCTCCCTCTCGCTTTTTTATATTATGGTGTAACTAGTCATGTGATTAACGCGTCTGTTACTGAATTTTGTTACTGTAAATGTTATTTTTGTTTATTTTGAAATCAGAGGCCTGTGTTCTGAATATAATAATGAAATTCTCTCTCTCTCTCTCACTTTCTCTAAAATACAAAACGTCTCTTTGTGTTTCTTCCTCTGTTTGTCCATCTCTCTGTTTTTGTTTGTTTGTTTTGTTTTGTTTTCTCTCTCTCTCTCTCAACGTCGATCTATCACATGGCATCCGTGAGGTCAGCGCTTACGGAATTCATTCCGAACGTGGAGACGTTATCTTGAGAAACTAAAACTGAAACGAACTCTTTCTTTCCTCCAGTATCTTTATGGTCACCCCAAATGTTCAAGTTCTCCATAAATCATCCTTTTCAGATTTTCTCACCGGCATCTGTGCTGATTATTTTTATATTTTTAATCTTATGCATATGTCTGGTGCGTGAGTGCGCTTTGATTTGAACTGTCAAGATATGGAGTTCTATAAATACTGTAATTATTATTATTATTATTAAGGGCATTTAGAGCGCCTAATCTTTCTGGAAAGCCCTAAGCGCTTACAAACTGTACAATACACATTACATCGAACATAGAAACATAGGCCTAATATAATTTTCATCATACATGGCGGACCTCTGTCACTCCATCCCACAAGCACATACACACCGTTAATAATATCAAATATTAGTACCTACTCTCTGGCACACACACACATATCCTCCTCCCACCCCGAGACATATCTATAGGCGCACAGCAATAACATACACAGAAGCACGCTAGCGCGCAGACAGCATAGCTCTTTTAGGTTAATAAATTTCAGAGAGGAAAGAGATGCGTTTTCAAGCCAGATTTAAATGACTGAAGACTTGTTTTGTGCCTCAGCGGGTAGGGAAGTGAATTCCATGAGGAAGGGGCTTGAAAAGAAAAGGATCGCTCACCATATGATTTTGTTCGAAAAGTTGGGATTCGAAATAAGCGGGTATCGGCTGAGGTACGAAGATGACGAGATGGAACGTATAGTTGAAGATATTCAGACAGGTAAGAGGGAATAGAATTGTCGAAGTATCTGAAGCACTGAACAGCAATTTTATGTTGGATCCTTTTCAACACAGGTAACCAATGCAAGTCTTGGAGAAGAGGAGAGACATGCTGAAATTTGGAAGACCGAAATACTAGCCGAGCGGCATGGTTCTGTACTTTCTGAAGTTTGTCAAGGAGCTGTTTTGGGGAACCAGACAGAAGGGAATTACAATAGTCAAGACGAGAAAGAACGAAAGCACAAACTAATATTTTAGTAGCTTCGAGAGTAAGGAGATGACGGATGGAACCTATTCTACGAAGTTCAAGGTAAAGACACGACAGATGTTTGAGACATGCTGCTGAAAGTTAAGAGTGTTGTCGATGGTGACACCTAGATTCTTAACTTTTTGGAGAGAGGGTGATGTCTGTCCCATTCAGTGATATGGAAGATGGAATTAAGTCACAGTTGAGAAGTTTTTTAGGAGTAATGAAAATCATTTCAGTTTTGTCTTGGTTTAGTTGTAATTTGTTACAAGTCATCCAGTCTTTCACGTCGGAAATGCAGGCTTTAGTGGTTTGTACGATGTTGTTTACATTAGAGATGGGACCAGAATTGTAAATTTGATTGTCATCTGAGAAGCTATGATGTGATACAGAATGGCGGAGAATAATATTTGCGAGAGGCTGCGTGTACAAAACAAAGAGAACTGGACCCAGGACGGATCCTGAGGAACGCCATATCTGGGGGCTGAGGGAGGTGAGGGCAAGCCATTTACAGATACAGTCTGTGTGCGGTCAGAGAGATATGACTGAAACCAGGAGAGAGCGGAGCCAGAAATTGAACTGAATTGAATTGAATAGGAGCCCCTATTTTCGTCGTTTGTTTGTTTTTTTCTTTCGGCTGGCCATGGTACGTGGGAGGTTACGATGGTGGTTTCGCGTTGCCTTCCATCGGTTTTTCTACGACACTCTTTTTTCGTTCCTACGGCAACCCACAAGAAACTGTGAGTGATTTTCTGTCAGGGTTTACTCCCTTAGCTTTGGTCTCTTCCGAGATAACCCCAAGGCTGTGGTGTTTTTCTGTTAGGGTTTAATGCCTTAGTCTTGGTCTCTTCCGAGATAACCCCAAGGCAGTGGTGTTTTTCTGTTAGGGTTTAATGCCTTAGTCTTGGTCTCAACCGAGACACCTATAAGGCAGTTACGCTACTTACCCATAGGTGGGGTCTGGTTCGTGGGCACATCTACCAGGGCTTATCCACACGCACATCTGGGGGCCAGAGCTCCTCTGAGTACCTTATGTTTAGCCCGAGTCCGTGAGGTGCACAGTTGAGCTACTGAGTGTCGCAACGGGGAGGCACTACCTGGGGTTTGCTGATGGAGAGGCTATGTACTTACAGAGAGAGATGCATTCTGCTCTCTTTTTGCATAGCTGCAAGCAGCAGTGCTAGCCAACAGTGCAGGCTGAAATCGAGAGGTGACAAGCACGGAGCCACTAGCCAACACACTACACGCGTCGCACAAGCTATTGTGTGTGTGTGTGTGTGTGTGTGTGTGTGTGTGTGTGTGTGTGTGTGTGTGTGTGTGTGTGTGTGTGTGTGTGTGTGTGTGTATGCGTGTGTGTGAGAGAGAGAGACAGAGAGAGAGAGAGAACTATTAATGGCACATGCATCCTAAGAACTCTTACAGAAAGATCAGTTGAGTTGAATAAGGATTTATATTTAGTTGATTATACCAAGGCTTATGAACGGGTAAGACACGAAGAATTGATCAATCAACTAGAAAGGCTCAATGTTGATGGAAAGGACTTAAGAATAATGAGGAACATGTATTAGGAACAAACAGCAGCAATGAGAGTAGAAAATGATATAAACTCTTTCGACAATATCAAAAGAGGGGTTAGGCAGGGATATGTTCTGTCACCAGATATTTTTCCTTTTACAGAAAAACATCATGAGAAACCTAGAAGAATGCCCTGGAATAGCGCTTGAAGGAAAAATGAAAAACAATCTTCGTTATACAGATGTCACCGTTCTCATAGCAGAAAATGAAAAAGACCTAAAACATCTTGTGAATATAATAGAAATAGAAAGCAGAAATAAAGGGCTGGAGCTTACCAGCTATAAGACTGAAGTCATGGAAATCAGTAAAAACAGAAATACCATCATGCAAAATAACAATCAATGGAACAGCACTGAGACAAGTTGATAAGTTTACATAAATGGGAACAGCCATCTCACCAGACGGCAGATGCACATTAGAAATAGCCAGCAGAATCGGTCAGGCCAAAACAGCATTCAAGAAGATGAAAAGCGTTCTTACCGACAAATGCCTATCACTTAACATCAGGAAGAGAAATCTTTAGTCTTATATAGAACCGATACTGTTGTACGGTTGTGAAGCGTGGACAGTCAACACGCAAAGTCAGAACAAGTTTGAGGCAACTGAAATGTGGTTTCTGAGAAGAATATTAAAAGTGCCATGGACAGCAAAGAAAACAAACGAAACAGTCTTGAACGAAGAAGGCAGACACAAGAAGAACATTAATGAAGAAAAATAGAAAAAGACAGAATATTTTACGAGGCAAGAGAAATTAGAGCAGAATATTTTATAAGGGAAGAGAAATTAGAGCAGAATATTTTACGAGGCAAGAGAAATTAGAGCAGAATATTTTACGAGGCAAGAGAAATTAGAGCACCTGGTCTCAACAAGACAGCTGGACGGGAAAGAGAGCACCAGGTAGATTCAGGGAGAACATTTTGGACGGACTTGCGGAAAGGATTAAGACAGAGATGATGGGAGCTGTACTTGCAGGGACAAAGGATGGATTCATATGGAGGGTCACGATCGCCAAACGCCATGCGGCAGGGCACATGATCATGTTCTGTGCAAATACACGTACACATGTCTATTTTGTTGCCTGATTTACAATCCTGTTTCTATCCTTAGGTTTGTGCCACACAGCCTTTTCATTGTTCAATAGCTCTTCACCTTGTCTTATATACATACATGTATATATTAATATATATATATATATATATAATTATATATATATATATATATATATCTATAATATATATGTGTGTGTATACACATATACATACATACATTATTATACATACATATGTGTGTGTGTACATATACACAAATATGTATATATATGCATACATATATACATATAATATACATGAATACATACATATACATATGTGTGTATATATACACACACATACACACACACACACCACACACCAAATATATATATACACATACATATGTATGTATGTATGTATGTATGTATGTATGTATGTATGTATGTATGTATGTATGTATGTATGTATGTATATGTATATGGATGAAGCATCATGTGCACAAAAAAGACAACAAAACGACGTGAAAAATTCCAAAATTTTCGGCGATACACCAGCCTTCCTCAAGTGGATTTTATTCACTGACTACGATAGTACGATATGCTAAAACACATGGACCATGAGTGTGAGTGTGTGTGTGTGTGTGTGTGTGTGTCGTGGTGGTGTATTGTGTGTGTGTGTGTGTGTGTGTGTGTGTGATGTGGTGCGGCGTGCGTGTATGTGTGTGTGTGTGTGTGTGTGTGTTATGTGTGCGCCCGCGCGCGTGTAGTGTGTGTATATGCGTGTATATATACATATGTATATATGTATATATACATACATATATATCACTTTTGTGCGTGCTGCGTGCGTGCGTGCGTGCGTGCGTGTTTTGATGCATGTCATTTTTTCTCTCATGTATTTTTATGTAAATGTACCTTAACAATGCTGTTATAATTCATTTTTATCTTATTTCCTTACTTTTGATTAATGCATTTTGTTTTTATGTTTGTATGTTTCTGTTGTACGAGTAGAACAGCAAGGACGAGTCACAAGACAGACACACTAGGATCTGATTTTACTATCCTTTAGTATTAAAAGTGTTTTGTTATTTCAAGTTTCAAATTTAACTCTCTCTCTCTCTCTCTTCATTTCTCTCTCTTTTCTCTCTCTCTTCTACTAAGTATTGTTTCTTACTATAAAACAACACCCAACAACACCTTGTGGAGCGTCAAATTTTCGACTTTAAAGTCTTTCTCAAGAAATCAGAATGTCGACTACAAGCATGCTATTACGAATCTAAGTATTGAAGTGTTTTCATATTTTTCAAGTTTTAAGCTTAACTCTCTCTCTCTCTCTCTCTCTCTCTCTCTCTCTCTCTCTCTCTCAGTATTAAAGTGTTTTCATATTTCAAGTTTCAAGTTTAACTCACTCACACACACACACACACACACACACTCTCTCTCTCTCTCTCTGAATTTTATTTCTTTTACAATATCCTATTTCCGGTTATTTGAATACAACCATACTAATGACCATGGATATCTAACTGGTTTAATGTTGCCAGTAGTTATATCATCAGAAAATAATGTTTCAATGTTTCATCTCTCTCTCTCTCCTCCTTCTCTCTCTCTCTCTCTCTCTCTCCTCGCACTTCTCCATTGCTTGTCGTTCGTCTGATCTCTCTTTCACTCGCCTACGAGACTGTTGCTAAGGAACCGGCAGTTTCCAGTCTCTGGTGTAATAACTAAAACTCTGCTCTGTGTGTGTTGTTGTTGCTGCTGATGTTCTTTTATGTATGAGTGCGCGCGCGTGTGTGTGTCTTTGTGTATGTCTGTCTGTCTATATGCATGTATGTTTGTATGTATTTATGTATCTATGTGTGTGTGTATGTATGTATGTATGTATGTATGTATGTATGTATGTATGTATGTATGTATGTATGTATGCTTACGTTGCTCTGTATGTGTGTGTGTGTGTGTGTGTGTGTGTGTGCGTGTATGTGTGTATGTGTGTGCGTGCGTGTGTGTATGTGTGTGATTGTGTGTGTGTGTGTGTGTGTGTGCGTGTATGTATGTGTGTGCGTGTGTGTGGTATGTCTGTATGTGTATGTGTTTGCATGCGCGCGCGCTGTGTGTGTGTGTGTTGGTTGGTGGTGCGTGTGTGCGTGTGTGTGTGTTGTGTGGTGTGTGTGTGTGTGTGTGTGTGTGTGTGTGTGTGTTTATTATGTCTTGTGTGACCGTATCCGTGTGAGGGTGGGGGGTGCTCTTGCTAGAAGAATGAAACTAATTAGTTGACTAGACTATTTGTTGTAATTGGTTGTTTGCTTGACTAGTTAATTCTTTCTTCTTTGCTTGTTTGTTTATGTCCGTGCCCGGTGGTGCGGGCACGCGTCCATGAGAGACAGAGACAGAGACAGAGACAGAGGAGAGGCAGAGAAATAGCGAAAAAGAAAGACTGCACGACACACACACACACACACACACACACATGTTGCGTGGTGTGTGTGTGTGTGTGTGTGTGTGTGTGTGTGTGTGTGTGTGTGTGTGTGTGTGTGTGTGTGGTGTGTGTGTGTGTGTGCGCGTGTGCATGTGCGTGTGTGTGTGAGTGTGTATGTGCGCGCGCCCGCGCCTATGTGTGTATGTATGAATGTGTGCGTGCGTGTGTGTTTGTGGATGTGTATGTGTGTGAATGTGTACGTGTGTGTGTGTGTGTGTGTGTGTGTGTGTGTGTGTGTGTGTGTGTGTTGTGTGTGTGTGTGTGAATGTGCACGAGTGTGTGTGTGTGTGCGCGCGCGTGCGTGATTGTGTATGCCTGCGCCGAACTCAAAATGTGTTTCTCGAGCCAAGACTGGAACTGCGCAGTCAGATCTAAAGGCGGGAGGGTCCTTCACCTCTACGCCATGCGAGCGACATCAGAGAAAGATGGACAGGGAAGGAGACAACACACAAACACACCAATCAACACATCAACAAAGAATGCAAAGAAAGCGGAGAGAAACCTTGTGTTGGCGACATTCTTGTCATGGGAGTCTGATCGCCTGGCTGCCTATGCCTCCTCGCGATGTTAAGACATTTGAGATTTTTGTTAACATAACGTTTCAACACTTTGGGTATTGTGATATGCAAGCGGATAAGCGTTCATGTCAGCACGCGCGCGCGCGCGCGCGCGCACACACACACACACACACACACACACACACACACACACACACACACACACACACACACCTGATGTAAAATCAACATATACACTCATGTGTACACGCACAAGCTCACCGACATGCGAACATTTTTCTGTCTCTGTCTCTTTCTGTCTCTGTCTGGCTGGCTGGCTGCCTGTCTGGCTCTCTCTCTATTTCCCTCTCCCGCATACTCATACAGATAACACACACACACACACACACACACACACACACACACACACACACACACACACACACACACACACACACACATTCACACGCAGAAGCTCAGAAACTCTCTCTCTCTCTCTCATCTCTCTCTAACTCATACACTCACTTTCCACACATACACATGTACACTCACGACATAAACACATGCACACAAGTACACATACACATACATACATACACACACACACACTCTCTCTCTCTTTCTCTCTCTCTCTCTCTCTCACTGACACACACACACATTCACAGACACACACAGACACACACAGACACACAACACACACACACACAACACACACACACACACACCACACACACACACACACACACACACACACACATACACACACACACACAAACATACACATTCACACGGTATTACATTTGATCAAAAAGAATGAGATGATTCATACAGATCATTAAACAGACAGATTTCGTTTCACTCCGTCGACTTTACAAACATTTGAAACGAGCAGCGTCTTCAGAAAGCAATCAGTTCCAATGTCCACCTTTTGCTTTGGGGCTGTTACTTTCTGCCCCCGTAATCACAGGGACGGAGTTAACCAAAGGTTGATAACTGGAAAAGAACAAACACACGAAATATGTGTTTCAACTGTAAGTGTGCGAGAGGGAAGTGTGTGTGTGTGTGTGTGTGGTGTGTGTGTGTGTGTGTGTGTGTGTGTGTGTGTGTGTGTGTGTGCGTGGGTGCGTGTGTGTGTGTGTGAGTGCGCACGCGCGCGTGTATGTGTACGTGTATGTGTGTATGCATGTGTATGTGCGTGTTTGTGTGAGTGTTGCACAACTTTTCAAGGGTCTGGATGTTTCGATGAGCAAGTGCTTACGCGTCCACAAGTGGACCTACACGCATGCACGCGTGTGTGCACGCATTTACTCGGATATACTGATGCACATGCGCGAGAGAACATACACACACATATTCACGTGCAAGTGTGTGAAAAAAATATATATGGAGAGAATGATGTACATATAATGTGAAAAAATGTAGATATGTATAATTATAGATATAGATGCAGATAATAATTGTGGATATAGACAGAGAGACAGACAGACAGACAGATAGAAAGATAGAGAGATAGACTCTCTCTCTCTCTCTTTCTTTCTTTCTTTCTCTTTCTTTCTCTTTCTCAATCTCTCTGTCACTCACAAAGAATAGTAGAAACTCCTTTTTGTGACAAACATTTTACTTCAGTTAACAACTGATTTGAGCATCTCTTCGAGAGAGGCGATTAATGTTTCGGGTACTGTTGAACTGCCCATATACGTCATCGATGGATACACAAGTGTAATGAATGATATGTCAAAATATGAAAACATTTACTGTAATTGTTAATTTCAGTGATGTAACATTTTAAAGTGTTAATACTAGTATTAACTACTCTTTGTAAGTGTTTATGATGTAGAACGTTCAAACCCTACAAAAAAGAACATATTTTCTCAACTTATTTTGCTTTATTGTACTCATCATTTGTTGTATGACATCAAACACACATTTTGATGTACGGGGATGGCAGCAATCTTCAAAACAAGAAGAACAGTAAAATAAATAGATGGAGAGGTAAAATATAGACACATTTTTATTTAAGGGAAGGACAGCAATCTTCAAAACAAGAAGAACAGTGAAATAAATAGATGATGAGGTAAAATATAGAGACACATGTTGATTTAAGGGAAGGACAGCAATCTTCAAAACAAGAAGAACAGTGAAATAAATAGATGATG
>CM060313.1:48959982-48964982 GCA_030674185.1 Monoplex corrugatus
CTAACCTGATCAATCAACGTGATGTTAACCTCACGTTTATACAGATAACGCTCAGTCTCTCTAGCTAACCTGATCAATCAACGTGATGTTAACCTCACGTTTATACAGATAACGCTCAGTCTCTCTAGCTAACCTGATCAATCAACGTGATGTTAACCTCACGTTTATACAGATAACGCTCAGTCTCTCTAGCTAACCTGATCAATCAACGTGATGTTAACCTCACGTTTATACAGATAACGCTCAGTCTCTCTAGCTAACCTGATCAATCAACGTGATGTTAACCTCACGTTTATACAGATAACGCTCAGTCTCTCTAGCTAACCTGATCAATCAACGTGATGTTAACCTCACGTTTATACAGATAACGCTCAGTCTCTCTAACTAACCTGATCAATCAACGTGATGTTAACCTCACGTTTATACAGATAACGCTCAGTCTCTCTAGCTAACCTGATCAATCAACGTGATGTTAACCTCACGTTTATACAGATAACGCTCAGTCTCTCTAGCTAACCTGATCAATCAACGTGATGTTAACCTCACGTTTATACAGATAACGCTCAGTCTCTCTAGCTAACCTGATCAATCAATGTGATGTTACCCACACGTTTATGCAGATGTCAATCAGTCTCTCTAGCTAACCTGATCAACCAGCGTGAAGTTAACCACACGTCTGTACAGATAACTCTCAAGTCTCTCTAGCTAACCTGATCAATCAACGTGATGTTAACCTCACGTTTATACAGATAACACTCAGTCTCTCTAGCTAACCTGATCAACCAGCGTGAAGTTAACCACACATCTGTACAGATAACTCTCAAGTCTCTCTAGCTAGCGTGATCAATCAACGTAATGTCGGTCACCGCGTTTATGCAGACAACGCTAAGACTCTAACTGCAGAATAGAGGCATTCTTAAATGATTTGCTCGTCAACAAAACACAACAACAATACTATGTTTGATGACTTTTCTGACGATGAACACCTAAGGGAAGAGGCTAAAAATAAAGAAGAAAAAAAGGATAGGCAGACAGATAGGCAAAATAAATAGATAAACAGATAGATAGAGACTTGGAAATACTTTATTAGTCAATGAGAGTAGCATTAAGTACCACTGGATTTGTGTTACAGCTAGTCCAGACAGACAGACAGAAACAGACAGGCAGGCAGGCAGACAGACAGACAGACAGACAGACAGACAGACAGATAGATAGATTATAGATAGATAAATAGATATAGATCAGGCAGGCAGACTGACAGACAGACAGGCAGATAGATCGATCGATCGATCGATAGATAGATAGATAGATAGATAGATAGATAGATTAGATAGATAGATAGACAGATAGATAGATAGATTAAAGGAAAAAGTAGGTGAAAAGAAAGAAACAAAAAGAAAATTAAATCTGAACTCGTCAATGAAAAGAAAAAATCTATATATTTAAATCATGTACAATGCACTGATGCTTCCATTCTGCTGAAAGACTTTTGATGCGATCTTTCCTCCAGCACAATAAAGTTCAGTGCATACATTTGTATGTCAGACGTTTGTTAGTCATTCTACCATGTGTTCAGGCGTATCATCTCCTCTGTCTGCAAATACTTCTCCACTGATAGTACCACCACACTTGTCGCCTCACTGGTCCTGTCCCGTCTTGATTATCATAATAATCTTCTGTCTTTCCATGTAATCTTTCTGCTTCTTTAAACCGTACCCAACATTAACCAAATTCATGCTTAGTCTTCTGAAAAAGAAAACAAACCATGTAACTTCTTTTCTATGGTCTCTTTTCAAAAATATGTTTCAAGTTATATGACTAAAAGAAAAGGTGTTCATTTTCCACTCCGCCAATTGTTAAACGATGACCATGTCATACTATTTATCACAGACATTTCAAAACTATGTTAGATAACATCATATTCATTTGAAATATTTCATTTTGACCCTGTACTACTATTAATCACAAACATTTCAAACCTATGTTAAATAACATTATATACACACCATATTGATTTAAAACATTTCATTCCAAGAGTGTCTGGAACAAGCAAATCATTCGATATGTTGTGTGTGAGGATTTTGAATATTTTGAAGATGTGTACAATCATGATATAAAGTGAGATCAGCTTTTATGTGTGATGTGAAGTGGTGTTTCTTGTGAAAAGTGTGCTCTGTATCTAAAAAAAAGTTCTTTCTGAACGGTGATTTTGAATTTGAAAGCCAGAGAGCTGGTTAAAGAGTCAGTCCAAGAGAGGCAAGATCATCTGCGGTGTTCCCGAAGGACATACCATGGGTCCTGTTTCACTCTCAGTGTTCTTGTTAACCTTGTCAATCAGCACGGTGTTAACTACCATGTCTATGCAGATGACTCCAAGTTCTTAACTCTACAACATGGACAATCTCTCCCCCTCAAGAAAACTACAAAACTCCTGTCAATTGTTATGCAACTTTTCAAGCAGACTGCAGAAATGAGACAAAGAGAGAGACAAGGAAACGAAGAGAGAAACAGAGATGCAGACAGACAGACAGAGAGTTTGGAGTTTGAAGTTTGGAGTTTGTTGAAGAGGATTTCATCGCAATGAGACAATGCCATATCTGTTCCATTCAGATCAACCAGTTATTATTTAGCAAACACTCTTTGAGTGTGCACAAAACCCTATGCGCTGGGAGAGGGGGAGGGAAGGGTCCTCTGAAACACTAAGCCGACACCACAAGACAGGTTGAAGCACTGAGATGGTCAGCAAGCAGGCCAGTTTCTAAGCTGCAGCCCGGGATTAAACTCAAGGCATCAGGTCTGAAGTCCATGGTTCTGTCAAAACAACCAACCAGCCCAAGGAAGGAAGAGAAAGAGACGGAAAGGAAAAATAATCTGATACTAAACGTTTCCGTGAAACTATTAATCTGTCTCTGTAAATCATGTCCATCTGAGCGATACTTCCATTCTGCTGACAAATGGTCAACGCCATCCCTGCGTCAGCATGACTGATTTCAATGCATAAATTCATAAACTAGTGCTTTGTCAGTCATACTAGCAGGAGATTTGACGTGTGATCCTGCCTGTGGACACATATTGTCCACTGATGCCACCAGCACATTGTCGTCTCACTCGTTTTGCTACATCCTGATTTTCACAGCGTTTGTCTTGTCTTGTTTTGTCTTTGTTTCCGTCTCGTCTTGTCTGTCTTGTCTTGTTCTGCCTTGTTTTTCGTCTCGTCTTGTCTAGTCTTGTCTTGTCTTGTCTTGCCTTTTCATATCAAACACTAGTTCTGACTCATTTTTGTGTATGTCTGGTTCTTCCTACCTTTTTTTTTCCCGCTCTACCCTCCCCACTGTTCTCACAAATGGTTTAGAACAAACATGTGAAAAGAGTGAATTGTTTGCTAAGTGTTAAAACGCCCACCAGATAAGAAACGAGGAGCAGGAACATGATTCCTAGGTGGTCAGCGCCTTTTTGGTAAAGCAGGGTCCGGGGTTCTGTCCCTGGGCAGACCTCATTTTCTTTGTATAGCGAGCTGCTTGGTCCTTCTGATACAAGCTGTAGTTCAAGACCTGGAGTTCAGTATCAGCCCACAACATAAAAAAATGACCTGTTCGCTGCTCATCTTAAAGTCTCCATACGTCTGATGGTGTCAGCTCAGTAATTCATAGGTCTATCCCCCCCCCCCCCACCTGCCCACTTCCAGCGCATATGGTTCTGTGCAGGCTCAGGGAATTTGCCAGATGACTGCTGGCAGGTTTGGGTGGAGTGTGTTTGGAATTGTACGAATGCGATGAATCCCTCTTGAACAAATTCCAAACTCCTAGTTGAATGTCGAATTTTCTTACCCATCCATTAGTCTTTCATTTGTGGTCTGGGTGCTAGTATTTCAGATGAGGTGATATACCAGGGTCTAGCAAGTATGTGGGGTTCGTTAACAGAAAAAATCCCCACAGTATTAAAGAAGCCGTTTGTCAAGATTCTGCAATAAAAATCATAACTTAAAAGGAGTAGACCTAACTGTAGTGATATACAGAAAAGAATGGGTGCCGCTATCGTCTGTATTTGATGAGATTTTACAAGGCTTCCCAGGGAAAACAGTACAGCCTGAACAGATAATGTTTTGTTTCTCTTCTCGCCTTGTCTCTTCTCTCTTCTTCTTCCTGCGATCTTTCGTTTTTTGAAAGCGCGATCTGATTTCTGAGAACTTGAAAATGAAGATAATCTCAGACACGGGACGATCACTTCAGATATCACTGACTTAAAGTTATAATTTTGAGAAAAAGTTACGGCAGCCTTGAAACCATCTAGAAAGACCTAGTCTGTTAGGATATACATGTATAGATTTACAGTATCAATGACGGCATTTACGAGCTTAGTAAAAAAAAAAAAAAGACCAGTTGATAGTTTATCTTGTTTGCCAGATTTGAGAGACAAACCCATTTAAAATATTGGCAGCTTTTCGTGGAAACAGGTCGAAAGAAAGACGACAGTTAAAGAAAACAAAGAAAAAAACAAAAATTCAGACTATCTAATTCAGCCGTTCATCAGTCCTGACGTGGTAATTCCAGCCGTCCTTGGGGAAAACATTTCACAGGGCAGCGCTTTTTCATTCTACCTTAAAAAGAAGTTGGGAATATTTCAGATTACGATATCCATGCAGGATGTGTGGCTATCTGAGTGTGTGTGTGCGCCTGCATGTCTCTATTTTGGGTTACAGGTGTGGACCAATGATGAGTCACGAATGTACAAGTTTGAAGGCAATGTCTGAAGGTCATACGGACCAAAACAGTGGCTATATTCAGCGTTTTTTAGGAAGGTGTGTCAACCGCACTTTCTCGGGACCTTCTGAAAATATTTTATATCAGTTTTCACTGTTGTGACAGCCTACACTGTGTCCTCAATTGGCTTACGTTATTTTATCTGATGCTTCTTCAAAGTCACAATAACCTTGAGAAATACAATATCTGAATTTTTGAAAATAATCTTTGTATAAAAAGGAGACTATTAGAATGCCTTTG
>CM060313.1:48967482-48969982 GCA_030674185.1 Monoplex corrugatus
ATTGTACTACGTGCTGTGTGGCAAATAATTATAAGACTTGCGTCCCCCACCCTGAAAAAAAGCCTTACAGTGAAATAGGGAGATGGCGAACTGTCGTTTGTTTTTATATTTAACTATGCGATAGATCAACTGGTGCTACTACGAGTATTACTAGGATACTGCAATTGCTACCAGCACTTCCACTGCCACCATCACACCACCATCATCCCATTCTCATTCACTTCCATCTCATTCTCATCATCTTCCATCTCATTCTCATACTATTACCACCACTTCCACTGCCACCATCACAACCAAGACTGTCACTTCTACTACTACTATCATTATTATTACTACTACTATTACCACGACTACTATTACTACTACTACTACACAACTACTACTACTGCCTCTACATGTTTTTCTTTTTCAACTATTACTACCAATACTACTAATAATAATACTGCTACTGTTACTGCCACTAATGTTCCTACTGCTGTTACTACTACTACTACTACTACTATAATTACTACTACTTCTACTACTATTACTACCACTACTAAACAACTACTACTACTGCTTCTACATGTTTTTCTTCTTCAACTATTACTGTTACTAATAATAATGATAATACTGCTACTACTACTACCACTAATGTTCCTACTGTTACTACTACTAATATTAATACTACTGCTATTACTACTACTATTACTACTACTACTATTATTACTACTACTACTACTACTACTACTATCACCAGTCTCAAGCACTGTCATTTCAATGATTAGTACAGTTCATCCCACTCTTATACACTTTCATCCCATTTTCATATCTAAAGGATCATATTCAAAACTGTGACAGAATCGTACTAAACAAAATGTTTAAAACACCAAACTGTACTGAATCCTACACCAAACTGTACTGAATCCTACATACTGATGAATATTAATCAATTTGTCAAATTAAAAGTCGCAAAAGATTAGATATGATAAGTACGCTGTCGCAAAATTGTTTTGCATTGCAAAAGACATACAGCATTTGCTGAAGTGAAGATGTTTTGACACGATCTAAAGCATTTTAATCAGGGGTGTCCTGCTTTTTGTGTGACCTAAGAAAAGTATACAACCCGCAAAAAAATCGGAACTTCCCTCCAAAGATACAATTCACTATACTTTTCTCAAAATAAAATGGATAAGAAATGAAAAGTTTGGCAATGTTCCTGTATAAATCTGTGAAAATGATACAAACTGTGTCATACACGCGCAGCTTTTCTTTCAACATTAATTTACGTACTTGCAGCAAAACCATTCAAATTGCCTGGACAAAGCGTACGTGTTTTTCACACATTTACGACTAAAAGTTGATGCGTTGTTGTTGCTGCTGCTGCTGCTGCTGCTGCTGTTGCTTAATTCACATCCCTTCCCGAGGGGACTATAAGCTAAATGAATAAATCATATGATTCTAGTTTTTATGGCCCCTCCATGTCAATTGTTTCAGCTCTCCGGCACATCTCCAAGTCTATGAAAACTGAGTTCACCACGAAAGGAGGACATGAAGGGCCATAGAATATGTGATTTTTAAAATTTTTTTTTTTAACAATGTTCTAATGACACATGGGCGTGGAGATAATAGCGGTGACGTTGTCCGGTACCATTATGAATTGGGACTTCCTGACTTAGTTGTATTATAAGTTAACGTTCAGAACACTTCCTGGCATAATCCAGGCCTTAATCTGCAAACATCTGCTGCATCAATCAGGAATTTTACGTGACATCGGCAATTACGTATGCACAGAATGGATGACTCTCAACTGTGCAGTCCAAATCTTCCCGAAGATCCAGTAGCACGCTCAGTTCTGGATAAAAGCCAATCGATATAAACACACACACACACACGCGCGCGAGCGCGCGCACGCACGCACACACGCACGCACTCACACAAACGCGCGCGCACACACACACACGCGCCCGCAATGATATGAACTAGTGAGAATCAGGCCCACAACCTCTGTCACTGGTTCGTTGTCTAACCACTTTGCCATGGCGACGAGCCATCATTATACACTTCGTATTCTCACAGACTGAGTACTGTCAATACAGGAATTTACCAGGCAAATCTTGTCAGTCACGCTGTCCCGAATCCTGACAAATCTCTTTTGTTTTGCAAATAGTCTATCAGTGCTATTACTGCACCCACCACCTCACTAATCCTGACCCACTTTACGCATCATCACAATGTTTTCTCCGTTCTTCTGAATTCGTCTGGTCCATGACCCGATGGGAAACAAAATGCTGTCAGATATTTTGCCGTATACATAAAACTGGTCACATATCTTTTAATAATTAAAGCCTTGTCTCTTATTGCTGTTGTTGTCCATGTGCTTATCACTGTTGTTTCTGCTGTTCATTTGGAACAGTTTGTTCAGCTTATTCTCCTGAGGGACCAGTTGCATGGTTGATCTGATGATGGTGGTGATGATGATGGTGATGATGGTGATGTGATGATGATGATGATGATGATG
>CM060313.1:48974982-48982482 GCA_030674185.1 Monoplex corrugatus
CCTAATAACACGGGATAACTGTCTTTTAAAAAGCCTCGTCGCTTCATTCCTGTTAACTTAATCGAATGATTAACTGATGTAATAACACCTATAATAAACAAAGGAAATCTTCCAGTTTCACTGTCTATCATATGATCTGGAGTTCCATGACTAACAGCAAGAAATCTCTTGAAAGTCAACATGTGCCTGTTCTTTGTCAACATTCCGTAACTTTGTTCTACATGGGAAAACACGATTGCCAGTGCAGGGATGGAATCTGTGTCTGTGTGAACTTAAACTTGTTTAGGGATTTGTGGGTGTTGGAATATTTTTAAATAAAATTAATCATTCCTCTCTCTCTCTCTCTCTCTCTCTCTCTCTCTCTCTCTCTCCTCCTTCTCTCTCTCTCTCTTTTTCTGTTTTATCGTTATTTGTTTTTCTTTCTGAAAATTTCGGGTGACAGCGATTATTTAGATGGTATTACATTTTTGTTTCGTCTTTTTTTTCTGGTTGTGTTCTCGTTCTTGTCACTGTTTCCTTTTTCTTGTTTGTTTGTTTCTTCTTTTTTGGTCATTCTTTCGTTCTTTCTTTTTCTGTCTTTCCCATTCTTCTCTCGTCCATTCATCCCTTCTCTGTTTTTATTATTATTTTTCTTACGGACACTCAGATTGGATTCAGACTTTCTTCACTTCATTATTTCAGAGTTGCTTGCCGTGCAACACGACAGACACGTGAGCTCTAAGAGGCCAAAAATGGTGGACAAGAAACTGTTAGCTTTGAAAAGATCAGCAGGAATTTAATCAGCCTGCCTTGTTAAGGTAAGAGGGAGCGAAAATGTGGAGAGACGGTGAAGCCAAATGGACATGTGACATTTGGAGCAGGCCTGTATGGACATTAAAGCTGTGTGTGTGTGGATTAGTTCCCGCGTCAATAAGGGTAATTCAAGTGTTCTGGCCAATGGAAGACGTTTACGCAGAATAAATATAAGAATGCACTGATAACTGATACTGACCTGTGTACAGGTCTATTTACTGATGTATTAGGTGTTGACAATAAATATAAGAATGCACTGATAATAGACGACCTCTCTGCCGCGCGTACCGGTGTATTTACAGTGTATTATTTGATTATTAGGTGCTGACAGTATTGATAAAAGAATGCATTGATAACAGATTCTGACCTGTCTAGCGGTGTATTTACAGTGTATTTACTGAAGTATTAGGTGCTGACAATAAATATAAGAATGCACTGATAACAGATGTTGACCTGTCTACCGGTGTATTTACAGTGTATTTATTGGTGTATTAGACGCTGACAATAAATATAAGAATGCACTGATAACAGATGTTGACCTGTCTACCGGTGTATTTACAGTGTATTTACTGATGTATTTGGTGCTGACAAAATAAATATAAAAAATGTACTGACAACATATGTCGGCTGACCTACCTGTCCATTTACAGTGTATTTATTGATGTATTAGGTGCTGACAGAACAGATGTAAGAATGCACTGATAGCAGATGCTGACCTATCTACCAGCACATTCACAGTGTATTTAGTAATGTATCAGGTGCTGACAGAATAAACATAAAGAATTATTGACAACATATGTTGGCTGACCTATCTACCAGTATATTTACAGCGTATTTAGTAATGTATCAGGTGCTGACAGAATAAACATAAAGAATTATTGACAACATATGTTGGCTGACCTATCTACCAGTACATTTACAGTGTATTTAGTAATGTATTAGGTGATGACAGAATAAACATAAAGAGTGCACTAACAACAGACTTTGACCTATCCACCAGTGTATTTACAGATTATTTACAGATATATTAGGTGCTGACAGGACTCAGTGTCACATAATGTTTGTGACACGTACTGACATGAAACTTATGAGTCATTCTTTAATCGTGACAATTTCACACATTAACACATGTGTGACATAAGTGCATCACTTTTAAGCAGACGATTTTCTGCACCGCTGAAATGTCATTGCTTTTGATAAAGAATATAGTAAGGATATATTAAACAGTTTTATGTCCATGGATCTTCATCAACTGTATCTTAAGTTTAAACTTACTGAAAATCATAAGTGCACTGAGCTAGTTTAGCCCATGGCAAAGCAAACAGAAATAGCGAAGCATGCTGATAATTACCACTGTGGACGTATAGATCTGTGGTGTGCGTATCCGAAGTATCTAAATCACTTGACGTTTATAACAGAGACCGAGATAACACGCTTGTGTCTTTTCTTTTTTTCAAACTAGGCAAGATGAGTGTGTTAAAAAAAATGTACGAGTAAAAATTTCGCAACGTTTCAGTAAATCTGTTTGAGCTGTTTATTGTTTGATCTTGCCTAATTCTATGTAGATACCTTATTCAACAGAAAGTTAAGATTGCTTCAGTATGAAGGGCCTGGTCCAGTTTCGTGTGTCAAAAATATAACAATTACATGAAGGACAACAATGAAGTTTTCCGATAAAATGATCGCTTTAATGTTGAAATCTTTGAAAAAGTATTCGGAATAAACAACTACTGTCGTTTGTAATTGGGTAGAAAAGTGTATTTAAAGATGTCCTGTTACGCAACAGGGTTCACTTCAAAACTGTCGGCAGTTTCTAAAACGAGAGACATGAAAGAATGGATAATTTGCCATCATTGTTCTTTGTCTTGCTGTTCTGTTAAGTTTTAGTACATCTTTCTTACGCTTGTCTTTTTTCTGTACTCTAATCAAGTAAGTACTCGAGTACGCTTACTATCAGCGTCACATCCATCACTTCCTGAGCCATTCCTTTGAGACCTGCCTGCCATGCAACACGAGCGCCGGATCAGCTGTAAGAGCCCAAAAAATGGATGACAAGAAACCATTAGCTTTCAAACGAACGGAACGAATTCAATCGCTCTGCCTTGTTAAAGTGAGAAGGATGGGAAAAGGTGAAGAAAGGGCAAAGCCAAGTAGAAATGCCAGATTAGATGCATGCCCGTGTGGCCTTTAAGCTGTGTCTGTGAATCCATTTCTTGATCAATAAGGGTCTTTGATTCAGTTGTTTGGGTGGGTTGGGGGCTGGTTAGAAAAATGGTGATATCCATGGGCCTATTCCTCTGTGGCACTTTTGTGTTAGATGGTTGACGTTACTTGGTATTTTTGACATATGCTGACAAAACACCACCTTTTGAAAACCAGATGTGCATTATCCTTACACTCACATTTCGTGTAATATCTGCTCCATTTGTTGCTTGCCAAAATATGGAAAATATTTTACCGAGTGGTGCACGTGACACAGGCTACCCTTCCTGATAATACGTATCTTCACAACACAGTACCTACTCTACAATTCACATCTCTCTCTCTCTCTCTCTCTCTGCGTGCGTGCGTGCGTGCGTGTGTGTGTGTGTGTGTGTGTGTGTGTGTGTGTGTGTTGTGTGTGTGTGTGTGTGTGTGTGTGTGTGTGTGTTGTGTTGTGTGTTTGTGGGTCCTTTATTTATCTATTCAAATTTCTATTCAAAGTCGGTTATATCACAAAAAAAGCCAGGGAATAACATAAGTGGGGGTTGATGTTTCCTGAGACGGATTTACGTATATCAACGACATTCGTGTTCAAAAGAAGTGAACACAGGCAGAGAAAGACGGCAACATTCAAGGTAAGTTCAACCCAGGACTTCTTGCTTCCTAAATGAACACAGACTACAGTCCACTGTCCCTTCATTGCATTTCCCAGTGACCTGTCAGGTCCCAATGAACTGTTTCCCTAAATTAACACAATTACAGGCAGAATCATCCAGCTTTCCCTCTCCTTAAGTGAATACTATAACTTAGAGGACGCCTATGTTTAGAAGCAAGTCTGGGATAATCAGAAAAAGTATAATTCTGATAACATGAATTTTGTAATCAGAACGCCAGAAGTTAAGGGCCGAAACACTTGCTCTGAGGACCTTCTGCTGTCCGGCTCTCCTCCAGAGTTTCTTACTACTCATAACATGAATTTTGTATTCAGCACAATAAATACGCAATTTAATGTCAATGGACTTATGATACAATCCCTTATGTATAGGTAGCAACTCGATGCATTCAAAACCAAACAGATCACGACAACTGTTTTACGTAAAAACTGGCCTGTTCGCTGCCCATCTAAATGTTCTAATCATTTGAGTAATGTCGGATTAGTGTTTCGTCGGTTCCATTCATTTTCCCTTCCTCCTCCTCCCCCACCTCTTCCCCGTTTCAATCCCTCTTGAACAAACGTCGAACTCCGAGACTCTTTTGGTTTCAAACGGGAAAAAAACTGGAAAAAAAATTAAACAAATAAACAGGACAAAAAAGAGTTGAAAATTGATCCAGTCTCTTGGTGACCAGTTTATGGAGACTGTCAAGACACATAGTGCCTCCTGTCAAATGGTGTTTTTTATAGCTACGCTGACCACTAAGGGCCATGTCACAGCTGTTCTTCTTGTCTCTCAGTGATCCAAAATGAGGACAGCGTCTGACAAATATCCAGGCTAGAGATTGTTGATGGATCAAACAAGAGACCTATTGCCATGACGCCAAATACCACTAAAGACTCTCTGGCGTTTCAACTTTCTGAAGACAGTGTGTGTGACTTGTGGTGTAGAATTTGATCAGATGAGATGATACACAAAGCGCGGGCTTCTTTCACTTCTACTTTTCGTTTTCTTCTTGTTGTTGTCCTTCTTCTTCTTCTTTTTCTCCTTCTTCTTCTCCTTTTTCTTCTTCTTCTTTTTTCTTCTTCTTCTCCTTCTTGTTCTACTTCTTCTTGTTCTACTTCTTCTTGTTCTACTTCTTCTACTTCATCTTCTCCTCCTCCTCCTCGTCCTTCTTCTTCTTCGTCTTTTCTTTCTTCTTTTTCTTCTTCTGCTTCTCCTCCTCCTCCTTCTTGTCCTTCTTCTCCTCCTCCTTCTTCTTCTTCTCCTCCTCCTCCTTCTTCACCTTCTTCATCCTCTTCTTCTTCTTCTCCTCCTCCTTCTTCTCCTGGTCTTTCTCCTCCTTCTTCTTTTCCTTCTCCTCCTCCTTCTTCTTTTCCTTTTCCACCCTTATTCCGCGAGGAGTCATCGGGACGCTGTACTAAAGATCTGGTCAATAGATTCTTCCAGCTCTGTCCGTTAAGTGCCAAAGCCTAGGTCTGTGCAAGTTATTTTTCTGTCCATTCCACACTGTCAATCCATCGATTTTTCTGTCTCCCCCTCCGTCTTCTTCCTGAACAGTTCACTGATTTGCCAAGACCACTTGATCTCGTTACAAGGCCATACCAACGTAGTTTGTCTTTTCCTAATTAAAGTCACCAGATCTTCATACGGTCCAATCTGCTGCTTGATGGTTTGGCGCACTTGTTCATTGGTGATATAATCAGTGTATCTGATGTTTGGTGTCATGCAACAACACCTCGTTGCCACGCCTTGGATTTGTCTTTCCAAATCCGCTGTGAGGGTCCATGTCTTTCATGCACACAGGAAGATGGAATATACCAGCGTACGTAAGAGCCTGATCTTGTGTTTCATGAAGATGTTCTGCATCATGCAGTTAGTGCATGTAAAAAGAACACGGCGACAAGTAGTGGAGAATGTACAGTCAAATGTATGTAAAATGCACAAGAACAGACGAAAAGATGGTTCTGCACCAGGGTATTGTACTCTCACCAGGGTGAGCTGCCGAAGTTTCTCGCAGCAAATACATTGTGACAAGAAAGAAAGAAAAACGAAAACTTGTTAACAAAAACTTATCAGCATTGGGGAAGATAAAGCAGTGGGGGAGAAAAGACTTGCACTCCTTTATGATGCTGGTCATCAGAAAAGTTGAGATATTTACCACCTCACTCTCCTGCGACTTCAGGACAAGCTTTACCTCTTTTAAACAAATCTTGTCTTGTTTTGCTGTATTAATTTATCATACAGGGGATTTAAAATTCATACCTGAATACAAATTCAAACATAACTAAGGTCACTAAAACATACATTAATACGGACATAAATTACCTAAAACTGCTTCCGCATATATCATTTCCCAAGAACCAAAAAGGCACTTCATAAAACATGTACCCAATTATCGATTCCAAGAGAAAGTATGCAAGACTTTATCAAACGCATACAGATGAATGGCTAGAAAGAAATGACAGAAGGCAAAACAAAAACAAAAACAAAAAATAAGGCAGAAACAAAGAGAGTGACAGAGAAGAGGAAATTTCTAGCACAAACTTTCCAGAGGATGAAAAATACTATTTATACTGAAAGAGCCCCCGGCATCCCCACGGAGGAATCCACACGTAGGTATAGTCAACATTCTGGCTCATAATCATTAAATGAGAATATTCCTTTCTTTTACAGGAGAAATTGTTAGTAAGGCATGACCAAACCATCTCTGTTTTCTTCGAGGAACTTCCACAGCCTGAATACAGTATGCGTCTGGTCCATCATTTCTGACTTGTTCTTTTGAGCCCTGCATGCCATACAACATTAAAGCCATGTGATTTGTCAAAAGCTTAAGAAAATCATGACAAGAAACAATTGGCTTTCACGTGAACAGCAGGAATTTAATCGACCTGCAACATTAAAATGAGAGGAAGAAAGGTTTTGAAGAAAAGGCAATGCCGAGTATGAATGCCAACTTGCACGTGTGGTCCTTAGTCGTATCTTTGAATGTTATTCCTTGATCGATAGCAGGAGGTGGGGACTGACTCAATAGGATAGGTTCATGGCTGTCTGTACCCATGAATCTCAATACACTAAAACAATGCGCTGATGCAAGCTGTGATTAGACTTCGAGACATGAACTAGGAAACGAACATGACTTGACATTAGCTGATATTTGTGACAACTCCTGTCACAAATTTCGATATGTGACTACAAATATGATGTTTATTTGAGTTTGCAAAATCATCAAACAAGTATGATGACATGAGTGTTCACCTAAGCAGCCACTCTTCAGTGTAACAGGGCTGTGAATAAAATGTACAAATTTATCCATAATAAAATGATTCAACAAAGACTTATGAGATCTATCTTTACAAAAATGGAGAGTCAATGCCAAAATAATGTAAAGTTACAAGCGTCTCGGGATAAATGATTTTGGAGTGTCACTGTTCAGAATGTCAGACATAAACATGAAATTGAAAGTCAATGACTGACCGGCTGAATTTTGTTTTCTTTAAATGTTTCCCCCCAAATGAAGTAAAAAAGTTAGTGTCGTGTATGGAACCTTGTCAAAACTAGTTTAAAGAAGCTGCAACAAGTGTTCCTGATTTAACGTCTGATTCTGTGTCCCTCCTTTCCTGTTCAGTCCCTCTCTTTCCTTATTTTTTATCATGGGGGTTCCAATTTCCATATTCGCACAGTCTCTTCGTGTCTTTAACTGACAAGAAGGAAACCTAAATCAAAGTGACTGCTAGCGCTCAAGCAAACAGAAATTAAAACTACACGAATGTAGAATCAGAATGCGCATCTGATATAATGTAACAAGACAATACAAGACAAGCACAAATTTTCGGCCAACAGGCCTTTGTCA
>CM060313.1:48984982-49042482 GCA_030674185.1 Monoplex corrugatus
AATTAGACCAGGTCTGTGTATCGAATCCTGTACTTAATCAGATCAGGTCTGTGGTCTGTGTATCCAATCCTGTGCTTAATCAAATCAGGTCTGTGTATCCAATCCTGTACTTAATCAGATCAGATCTGTGTATCCAATCCTGTGCTTAATCAGATCAGGTCTGTGTATCCAATCCTGTGCTTAATCAGATCAGGTCTGTGGTCTGTGTATCCAATCCCGTACTTAACTAGACCAGGTCTGTGTATCCAATCCTGTACTTAATCAGATCAGGTCTGTGGTCTGTGTATCCAATCCCGTACTTAACTAGACCAGGTCTGTGTATCCAATCCTGTACTTAATCAGATCAGGTCTGCGTATCCAATCCTGTATTTAACAGGACCAGGTCTGTGTATCCAATCCTGTACTTAACTGGTCTGGGTATGTGTATCTAGTCCTGCTCTTAAACTAGACCAGGTCTCTGTATCCAATCCTATACTTAACTGGACTAGGTCTGTGTATCCAATCTTATACTTAACTGGACCAAGTATCTAATCTTGAACTTAACAGGTGAGCACGTGAAAAACAGCAAAAATCCACATAGAAAATTGACACCGCTGGGTAAACAACTAGTATATGTACGATGAGGGAAAAAAGAAAGGGAGAGAAACAATGCAAATGGAACCAAACACTGACTCGGCTATCACACCAAAACATCATCACCTCCAAAACGAAAACCCGCAACCAGACCTCCACCCCGTCCCCTTTTTTCCTTTTCCTGTCCAGGGGGAAGAAATCACGAAAAGCAAAATGGAAAACAGGACGAAACGGATTTGAACAAAGTCAATAAGATATTCCGACAATCACCACAATTTATCATCCATTAAGGAGGCTTCCTTTTTTTCTGTCAACTGGACCAAGCAATGACTGTGCCGTAAAAAATCTTAAGCTTAAACCTACAGCCAGAACCAGATAGACATCTTTTGCCATTAACACCAGCATAGAAAAGCCATCGTGAATCCACGAGATTTAAACTTTGATAACCTGAAGTATGAATAGTTTTTTTTTTCATTTCATTTGATAATGAAATAATAATTCCACTTAAAAGTCAAAAGCATGTTAGCTGAACTTCTCAGGAACAGAACATATCAACCTTTAGTCATGTAAAAACAGACACTGACAAAACATGAACTGAAAGTCAATACTACGAACCATGGCAACTTCAGTTCCTAATATTTATTACCCTGCTTTTTGTGGATTTCTACTTCAGCATTTTCTGTGCTGTCTTTTTCTGTTCTTTTTTCATAAATCAACTGCAACAACATGTTTGACAGATCCCTCATTTTCTAAGCCGTCAGACCCATGTGCCTTCTAGTCTGCGCACGCTTAATATCCCACGGCAGATGAAAATCGTGAAGAGCACGGCATCCGCCTGTCTGCATTGTTATAAAACATTGGAGAGATAGGCCGATTTCCAGGTCCCTCCCCTTGAGGGCCAATTACCCGTCTTGTCTTTCTTAAGTCTTAGTCCAAAAAGTGGCACTGCACTGTGGCGACGAGTTCTCAAACGGGAGAGCAGCCCGAGGTTCACATAGCGAATCCACTGTGACAAAAGAAATGAATATGAAAGTTGTATGCTATATTCCATGATACCTATGAACGGCAATACAAATAGTCAACAAACAGCCGCAACTTTGAAAGAAAAGAGTTTGGTCTCTCATTAGGACAAGAGATAGGAAGAAGGTCTGGGCAAGATGGAAAGCCAGGTGGAAATGCCAGATTAGGACTAGGCGCGCACTGCTTCCAGTTGTGTCTATAGATCAGATCGATAGAAAGTGTTGTACTGCTCGTTTGGTTTGCTAGCTGGAGTGTATGGACAACTAAGAATAAAAAGGACCTTCTGATGAAGGGCTTGGGTCTGTACAAAGCATAGAGCTTATAAGCTACGATCATTCTGGATCGTCTCCATCACATGGCATGAGTCGAGTCAGAGCATATGGAATTTATTCCGACCACGAGACGGTATCTTGAGAAAATGAAACTGACACTGATGCTGACGCTGACACTGACACTGATACTGAAACTAACGTGATGACCTGACACTGAGCAATACCTATTAAATCATACAGTTGCAGTACGGCAAGTGAACATTTTGCATAGTCTCTCAGCAATAAGACGTGACGACTGGAAGAAATGTTAAACATCGGTGAGTATGTTATGAAATAGGTTGTCCCATAACCCTCAGATGATAGAGGAGTGAGGTGGTAGAGACATCAACTTTTCCAGGGCCAGCATTATGACGGCAGAACCCATTTCCTCCCCCTTGATGCTTTACTTTTCTAACTTCTCTCTCTCTTTTCTTCTTTTTATTTCAAGCAAGTAATATAAACAAATGCAAAATAAAGAACAAACCGCAAATGCAACAAAATCACGAGATTAAATTTGAATTCACGCAGAATGTACATATCTGAAATACATCCACATGAAGCACAATCACCAATAAAAGAAAACACAACATGAATAACAAGAAAACAGTTTGTCAACATACACACTCATGATATTACAAAGTCAGACTCGCTATCACATTTCATCACATACATTGAAAACATTTATATTACAATATGAACAGACAGAAACAAGACTCGGTTGTTATTAAGGGTAAACGCGGCATCCATTTTGTTTTGAAAGTGTGCTAATTCCAATTCATTTTATTGTATTCTTCTATGCGGTATTTTCATAGCAAGGTACCTTTTAAAGGCGGTTACGTTTGGTACAGGATTTTTCATACTTGTATAAATGTACATTTTCCCAAGAACCTTTCCCTAACTTTGAAGAAAGTCAGGTACCCATTCACAGCCGTAGACTTGAGGCCACGTGCACAGATAAAGTTCGACGGGCGATTGGTTTAGTGGTAAGCACAACCGACTACAGAATCCCTATCAGTCTCTTTAAAAATCAGAGTGTGATTTTTCAGTCCCAGCCGGCTCCTACCCAGTGCTGGGTGTGCTATGGGCTCATTATTAAGACTGGGACCACACAGTCGAATCTCATCCACTTCACGAATGCGTCACTGAGGGCGTTGCTCAAATCTTCTGACCAACGCCGCAGGTATCTGTATCTCTTGAGCCTGACGAAGAGTACAGCCTTGTCACGCAGTCTCAATCCTAGATGAAACCCCATAGCATCATGATAATCATCCTCATTACCATCATCACCGCATTGTTTAAAAAAAACAACTGTCCCAGCTTTTGTGGCCATTAAGCTGACGTAGAAAATGGCACCAAAAAAGTTCGACTGGCGTCAATTGCACCCGCACAAATTAAAGCAGGAAACTGGAAGGCGACTGACCTTCCTCTATTCAACCAGGCCTTACGTTATGAAAAACAGACTTCAAATTATCATGTATTCTTATAACTAAATGTCTGAAAGTAACAGAAATGTGGTACACCACTGAATACCTAACACTGAAATTAACATATGAATAAGATATAAAAATCAGTTGATCTTTTGTAAATTAGAGATTAACACAAATAAGAATTTTTACCGTTAAGAATTTGAACATTTGTTAAACGACAGATAAGGAATCAAACCATCACTTCGATCGAAAAGTCAGTGGCGTTTTATACATTATTCAGCTAATGCTGTACAGATCACGATGATCACGAAAATATTGTATCCTGTAGCTCCAAATACTGATGTACACACACACAAAACTACGGACTGTATTCAGGATGTTGATTTTATGCCACAGGGTTGTCAAACAACTTGACAGATGTTACAGAGGGAAATAGAGAGGTAAAGAAAAAAAAGAGCATGCACACACAAAAGAGAACTTGCATACACACAAAAAAGCATGCAAACACAAAAGAGAGCACGCGCGCGCACACACACACATACAAAGAGAGAGACAGACAAACAGAAAGACAGACAGACAGACAGACACAGAGAGACAGACCCTATGTGTGTGTGTATATATATACATGTATGTATATACATATATATGTATATATAATATATACATACATATATATATATACATGCATCTATATACATATATATATTATATATATATATATATACATGTACACACACACACACACACACACACACACACACACACACACACACACACACACACACACTCACACACATGCTAAGACCTTGGTTCATGATTTATGTACGGGACACGAAGTTTGAACACATCAAAGTGGGTCACTACATGTTTCTAGTCTGTTTACGGACCATAAGTAAACCACATTGAGGGCACCATTCAGTTTCATGTTTATGACTCAACAACAGTGAGTTTGGTCGTTGAAACAAAGACAAAAAACTTTCATGTAAATGTCTAAATGGGTGTATTTAACTTGGGACCCATGACCTTCAAAAAATAGAAGGGGGGGGGGGGGATCTGTAAAAAGAGTGGTATGATAAGGCTTGACCATCGACAGCCTTCTTTATTGTCATCAAAAAACTACAACAGCATGTAAACACTCCGAGTCTCATCCATCATTTCCTGAGTCGCTCCTTTGAAACTCGTATGCCGTACACATCTGAGCAGCGTGAATTGTGAGAACCCAAAAATCAGGACAAGAAACCCATTAGCTTTCAAATGAACGGCGGGAATTTAATCAGCTTGCATTGATGAAGTGAAGGGAAGAAAAGCTCTGAAAAACAGGCAATGCCAGGTGGGAATGCCACGTTTAGAACTTGTACGTACGGCCTGTAGCTGTGTCTGTGAATCTAATTCCTTGATTGTTTTAGGTCTTTTTTATCCTGTTGTTTAAGCTGCTGACTGGTCTCCAAGGATAAACAGAGAGCAGTGATGTATTCAAATGTGACTCCATTGCATTAGTGTCTTAAAATATATCTGTGATATTAAAACATAGTTATACTGTAGACCAAAGTCCATCATTTCTTTTAATTCTTTCTTTCATTTTCATTAACCATCCACACCAATTGACACAAAGTCTGGTTTCTGAGTCGTATCTTTGGGGCAGATTTGTGTACAGTCGCTGAGACGAAACCCTTTTATTTCAGTGAGCAGATCTGTTTCTCTGACACAAGCGGAAGAGACGTTTTGGAGAATAGGGAATGCAAAATAACGGATTATCAGCAGCATGCATATAAAATTACCTTTAGGTGTGTTCGTGGATCAGTTTCCAATCGATAAGAGGTTGCAGTTTGTGATACTGAATGGTAAGTAAATAGGCCTACGAATATGAACGGATTTCAGGAGGAGGAGACTGATCCACTCCTTGCAAGATCTCCCACTAGCACCAGCAAAAGAAGCTTCACCGTTACGCTGTATCTGCTAATGGGCATGCACAAAAAGAAAGAAAAGGAGAACACGAAGAAGGAAAAGAAAAAGAAGAACAAGAAGGCAAAGAAGTAGAGGAAAAAGAAGAAGAAGAAGCAGAAAGAAGAAGAAGAAAAACGACATCAAGTAGCAAAACAAACTACCTTTCAACACGATGGAAAGAAGAGGAAATGTGAGAGAAGCCATGAGCTAGATCAGGGACGTATTATTAACAGACTCGTTACAAATCAACAGACATCTAAAAAGAGATAACGGCTACATGCCTCCCTGCTTCTTCTCTGAAGACAACATGATAACAGTAGACACTGGAAAATCTTTTTAACACACCCATGTCGTGAACTTTGCGCTGCTTAACAACGTTTTTTTTTTCTTTTTTCACCCCAACACATGACAACACAGGCAGCAAGTGCCAGAACAAAATGGACATTGATATAAAGACAACCCAAAAACATGCAGACAAACAGAAGTGAAAAAAATACAAACAAGCAGATATAATCTTGTTACAGTGAATGTCTGTCTCTTCCAGAATGTTTTGTCATTCAAGCACGCGTTTAGATGAAAAACTCTCTGCCCCACAATCTTTTAAATCATTGGATTTTTAACTGTCAATCAACAATGAAGACAGATGTTTGTACATTCAAGAGTCAGTAAGACTGCTTTTACAACACAATACTTAAAACGAGTAAGTGAATACTGACTTTTGAATTAAATGTGTAATGATGAAGGGATATTTCTGTAACACAGGAATATGTAATGATGAAGAGAGGTTTCTCTGACAAACGAATATGTAATGATGAAGGGATATTTTTCTGACAAACGAATATGTAATGATGAAGGGATATTTCTCTGACAAACGAATATGTAATGATGAAGGGATATTTCTCTGACAAACGAATATGTAATGATGAAGGGATATTTCTCTGACAAACGAATATGTAATGATGAAGGGATATTTCTCTAACAAACGAATATGTAATGATGAAGGGATATTTCTCTGACAAACGAATATGTAATGATGAAGGGAGATTTCTCTGACAAACCAATATGTAATGATGAAGGGATATTTCTCTAACAAACGAATATGTAATGATGAAGGGATATTTCTCTAACAAACGAATATGTAATGATGAAGGGATATTTCTCTGACAAACGAATATGTAATGATGAAGGGACATTTCTCTGACAAACGAATATGTAATGATGAAGGGATATTTCTCTGACAAACGAATATGTAATGATGAAGGGATATTTCTCTAACAAACGAATATGTAATGATGAAGGGATATTTCTCTGACAAACGAATATGTAATGATGAAGGGAGATTTCTCTGACAAACGAATACGTAATGATGAAGGGAGATTTTTCTGACAAACGAATATGCACATATAGCGATTAAAAAAAGCTGAGATTTTTAGAGCAATTCATCAAAAAAAAAAAGTACCGCTTCAGTCTAAAATTCAGTTGACGATGGAGCTTTTGTGTGATTTTGTTTGTTTGTTTGTTTATTTGTTTGTTTGTTAACTGACACAAGCAATGTCAACTGAGCATGACCATTGAATAAAAGATGATAACCTAAAGCAATCCTTTTCAACTGACTCCAAATTCAGCTGTGTAAAGATAGGGCCATTCATTGCATGCAAAGATGTCATATATGTGTAGAACCATCTATGAAAGGGACCTAGAAATAGACCCATAAGCAAATTTCACAGATCGATGAAGACATACTGAATTAAGAGATGGATAGATTAAGAAAGTATCACAAAAATTTCAAAATCAAGCCTGCAGGTCGAATCTGTTTAAAGGTCCTTTCTAGCAAAATCTCGAAATATAGTTCCAGAACCTAGCATTTTTCATTTAAATTCAGAACTAGTGTATGGTGTCCACTGCCAAGGAAATCGATGAATTCCCCTCTGAAAAGAAATGTTTGAAAAGGCCAAGAACATTATTTGTGGCCAGAATATCTAGGTCAGTAATTACTTACTACCTTAACGAAAAATACAAACAACAGTGATGCAAATCTACAGTGACTCTAAATGCCACAGAATCATTCATGTCAACCATTGTTCAGTTGTCCCGTATTGCTCAGACTTTGTCCAGGGGGTCAATACATTTGACTTTTTTCAAACTTTTGTTCGGCTGACCTTTTTGGTTTATTTTTAAAGTGGAGAAATCGGGACCATTCACTCTGAATCCTAACCTGCCACATTCAAATCGTCTTTACAAGTATATCTTTATTCTTAGTGTGTCAGTTTTCAGGTAGCGTTGTTTATCTGACTGATCTTTTCCTAAATTCTAGTTTAAACCTCTCTTCCATTTCAAGGACAGTGGTTTGTGTAGGTTCACAAAATTCCATAGATTGCTGGCAGATGGGAAAGAAACCTCTGATCTTTTTTCAAAATATGCCATGCAGATACAGACAACATTGTTTCGGACTTTTTCCTTGCCCTTTATCTTAACCGTACAACTGTAATAAACATCATGGCATACGATCCCTGTCGGATTCAGAGTGTTTTCCCCTGAACTATTCCTTTCAAACATGCTTTCTAGGCAACACAAGAGCCACAAAACTATGTAAGAGCCCAAACTGGTTGACAAGAAATCATTAACTTTCAAACGAACGGAAAGAATTTAATCTCTGTGCCTCGTTACACCGAAAGGGAGAGAAAAAATGGACAAGAAGCAAAGCCAAGTGGAAATGCCAGATTAGGCACAGATATGCCTGGTCTGTATATGTGTACATGTACGTGGATTCGTTTCGCTGTTGATACACGTTTTGATGTGGTTGTTTAATCCCCTAACTGGCATATACGAACGTGTATTAGAAGAGGTAAGAGAATGTGGTTGTAATATTGTAATACTTTTCTCTCTCTCTCTCCCTCTCTCTCTCTCTCTCATGCTGGATGAAAAAATATGTAAAAAAAAAAAAAAAAAAAAAAAAAAAATAAAAGAAAAGCGTTTAATTATGTTACTACTCTCTTCATTGAAACATTCAAATTGTTCTTCTTTTTCTTTTGTTTTTCGCTGTCTACGCGCCCACGCGTGTGTGTGCGCGCGCGCGCGCACGTGTGTGTGCGTGTGTGTAGTGTGTGTGTGTGTATTGTGTGTGTGCGTGTGTGTGTGTGCGTGTGTGTATGTGTGCGGGCACGTGTGTGTGTGTACGTGCGTGTGTGTGTATTTGTCTGTGTTTGGCAGTGCATATGTACATGAGCACAATTCTGCACGCTCGTGCAGCATGGCTGTGTTAGATGATTGGTAATGACTTGACATCTGGTTCACGCTTCTCCGACATAATGTTTCGCTTTTGCAGTTTTCATATATACTTTATGTTCTGGCCACAAATGATATAGATAGATAGATAGATAGATATAGATAGATAGATAGATAGATAGATATATAGATAGATAGATAGACAGACAGATAGATAGATAGATAGAATAATAGATAGATAGATAGATAGATAGATAGACAGACAGATAGATAGATAGATAGATAGATAGATAGATAGATAGATAGATAGATAGATAGATAGATAGATAGATAGATAGATGTTACAAAAGATATCATATCGGTATCAAAGCCAAGCAAAACATACACTATGAAGTGATCGCACATCTTTGGGTAATTAGCAATGTCTTGAAATCCGGGGGGGGGGGGGGGGGGGGGGAGGAGGGGAAGAGGGCCATATCAAACGCTAAGCCGACTTCAGCATAGGGACGGAAACATTAAGATGGACAGCATGCAGCGCTTTTTTTTTTTTTTTCTTTTATTAATCCTGCGGGTTGGGATTGAACTCAAGATATCAGATCTCGAGTCAACGGCTCTACCAAAACAACCAACCGGTCTGCGAAAATTTTTTTATGTCCACTCTGGGGATATACTAACGAATACTGTAAGGGGATTTGATATTTAAGTTCTGATATCAGTGGTGTAAAATGTCACACGATTTCTTTGTTTTCTTGAAAACTGGCATTACCACATTTCAAACATTTGTTAAAAACTCGCGTAGCTTTAACTTCAAAGCAGTTTGAATAAAATGCCCCAAGCAAAGTTAGTTTTATGTTTAATTAAAATATGTAATATTTCATGTTAGAAAAAGAACCCGAAATCTACAAAAGACAAAAACTCTCAGCGTGATCAAAACAACATTATTTCTGGGTCCTTTTGTTCGTTAACGGTTTCTTTTTATTCCTTCTTTTTCGTTTGCATTTTTCATTCTTTTTATTTCTGTCAACCGGATTGCAAAAGCCTGCACGCAATTTGTATGTGATCCGTTATTTCCTGAGCTGTTTCTTTAAGATCTTAACACAAAAACTGTTAGAGACCTGGTACAGCCGACAATAAAACCATTAACCGTGGCGAAGTGGATACGCAACAAAGTACTCACAGGGAAGTCTTAGGTTCAAACTCCCAGCGGTCCAAAAAAAAATCATTGTGGGAATTGTATCTCCTGACCGGCTCCTGTTCTTAAGAACAAATCCCCATCAATTATCAGGAAGAGAATTCTTCAGTGTTTTATAGAACCGATACTGTTGTACGGTTGTGAGGAGTGGACAGTCAACACGCAAAGTCAGAACAAAATTGAAGAAACCGAAATGTGGTTTCTAAGAAGAATGTTGAGAGTCCCATGGACAGCAAAGAAAACAAACGAGACAGTCTTGAAGGAGGCAGACCCAAGAACATCATTAATAAAGAAAATTAGGAAAAGACAAGCAATATTTATAGGACTTTTTAATGAGGAAAGAGAAATTAAGAGCACCTGGTCACAACAGGAAAGCTGGAAGGAAAGACAGCACCACGTAGACCCAGGGAGAAAATACTGGACGGACTTGCAGGGTGGCTGAGGACAGACAGGGTGGAAGAAGTACTTGCAGCGACAAGGGATACATTGGTATGGAGGGCCATGAACGCCAAAGCCATGCGGCACATGATAATGATGACTGGCTCCAACCCAGAGTTGAGCGTGCTATGGGGTCGTTGGGAAGACTGGGACCATGCAGTCAAGTCTCATCCACTTTACGGATGCCTCAGTGACGGTGTCGTTCAAACGTTTCCTGACCAGGTGTCTGTATCTCTCGGGCCTAGATGATGCCAGGTTATATTATGCTAGTATGCGCAGAGTACACTCCTCTCACGCTGTCTTAATTGTAGTTGGACCTCTGTAAAATCAACAGTCATCTCTTAAATATCATGACCGTCATCTCTGTAAAATCATGACTATCATCCCCATTATAGTGAAGTTATAAGTCACTACAGCATTATGAAAACTGTCCCAGAATCTGTGGCCCTTCTCGCCCTGATCTCGTGGTGATCTGTTTCGGTTTCCTCTGACCTTTTCACGCCTGAGGTACGTTCTGGTTTTGGTCATGGTGTCAACAGTCTCTTAGGAGCTGTAATTGGAGGCTTGTGGTGGTGGTCTTATCAGAAAGGGGTGGGGGCGGTCTATCCCTAAGCCAGGCTCTGCTACTGACAAATTACTGTCGTAAGTAGGGGACTTCGTAGGCAGTGTCCTTCGTAAGGTGGATCAGATCGGTCACTG
The DNA here is from genome assembly GCA_030674185.1 of Monoplex corrugatus. Classification (NCBI taxonomy): domain Eukaryota; kingdom Metazoa; phylum Mollusca; class Gastropoda; order Littorinimorpha; family Ranellidae; genus Monoplex; species Monoplex corrugatus. Next base: position 48,995,812 of record CM060313.1, read on the forward strand.
TTTAGCCAGGGGCAGTGCAGAGCCTCTTCCAGTGGGTGGCCCTATAACAGCTCGACATCTCTGGTTCGTGTGAATTTTCTGGCACAGGCACTTCGACTCAAATTTGGTGATGTGTTGTGGAGCCGGAATAAGCAGTATGGGGCTAACGCCAATGAGGCGGCACGCAAGTTGGAACAGAAAAAAATATTAACATTCAATGGGGCTAATCGATCTGTGACGTGTGTAATCTGCCTCCTGATAGCAACACGAGAATGTTTGTCGTGCGTGTGCATGTGTACTCATTAGTGTTCTTTGTAAATAGGATCAACTGTGAGTCAGACAGCAAGCAGCAAATACATATGAAGGTTTAACTCGTCTTCTAAGTTGATTGTCGGGAGAACGAAACAATGTGTCAAAAGTTGAATTTTGAAAATAGAAGAAAGACACACACTGAACAAAGAAGACTGAAGATTGGCCATGGACGACGAACAAGAAGGAAGAAGAGGCAACCGGCGACAGGCCAGGATTCCTCTACCCTCCAAAGTTGATGTGAACAGCGGAAACCTGCAGAGCAACTGGAGACAATCGAAAGGCTCTGGTACAGCTACGAGGTATTGACAAGACAGAGGGATGGAGATCCACAGCACTGGACAACAGGTTTTCTCGCATGTGTTGGCCTACATGCTTTGGACGTTTACGAAGGTATGTCATTCACTGGTGAAACTGGAAGAAATGATACAGATACTGTTCTGAGGAAATTCAAAGAATACTGTGTGGACTCTACCAGTAAAACTTATGTAGCGTTCCAGTTCAACTGCCGACACCAGGCAGCAGAAAAGTCTATTAAAACTTTGTGGCGGACCTGAAGAGACTTGTCAAGACCTGTGACTATGGTCCACTGCAAGACAGACTGCTAAGAAACCTAATCATGTTGGGTGTACGAGATGAGATACTTAATAATAATAATAATAATTAATAATAATAATTACAATATTTATATAGCGCAAAATCTTGATAAAATCAAATCTAAGCGCTGAAACAGACACACACACACGCACGCACGCACACACACACACGCACGCACGCACACACACGCACGCACGCACGCACGCACACACACACGCGCGCGCGCGCGCGCACACACACACACACACACACGCACACGGCTATAAATGGGGAGAAAGAATAAAACCAATGGAAAATTATAGAGAGCATATTAGATACAATTATATATTACAATGTGATTTCCCTCCGAGTGGAGACAGGCTGCAGAGGGGATTGAGTGAGGTCAGGATTTTATGCAGAGGAGAAAAGGTGAGTTTTGAGAGCGGACTTGAAGGAGACAAAAGTAGGTTGCTGACGGACTGAGAGAGGAAGTTTGTTCCAGGAGAGCGGACCAGAAACAGAGAAGGCTCGTGGACCATAGGTATTGAGCTTAGTGCGTGGAAAGCGAAAAGTCAAAGGATCGGAGCAGAGCGGAGGGTACGTGAGGGAACATAGATCTCAAGTAGGCTTGACAGGTAATCGGGGGCTGCGTTATTGAGGCTTTTGTAGCACATGGTGTCTAGTTTGTACTGTATGCGCTTTGATACAGGGAGCCAGTGAAGTTGTGCCAGGATGAAAGTTATTGAAAGTGTGACAACTGACACTGACAGTGTGTACTGACATGTGCAGAGCGCACGAGACAAGTCAGCATCAAACGATGCAGATGGCGAGAAAGACACAAACGTAGGGGAGGGCCAAGCTTTTCAGAAAAAGAAAGCAGCAAAGTGTATGAACCAGAGACTGTGGTGATTGCTGATATTGTGGTTGAAAACACCCAAGAACAAAACAGACATGTCCAGCGTACGGGGAAACAAAGCAATGCTTGTGAGACAAATAATCACTTTGCCTTATGCTGCAAAACATCCAAAACTCCACGAAGAACAACGAGAATTCGACAGATTGAAGAAGAGGAGACAAGACCCAAGAAAGTGAAGACGAAATCCTCAAAATCAACGTCAGAAACAGCAGAAAAGAGAAAAATATAAAGGCAAAAATGTTGATGAACGAGAAGCCATCTGTACTTGCAGAAATGCGTCTCGAATGTCGTCAGATAACTGCTGTCTTCGTCCAATGCCTCATGCCCAAATCAGTTTCTGCCATCTGAGTGTGTGAATGTTTTGCACCTGGCAGATGAGGCAGCATGTCGTCGATGGTTGGTAAGGAGTATTCATTTCTACTGACGGCTCTATTCAATGGCTTCGGATTGATACAAAGCCTGACTTTCCCGTTGCTCTTCGTTGACACGACCACGTTGCTGATCCACTCAGTTCGCGTGTTTACTTTAGTGACAACGCCCAGATCCTCCAGTCTATCCAACTCGTTCTTCATTTTTTCTCGTACCTCTATCAGCCATTTTCTGCATGGAGCCATGCTTGGATCAGTTTCCAGATCACGCTGACCTTCCAAGTTTCCTTCTCCTTCAAATAATCTCTGTATTTTGGAACACGTCCGTCGCAGTTATCTCATCTTTTTGATCTGCCACTCATTTGCTACATGTACTGTACAGTTCTCAGTGCTAGCTTTGGATTACAGTCTGTTTATGCGATCACGGAATTTACTTTTGACATTCTTCGGATTCTTCACTCGCAGTACTATCTGCCCAACAGGCTTCATTTCTGAACCGTTGAACATCACCAGCTTCTTTTTCGTCTCCTGTGGGTCAGAGCATCTTTCAACTCCCGTACTTTCTCTGTCAAGGAACCCAAGACAACCAACAAATTTATGTGGTCTGGACAACTTGAACCAGTCATTCAACTTAGAGAACGAGGTCTGGCAGAGAAACCAGATTTTTTTTACAAATATGCGTGATATTAAAAGCTTTGCGCGACAGATAAACGGAAACATTGTAAACAGAGACATGACGCTGATAGCAAGATACAATGTAACGACGGGAAATAATAGGAAAGCGTGAGATTAATCAAATGGCGAAGACTGAATTGTGTTATGGTTAAAAGAGTTTAAAACAGAAAACAGATATTAATTTTCGAGTGGACAGAAAGATGTTAGTAAAGAAGAAGAGGTTTGATTGCAATGTTACTTACAGAAAGGGGAATGTGATGTGTGAACCGTAATCAGCCTGCTGATTGCAACTCGGGAATGTAATTTCATGTGTATGTTCACTGATTAGTGTTCTTTGTAAATCGGATCAGTTGTGAATCAGACAGCAAGCAGTAAAAACGTATGAAGGTTTAGCTTGTCGTCGGAGTCGATCATCGACCCCAAAAAGAAACACAGTCTGCCTCGTTAAAAAAAAGCAAAGCAGAATACTAGATTAATTAAAAGCATACATGACCTTCAACAATGTCTGTGTCACAGTTTCTTGGCCGATAAAGTTGTAAGGGCTGCAGTAATGGTATGTACATCTGAATTTGAGGAGTTGAGACAGACACCACTACCACCACCACCACCCACTCACTCTCCTCCATTAATGGCACGATCCATTGGATCAACGTATCACCCTGACTTGATCTCCATTGACGTCAGCCAGGGAAACTTGACAAGGTCTGTGTCTTCAGTTGTACTTATGGGAGGGCATACACAGAAGAAAAGGGGAAAAAAGACACACATAAACCAGCACTATCTACTGCCATGTAAACAAGTGGAAAAGGGGAGGAAATTAGGTGAAGGGGATCAAAGAGGGATTATTAACTCACCTGTCACGATCCACAACACCACCTAAACGAATAACTGCCCCTGCTTCTTCTCGGGGGTAAGAAAAGAAGAACAGACGTGGGGAGAAAATCGATTGAATACGCCCACCTCAAGACCTTTAGACTGCTTAGTGCAGCAGTTCTTTCTGATCACTTTTCTTCCCAGCATCTATCAGAACATGCACTGCCTATCACAGCAGAACGAAATTATCTTTTAGGACAGAAAGACGATCGAATTGTAGCAACCGGCTTCAAGCTATGTGAAGTCAACGTCCTCCTGCGCGCATCTTCATACAAATACAAGAACAGCCTACTGACCGATTTTCTTCCACGCAACCATCCGTTTCAATACGGTTTCGTTTAAAATAATATTTTGTCTTTCAAGTTGTTGCACAGATGCCAATCGTGGACTCTGCGACGCAAACATCATTGACATCAAGTACGCCTTTGAGAGTATCATGTTCAGTAGGCATGAAAACGATTTTGTTAAAAATTTCTCTTTCTAAGTATACATTGAATGAAAAAAACAACCTCTGGACATCTTTTATACAATATCAGTACAATGGAACGGTACTTAGTTAATTCTTTGAAAGAAAGTCCATTGTCCAAACTGTTTATGAACAATAAATATAATTGTTCGCATTTAACATCATAGCGTTTGTGAAATGTTGTTTAAACTAACAGTGCATCATTAAGTAAACAATGTTTGAATTAAACAACGCGTTTAAAGTATGAAGTCTTAACATTTGTGAAATGGTCAACATGCTCAAATTACTTGACAAACAATGAAATGTCTTCATTCTAAACCATAACTGACATTTTATCTACGGGGTGACTATGCAATGAATGATTTAGAGTTACTGTAGTGTTAATGTTATATTTGTTTAAAGCCCACATCAGGGCTACAGCCGTTTCAGAACATATACAATACTTCAACAGAAAAAAAACGGAAATGAAAATCAAGTACACATATCAATGCATTCGCGCACATAATCTAAGCAAATGCCCCTGGCGTTGACCACTCCGTCCAATTTATCACACAGGAGATTAAAAAACATACCTGAATACAAATTTAAACGTAACGAAGGGCACTAAAACATGTATAAAATCGGGCCTAAATTACCTAAAATTGCTTCATCATATATCATTTCCTTAGATCCAAAAATCCACTTGATACGTGTACCCAATTATTACTCCTAAGAGAAAGTACGTAAGACTTTATCGAACACACACAGGTGAATGGACCAGCAAGGCAGAGATGACAGAAAGCAAGGAAGAAAGAAACAAGGAGAGTGACAGAAAAGAGGAAATTTTTAGCGTAGAATTTCCACAAGATAGGGATACAATTTGCATAGAAAGAGCCGCTGGCATCCCCACGAGGGAATGATTTAGAGATGTTTTTTTTTCTTCAAACAGTTGCAGTAATGCTGCACGCAGAAAGCACCATATAGTGTATTGATAGATTTTTATGTGAAACAACTGAGAAAGTTTCAAACAGACAGACACAGAGACAAATACAAAAACAGATAAAGATAGTCAGACAAACAAACAGAGCTTATAATAATAATAATAATAATTACAATATTTATATAGCGCAAAATCTTGATAAAATCAAATCTAAGCGCTGAAGCAGACACACACGCAAGCACGCACGCACGCACGCACGCACACACACGCACGCACACACACACACACACACACACACACACACGCATGGCTATAAATGGGGAGAAAGAATAAAAGCAATAAAAGCAAGAATAAAACCAATGGAAAATTATAGAGAGCATAGCATATACAATTATATATTATAACCATGTGATTCCCTCCGAGCGGAGACAGGCTGCAGAGGGGGGGTTAGGATTTTATGCGGAGGAGAAAAGGTGAGTTTTGAGAGCGGACTTGAAGGAGACAAAAGTAGGTTGCTGACGGACTGAGAGAGGAAGTTTGTTCCAGGAGAGTGGACCAGAAACAGAGAAGGCTCGTGGACCATAGGTATTGAGCTTAGTGCGTGGAAAGCGAAAAGTCAGAGGATCGGAGGCAGAGCGGAGGGTACGTGAGGGAAGATAGATCTCAAGTAGGCTTGACAGGTAATCGGGGGCTGCGTTATTGAGGCTTTTGTAGCACATGGTGTCTAGTTTGTACTGTATGCGCTTTGATACAGGGAGCCAGTGAAGTTGTGCCAGGAGAGGAGATATGTGGTCAGCTTTTTTCTTTTTGAGTACAAGGCGTACAGCATTGTTTTGAATGCGCTGTAGGATGTGAATGGTGGAGGCAGGAAGACCAGACAGGAGTGAATTGCAATAGTCAATGCGAGACATTATGAAGGAAGAGAACGAGTTTTGCAGTTGTTTCGACAGAGAGATACTTCCTGATCAGCCTTATACGATGGAGATGATAGTAGCAGGATCTGGCAGTTTGAGAAACAAAGTTGTTCATGGAGAGGGTAGAGTCAATGCAGACACCAAGGTTTTTAGCTGAATCAGAAATTGGGACTGATGTGTTACATAATGGGAGAGAAAGAGGAGGCAGCTGAGAAAGTTTCTGACGGGTGCCAATGAGGATAGCTTCTGTTTTGTCGTCATTAAGCTGAAGTCTATTGTGTGTCATCCAGTTCTTAATGTCGGAGTAACACTCAGTGGTGCGAGTCAACAGGCGCTGTATATTATCAGGTGAGTCACTGTCTTGAAGTTGGGTGTCATCAGCATAGAAGTGGTGTTTTATAGAATGGGAGTTGATGATGGTGGACAGGGGGGAGGTGTAAAGAGTGAAAAGAACAGGCCAAGGACAGATCCTTGTGGAACACCACAGGTCAGGTATGCAGGTTGAGAGTAAGTGCCATTGATGAGAACGGTTTGTTTTCTGTTGGATAGGTATGAAGTGAACCAAGACAGAGCAATGTCAGAGATGCCAAAAGCTTGTAGATATGGTAAAGACAAAAACTGATTTCTTGCCGAATCAGTGAAAACCTTGCAAGTGTCAATTGCAACAGAGAGTGCAGGCCAAATCAGTGAAAACCTTGCAAGTGACAATTGCACTGGCGATTGTAGGCCAAATCAATGAAACCCTTGCAAGTGACAATTGCAACAGAGAGTGCAGGCCAAATCAGTGAAAACCTTGCAAGCGTCAATTGCAACAGAGATTGCAGGCCAAATCAGTGAAAACCTTGCAAGTGTCAATTGCAACAGAGATTGCAGGCCAAATCAGTGAAAACCTTGCAAGTGACAATTGCAACAGAGATTGCAGGCCAAATCAGTGAAAACCTTGCAAGTGTCAATTGCAACAGAGATTGCAGGCCAAATCAGTGAAAACCTTGCAAGTGACAATTGCAACAGAGATTGCAGGCCAAATCAGCGAAAACCTTGCAAGTGTCAATTGCAACAGAGATTGCAGGCCAAATCAGTGAAAACCTTGCAAGTGTCAATTGCAACAGAGATTGCAGGCCAAATCAGTGAAAACCTTGCAAGTGACAATTGCAACTGAGATTGCAGGCCAAATCAGTGAAAACCTTGCAAGTGACAACTGCAAACAGAATTCCAGACTTCACCATGCCTTACCTAAAGTCAGACCTACTCAGTGGCAGCCATCACCGGCAGATTTAATGAGTCCCTCCTGGCAAAGAAAGGAATGACTTTGAAAGTTTGAACTAGTTTCCACCGCTCGGGTGCCCTGTAATATTTATGTAATATATCACGTTGTGGATGGAATATGTAGGTCAATCATCTACTGTTGTTGAGAACAAAAACACCTAAATCTACAGTGGCTCTAACATCCAGACAATTGCTTCACATTGGCCACTACAGTCCCCCACATCTCAGAATTCGTTCAAGAGAGTCATTCCAGTGGACATCATTTTTTTCCGACTTTTTATCAAGTAGCTGAACACAACAACTGATTTGATCTTAATCTTAGCTTGCAAAATAAAATGTGTCCTGTTATTGCCTGTTTTCTTGTACCAATTGTTCATGTAACCTTACTTCACTGTGGTCTTTTCCTACAATCTAAGTCAACCCTCTTTTAATTTTAAAGACATTTTGATAAGCTCCTGAAATTCACATGATTGATGCAGGTGGGTGTGGGACACTAATGCAACTGCGTGAATGCAATAAACATCACGTGAATAATTTTTGAAGCCTCGACCCAAAATCTAAAAAAGTAAATTTCGGGGGATTTTTTTTCATTTAAGTCGTGCGTCCGTTATATGTGGCACTGTATACGATCTGTGTCGGATTCGGATTTTTCTTCTCTGAGCTGTTCCTCTGAGACCTGCTTGACATGCAAAGCGAGACTCACACTAGCTGTCAAAGCCAAAACCCGCTTAACGAGAAACCGTTAGCTTTCAAATGAATGGGAAGGATTTAATCAGTCTTGTTGTGGTGACAGGAAGAGAAAATATGGACAAGGAAAAAGCCAAGTGGGACTACCAAAATAAAGGGCGTGCACGTACAGTGTTTAATTGTGTCTTTGAATCGATGATCCGTTTGACAGTGCTTTTTATCTAATCATTCAGTCTACGCGCTGACATGCATGGACGAATAATAACACAATTATGAGAACGTAGCGCTTCGTCTACGTACCACGTGACTTGCAAATCACGTGACTTCAATGCATTTAGTATTTTAGGCACATAGTGATAAGAGTATGTCCCTATTACAGTATTTTTGACAAAGATACAGTCTGTGTCATATTTCACATGATGTACAGTTCAGTTAATAAAAATGCATGATGAATGAGCACCTCTCGGATGGTCTCCTTCTTTTGACTGTGTCAACAGAGGGTATGTATAATCCACTTCTTTATGACAAAAATCAGGTGAGATTCCTTTATTCTTGGTGTTCATATGTGTTTGGAGTACCTAGCGTGAAATCATCCTGTTGCTGGCCAAGTGGCTAAGAGGAAAATGGCAGAAAAGCTCTGTGACCGAGCGTGGTCACCTATCCAGGATGCCGGACGTATTCGTACGTTTCGTTCGAATATCTGACTTCATTTTTCGTCCATATCCTTTTGTTGACTGCGTGCAGGACATTTCCTGTGTTTCCATCCCTTCTTGGGGAGCGAGTAAACTATTGCCGCCCAAGACAAAAACACCTGCTTCTGGTCGTAAAGTTCCAGGCTGTGACAGAAAGAAAGAATTTTGAAGGACCACCAATAATGAAAGATGAAGTTACAGCAGTGATGAACATGATGAGACAGGAAAAGTCCCAGGACCAGACAACATTACTATAGAAGTGAATGAGGCTCTATCTGAATTCAGTACTGAAAAAGTAACAGTCCTCCTCAATGAAATTTACGATACCGGAAAAATCCCTAAAAATTTTCATTGCACTTCCAAAAAAAGCAGAGGCTACAGACGAAGATTTCTGTTAAGGGTAATCATTATGAGGAAAAGGAATAGAGTCAAACCAGAAATTGCACAAGCACAATTAGGATCTGTTGAAGGAAAAGGAACTGTTCATGACATACATGTCATAAGAACTCTCACAGACAGATAAATTGAGTTGAATAAGGATTCATATTTACGTTTTGTTGAATACATCAATGACTTGATCGGGTAAGACATGAATAATTTATCAACCAGCTGGAGAAGCTCGATACTGATAGAAAAAATCTAAAAATAATAAAGAATATGTCTTGGAAACAAACAGCAGCAATGAGAATAGAAAATGCCGTAAGCCCCCTTCAAAGTATCAAGAGAAAGGTTAGACAGGGATGTGTTCTGTCACCAGATTTGTTTTCACTTTACAGCAAGACCATCATGAGAAACCTAGAAGAATGCCTTGATGTGATTTGAAGGAAAAATTATGCGCAACCTTCGTTATGCAGATGGCACCATTCTTATTGCAGAAAATGAAAAAAGACGTATAAAATCTTGTGAATATGAGTATTATGACAGAAAGCAGAAACACAGGGCTAGAGCGAAAATGCAAGAAAACTGAAATCGTGTTAATCAGTAAAAACGAGAAATCCGCTCATGTAAAGTAACAACAAATGGCACGACACTGAGACAAGTTGATTGTTTTGGTGAATGATGAGAGTGCGCACTTCGATTTGAAATATGTATCAAGATTTGGCGCCATGTAAATGTGGTTGTTATCATTATTAGGATTATAAAATTGGAAGGGATTTTTCATCTTCTTTCAAATAGGGCCAATAATTTCGAATCATCATAAATCGATTTATGTCTCAATCTGTGAGAACAGAACATAGAATCAAGACCAAAATCTACAGTGGATATAATGAATTTGTATGGCTCCTCTCGACCTCCAATCTCTTGCTGCTCAGACTCAGTCTAAGGGAGGGATTACAGATGACCTCATTTTCTACCCAGGCTTTTGATCTGCTAGCTGACTGACACAGTTTTTCATGTGATGAATTAAGGTCTGATTACACAGTTCAATCTCAGTCTGCTACACAAAGCAGTCTTGCCTGCTGTCCATTCTAATGTCCCAATCGTCCTATTGGTGTTAGCTTACAGTTTGATATTCGTTTTCCTAGAATTTAGGTCAAACCCATCGTCAATCACAAAACTACGCAGTTCTGTAGGCTTGTTGAATTCGTATGATTTCTGAGAAGTAGGAACTTAGCACAAATCATGCATACACCATGAAGAGAATTTCGTTTTAATCTTGCTTCAAAATGTGCCACGCGAAAAGAAAGCAACACTGTTTCAACTTTTTTTCTGTCCACTACTTTAATCATACAGCTACAATACATTCGAGGTTCGATGATCTTTGTTGAGTCCAGAGCTTTTTCTTTTAAGCCTGCTTGCCATGCAACACAAGAGCACAAAAGATGCAAGAGCGCATAACAGGTTGACAAGAAACCATTTACTTTCAAACGAACGGAAAGAATTTAATCTCTGTGCCTCGTTATAGCGAAAGGGAGAGAAAATAAGGACAAGAAGCAAAGCCAAGTGGAAATGCCAGATTAGGCACAGACATGCCTGGCCTGTAGCTGTGTACGTGGATTCTTTTTATTTGGTCTTTTACTGTATTTTTCTCACTGGCATATATATATGGCAGTAAAGAAACAAAGTTAAGAGAATCTGCTTATTGTAGTGACTCTCACCTTTTCCTCTTTTCCTCCCTCACACACACACACACACACACCACACACACACACACACACTACACACACACACACACACTCTCTCTCTCTCTCTCTCTCTCTCTCTCTCTCTAGCTATATATAAAAATAATGCTCTTCAACTATCTGGGCGCGTTTATGTGTATGTGTATGTATTGACGTGCATGGGAACTTGTGTGCAGATTTGTACAGCACGCCTGTTTTAGATGGGTGATATTACTTGACGTCCAATTCACGTTTCTTCCACAGCGTCGGTTCTCTCAACTTTCATGCATGACACACATTATGAAGGTATTGTATTCATGATGATGTAAAGAATTGCATTATAAAGTAATGGCACATCTTTGGTCAGGTACACGTCAGTGCCACTATCCTGTAAATAGCTGCTAAGGTATAAATATTTTGACAAACTGAATAAACACAAAATGCATTACTGCTTCTAGGTGAATCTTCATCATGTTTAAGTCGAGCACAACGACAACTTAAAGTTTATAAGTTTAAGGGAACTGATCCAAGTACCACCGTGGCGATACCCGGGGCTCTTTTAGTATAAACAGTATCTCCACCTTCCGGAAATTCTGTGCTAGAAATTTCCTCGTTTCTGTTACTCACTTTGTTTCTATTTTGTTCCTTTGCTTTCTGTCGATTTTTTCCTATCAATGCTTGCCTTGCTGGCTGTTCACCTGCATGTGCTCGATAAAGGCTCATGTACATTCTCTAAGGTTTGATAATTGGTATATGTTTAAGTGAATTTTGGCTCTGGGGAAGTGAGGTATGCGGCAGCAATTTTACGTGATATAGGAAGTGTTTAGGATTATATTTTTTGATGCTTGATGGTTTTGTTGTGTGTACGAGCGATTTGTGTGTGTGTGCGTGTGCGTGTCCTGTTTGTGCGCGCACGCGGACGTGTGTGTGTGTGTGTGTGTGTGTGTGTGTGTGTGTGGTGCGTGGTGCGTGCGTGCGTGCGTGCGTGGTGTGTGTGTGTGTGTGTTGTGTGTGTGTGTGTTTTGTGTGCGTGTGTGTTTGTGTGTGTGTGTGTGCGCGCGCGCGCGTGTGTGTGTGTTTGTGAGTATGTTTGCGAGCACGCGTGAATCTGTGAGTGTATGGTATTTTTAATCATTTTAGTGAAACATAACATCAAAACATGGACTGGTATATTTCAGTAATTACATGTATAATTCAGAGTCACTAATATGTAAAGAGAAAATTCACTTTACTTCAACAAAATGAGTAAACGAAGATGTATTATTGTTTATAGGTAGATCTCTACTGAGTGTGATGAGAGCTACAAATAAATATTTTGGAACGGACTTGGTCTTAAGTTTCAGTATCAGTGGTTTAGAACAAAACAAAACCTTCGGTCACTTACAGCTTGTATTTCATTGAATGTATTTTACACATGTGTTAAATTTTGAATAGTTTCAACTCGGAATTAGTCTAGATATACGACACCTCAAGTTAGCGTTATGTAAATACAGCTTCAATTTCTTGAAGAAATTTTATCAGTGTAATCTGGTATCTTTATCGCTTTATGCTCTTGTTTGTTGATAAATTTTAATGGTTCTTTTTTGCTCGTCGTTTTCTTTTCTTTTGTTTCTTTAATTTTTATCAACTGACTGCAAAATTTTCTACACAGTCTCTATGAAATTCAATGGTTCCCGCGCTGCTTCTTTTTCTTGCAGTGTAACACGAAGACTGTGAAAGCTCCAGAACGGTCGTCAAGAAGCCATCAGCTTTTAATCGGTCTACCCCCTCAAAGCAACCAGGGGAGCAATCTGGAGAAACGGCAATACCAAATACCAGGAACAAACATATATGACTTTTAGCTACGTCTGGGTAGCAGTTTCGTGATCAACAAAATTTGCTGATGAAGTTGTTTTCGCTGATTAATGGTAACGGATTTGAAAAGAATTAACAGAGAAGGAGACCCCGTCTATTTGGAAAGAAACAGAGAGGAGATACTCAGAGAGGCAGAGAGACAGAGAGATACCTTCCATCAATATATCACCTGGAATTGATCTTTCACTGACGTTATCGAGTTAAACTTACCAGCCCTTTATCATACGGTTTGGTAAAGGATATAACAAAAAAACAAAAACCGCTATCAATGTTACCATGCCCAAAACACAGGCGGACAGTGGAGTGAAATGTGAGGATGAGGATACGAGAGGGACTGTTTTGTTTTGTTTTGTTTGTTTTGTTTTGTTTGTTTTATTTGTTTTGATTTGTCTTGTCTTGTCTTTTTTTTCTTTTTTCTTTTCTTTTCTTTCGCTTTTTAATGATGAAGTCAAGATCCAGTTACAAGTAAATCCCTCTTGCCACATGAAAATGGGTGTTTCTTCCTTTCTTCCTTCCTTCCTTCGTTTTTTTCTTTCTTTCTTTCTTTCTTTGTGTTTGTTCTTACTATGCCAATTCTACTGATGGTATCAGTTTAATGTTTGATCTTTGATCTTTTCCAAGAATCTGGACAAATCCCTTTACAATCTTAAAATCATACCGCTGTTTATTTGTTTGTTTGATCTTACGCTCGTAGAGTGTTCTAGATTGCCGACAGATAGTGAGATAGTACGAATGGATCTGTCTGAATGCATTCAATCACTCGCGTGGAGTTTCTGCAATCTTTGTCCAACATCTACCACGCAGAAAAAAAGCCACACCTGTCTTGGACATTTCTGTTTATACTGAGCGAGCAACGGGAATAAACTGCACCCGATCTGTGCTGGATCCAGATTGGCTTTTTACTTCATTACTTTGTTTACTTGTTTTTGTTGTTTTTCCCTGAGCTGTTCCTTTCAGACCTGCTTGCCATGCAACATGAGAGCCACGTGAGCTTTCAGGGTCCAAAAATGGTTGGCAAGAAACCGTTACCTTTCCAATGAATGGGAGGGATTTAATCTGTCTGCCTCGTAACGGTGAGAGGAGGAGAAAAATTGGACAAGAGGCAAATCCAAGCGAGAATATCAAATTAGGAGCATGCACGCACGGCCCTTAGCTGTGTCCATGGAGCAATGATCTGATCGACCCTACATTTGATTGAGTTATGCAGACTGCTGGTTGGTGTGTATGGATAAGACACAGATAACAAATAGCACTGATGATATCCCCGATTCTTTATACACACTGTTGACATGCATATTGGGTAAGACTTTGCCACTTGATGTTTTAGACGTATTTTGACTTCACCACTGCATGTATGTGTGTCCCAGAACCGCAAATATTTACATTTTCCAACAACTATGAATCAGGAAAGGATAAAAAGGTGAACTGATACCAAGACAAATGTGTGCTTTACACAAACATGACATGATCTTTAACAGAACGTCGTTCACGACATTCATGTCCATGCCTTACAGCCAGAAACACAAGTTACATTCAAGTGGAATGTCAAAACAGGAGGCGGGGATAAAAAGAAAATTTTGGATTTTTAATCTGGGAATTCACGTTTCCTAGACATATATGTTACTACCACAGCGCTCAACATTAATCATCCAATCAGATGAATCAGATGACCCACGTCACCTTGAACTGTCTGGCACTGATGTAAACAAATGTGATAGAATCGGATCCCGCATTCAGTGTGTTTAATGGGCTCACTCAGAAAGAGACAACACACTGTGATGTGTAAACAAGGCAAACTGAAGAATTACAGAGAAGACAATGGTAAACAGACCAATCGATGTGGTAAGTAGTTAGTGCAATGGACTAACTGTGAGGTCATAGGTTTGAATCCTCATCAGTCTAAAAAAAATCATTTGGAGATTTTTTCAGCCTGAACCTACTTGTACCCAGATCTGAGCGTGCTATGGGCTCGTTGGAAAGACTGGGACCACTCAGTCGAGTCTCATCCACTTTACAGATGAGTCATGTGGAGAGCGTTGCTCAAATTTCTTGATCAAGACTGCATGCGTCTGGATTCTCTCGCGTCTGGCTGACACTAGGATATATTATGAAGTTAAGTGCACAGTAAAGCCCTGTCACGCATTCTCAACCTAAAAAATTAATAGAACTCCACAGTATCGCTGTTATTATCTTATTTTCATCATCATAGTATTGAGAATAACTGTACTAGATTCTGTGGCACTTCATGCCTGCTTTCGGGGTGATCTCAGTTTCGGTCGGTTTGGAAATATGCTGTAAATACGAAATATACGGCCTACGGTAATGACACAGAAGTTTCAGTTTCAGTTTCAGTTTCAGTTTCTAAAGAAAACGTATCCGTGCTTGGAATGAACTCCATATGCACTGATGCCATTGTGTCTTGCGACGAAGAAGATCCAAAATGATCACGACCCAAGCCTTAAGTCTGCACATAAACTCATGAACATGTGGCATACCTGAGCGTCGAACCCACGACCCTGCGTTATCAGCACGCTGTAAGCAACTCAGCAAACTGGACCACGTGCCAGAAGCGGCGCAAAAGATGGCGCAGAACAAAAAGTGCAACAGGAGAAGAATTATTGAAACACCTGTCATAATCTTCAACTATCATCTATGCGGAAAAAAACAGTTCTCACATTTTCTCCAAGGGAAAAAGGAAGCCAAAAAAAAAAGTTTTATCAGTTCTATCTGTCTGTATCTAGAACATTAATGCTGCTAAAACTGGCAATGTTTTTCTTTTTCCCCATACTAACAGAAAGTAGAGCCACCGCAAGCACGTAACAAGCAGAATGGCTTAAGGCAACAGAAGATCAAATACTAGCAATCAGATACAATCTTCTAAAAGTAAACGTAGCCATGTGTACGCTCGACTGGGAGTTTAAAAGAAAGACAACTTCAAAGTTTGTTTCAAGAAGCAATCCACTATCATTAGATTTGTTTCAACAACATGTCATACAATTGTTCTGGCGCAGAAGCGTTTGTTGAATTAAACATACTCTCCCCTTTCTGTGTGTCAACTGTTTTTAATAAAAAAAAAAAGTTAGTTTGTGAACTGTTAATCAGCAAAACATTAATTGCTCAATTCTGATAATCGAGAGATGTGAGATTTTTACAGAAAACCTGAAAACCAAACTGACTGACGACTGTTTAAATTAAACACTTAATAAGTCTGAGTCTATGGCCCTTCATGGCCTGACCTCGTGGTGACCTCTACTTCAGTTTCGGTTTTCTCTACCGCTTCCATGCCCGACGCGAATTCAAGTTGGGGTCAGTGGTTTATGGGGGCTGTCACTGGAAGACCAAGGTAACGGTCTCCTTTCCGGGGTCTCTCACTTGTTGTGGCCCCACGACAGATCGATTACTGTGGTTAGTAGGGGCTCAGTAGGCAATGTCCTTAGTGGGATCACAACAGGCACCGCTGAACTCCATCGAAGCGACCAGCAGCAAAGAAGGGTCTACTCTTGTTAGTGGCTCCATGGCAACTTGACATCTCTAGCTTCTACGGACTTCGTAACACTAGGACTTGGACTGAATGAATTTGGAACCACAAGAAAAAACTCGAAAAAAGAATCAGAACGCGTATTTAATATAACCAGATTTTTTTTTTCGTGGTTTTTTTTTTTTTTTTTTTTTTTTTTTTTTTCAGGTTGCTGTTTGCTTGAAAGCGGGCAGTCACACTTGTTTCGATTTCAGAAAAAATTTGGGGTTGGTGCTATGCTATGGTGCCGGAATGAGCGCGTGGGGCCAGCGCCACTGAGGCAGGGTAGAAGTTGGGACAGAAAAAATGATAAATATTGGATATTTTGTAGACAGCGAACTGTGTATGGAAGGATCATCCAAATCTAGTATTTGAAAACTGTCAACATATTGAAACAACTGATTAACAATAAAACATTACATATACCTAAAAAGTAGCAGACATTTAAGGATATTTTGTAGATATAGATAAATGTGTATGGAAGGATCGTCCAAATTTAACATTTAAAAGTTGACAACATATTAAAAACAACTGATCAACAATAAACATGACATGTTTCTGAAAAGTAGCAGACTATTTGGGGATATTTTATAAATACAGATAAATGTATATGAATGTGTATGAAAGGACTATTCAAATCTAATATCTGAAAATTGTGAACATCTGAAAACAACTGATCATAAAAAATATTACATGTATCTGAAAAGTAGCAGACGTTTTGTTTGTTGCGTGACTGTTCAATGAAGGGAGATAATTTAGGACACGTCGTTCCATTTAGCTCGAGATCATTATATGCCCAGGTGACCGGTCAGTTTCACAGAGTGTACTTTGTCATGTCACAACTATATGAAACGACATGTAGAAAAGACAGAGCTAGACAAACACAGACACAAAACAAAGACAGACGGAGGCAGAACTTCAGACAAACATGTATAGACAATAAAGAATAACTTACGAAGACAGATGACGACAGACAGAGCCAGAAACAGACACACAGACAACAAGATTATCTTTAAAAATCAAATCTTTAGGCAGTGGGTAGAATCGGTTAGAAACTCTTTTCATTTAACGTCAAGAAAAATAATAACGCCAAAAGCTGTCACGTGAAGTCAGCACTCGTCAATGGCAACTGTCGCCAACAGATTTAACAATGACCACTGGCAAGAAACAACAATTATGATAATTGGAACTAGTTTCCGTCACTGAAGGTCATTTGGATGAAAACAGACAGGTAAATGGTAGGTATATATTCACTATTTCAATGAAAACTACCTAATTCAATGATTTATATCTACAGCGTCTTTAATCTATGTCACACATTTACAAAGTGGTCTCCTCGAATCCTTAGCCTGAGCAAGACCATATCCACGCTAATGATCACATTTAGAGCTCATTTCTCCCGGGTTTTGATCGTTGTCTGGTTGGCTGAGTTCTTAAAGCAGTGAACTTCAGATTTTGGATTTTCTCCATCACATGGCACCTGTAACGTTAGTGCATGTGGAATTCATTCCGAGCGCGGAGACATCATCTTGAGAAACTGAAACTGAAACTTCAGGTTTAATTACAGAGATTAATGCCAGCTTGAAATAAAGATGATGCCGGCTGTTCATCTTAATGTGCCATTTGTTCTGACGGTGTCCATTTACTATTTGATCTTTTCCTAGAATCTACGTAAAATCCTTCAAGGATCTCATTGCAATGCAGTTTCCATACGTTCAATGAATTATCAGACTGTTGACAGATGGAGGTGGGTAGAGTGTTGATAGAATAGTGTGAAGGCAGTGATCTGAATCCAAGATTGTTTTCAATACTTGTCCAAAATATGTGGAAAAAAAGAAACGGTAAATCTTTTGTCTGATTTTGCTACTCTCTTTTGTCTTTCGTCTGTTTATGTCTTTATGTTTCATTGCAGAACTCCAATGTGTTTGTTGCTTACGATTTGTTTCGGTTCCAGAATTTTCTGAATTGCCCCTTTGAGACATGCACATGGTGTACCATGAGAGCTAGAGCCACAAGTGCATCAAATGTGGATGACAAAAAGAAAAACAGATTTTAAATAATCGAGATTTAATTAGTTGCCTCGCTGCGATGACAGGAGGAGAAAATTTGCACAAATGCGGAAGACATGTGGGAATATCAAATTAGAAACATGCACGCTTGGCTCTTACTTGCGTCTATGATCTGACGGACATCACTTTTGATTTAGCCATACAAGCCGCTGGTTGCTTCCATTTATGTCTTGGAAAAGAATTACAACCTTATGCTGATGACAGTTCTCCATCTGTTTTCACACTTGATGTGTTGTGTTCTGACTGTATAATTTTTTTTTATATGTAATGAAGTTTCACTTTTTGTTTGTTTGTTTGTTTGTTTGTTTGTTTGTTTGTTCGTTCGTTTGTTTCTTTCTTTGTTTGTTTAAAAAAAGTGTGGGTTCACATGATGCTTTTACCTAAAACATGCGTTTGTAAAAAAATAAAGTAACAAGATGAGCTGACATCATGACACATATGTTAGTTAAATACTCGTTACATGATCTAAGACATGACACTGTACATAACAATGATTTCATCATTAATGTTTAAGAGGTTGGAGTTTAGAATAAATTCAAGAGGGATTCAGGGCATTTCGATCAGTCCATACATGCTCCACCCTAACCTACCAGTACTTATCTGACAAACTCTTTCAAGATTCACAAAAATATGAACGCTGGAAAGGCTTTGAAATGGGGGAGAAGGAAGCGGGAGGGGGGAATGGAACGGAACCTACAAATCACAAAGGTGACACCACCGAAATGACAGAAACATTAAAATGGGCAGCGAAAAGGCCAGTTTCTACGTTATAGGCGGGATATAAACTCAAGACGTCAGATCTACAAGCCTACAGTTCTGCAAGTCTACAAGTCTATCAAAATAATGTCAATGAACATAAACTACAGAAAAAGAGAATGGGGAATTCAGAGTCTGCTAAAGAGGGGTTAATTGCTCTGGGACGATTCCATATGTGCTCCACCCAAAATTGCCTGCAATTATCAGGCTGGCTCCCTGAGCCTTTGTGAAACCAAGGTCCTGAAATGAGAATGAAATAGAAGGGACCTATGAAATGCTGAGCTGACACCACCTGAATGGTGGAAACATCAAAATGGGCAGCAAATAGGCCAGTTGTTTTTTTTCGTGTTGTGGTCTGGGAATGAATTCTTGGTATCAGAACTTGAGTCTGCAGTTTTATCAAAAGAGCCACACAATAAAACCGTGAGCAGCATGATGGTTGAACCCATATCCACTGCATTACAAACGCATCAATCGCCAGTAAATATTCCGTTCTGGAACCGGGAACTAAACCAAGGAGCTCTAGATCTTCAGTCGAACTCTCCACTATCAACTATTCCGGATTTTAAATAAAACTTTAAAAAATAACATCACGTGGCCCGCCCGAGAGTTGAATCCACAACCACTGCATTACAAACACGACGCCCTAACAACTGGGACCTGTGAGACATCCCTTGCGGGAGAATGAGGGCCAAAGGATGAGGGATAAAGGTAAGTTCCAGGATTTGAACCTGTCAATTGTGATTGTCTAGACGGATGAACACACTACCACCACACCATAGGGATAAAAACAAGTTCCAGGCTTTGAACCTGTAAACTGTGGTTATTCAGACGGGTGGACATACTACCACCATATCGCAGGGATAAAAAAGAAGAAGTTCCATGTTTTGAACCTGTAAACTGTGATTGTCTAAACGGATGAGCACACTACCACCACGCCATAGGGATAAAAACAAGTTCCAGATTTTGAACCTGTAAACTGTGGTTGTTTAGACGGGTGGACATACTACCACCATATCATAGGTATGAATATAACGTAAGTTCCAGGTTTTGAACCCGTCAATTGTGGTTGTCTAGACGGATGGATATACCACCACCACACCCTATGTCATTAATATTATAGGGATCGAGGTCAACGTATCAGTTAGAACTGTCTGGCACTGACGTCAACAAATGTAACCGAACCAGGTCCCTGTGTTTTGCACAGAAGACGGAGGGTGGGTGGAGACACTCAAAAGGAAGAACGGATACCAGCAAGACACTGTGTGTAGACACAACAAAGGGCAAGGTATATAGAAGACACGAGATACTGGAAAGATGGCAGCTGGCTATCTTCAAATCTATATTATCACCATTCAAACGAAAGCATGTCTTTTTTGTTTTATTTTTCATTTTCCTTGTCTTTTATATATACAAAGGAAGACTCATTAGTGCGTGCATGTGTGTGTGTGGCGCGCGCGTGTGTGTTCTTTGTGTATACTGTGTGTATGTGTGTGTGTGTGTTCTGTGTGTATGTGTATTGTGTGTGTTCTGTGTGTGCGTGTGTGTGTGTGGTGTGTGTGGTGCGTGTGTGTGTTTTTTGTGTAATTGTGTGCATGTTGTGTGGTGTGTGTGTTGTGTGTGTGTGTAGTTGTGTGTGTGTGTGTGTGTTGTGTGTGTGTGTGAGTGTGTGTGGTGTGTTGTGCTGTGTGTTGTTTGTCTGTGTGTTTGTTGTTGTGTGTGTGTCTGTGTCGTTGTGTGTGTGTGTTGATGTGTGCGCGTATGTGCATGCGGCACGGTGTTTTGTGTGTATGTGGTTGTGTGTGTGTGTGTGTGTGTGTGTGTGTGTGTGTGTGTGTGTGTGTGTGGTGTGGTTGTGTGTGTGACCAAAATCCTACTTTCTCTGATGTTTCTGGGTAGATCTTTATCAAAAACTGTCAAAGCGGCTGAATATGAAATTACTTTCTTCTTTGTTTTCTTCTCCAAGTCTGTCAGCTTGCCAAACTAGTGACAGAACAGAATACGCGCGCGCGCACACACACACACACACACAGCTATTGTATTACTTCACAATCAGATTAACGACTAACACGAATTTACAGCGATTAAACGATCAGCATAAAATCTTCAGGCCTAGTTTCTTGAACCGACTTTTAATGTTTGCATAGTTAAGATATTCATGTTGATTCATGTTTAATTCATGTACAGTGAAACTCTCTTTCCGCCAGGTGGATATAAAAAAAGCATACACATTACCTAATTTCGCACCGCCGTAAATGAAATTTGCTCTCTCTCTCTCTCTCTCTCTCTCTCTCTCCTCTCTCTCTCTCTCTCTCTCTCGGGGCTTTAAGCAACGGTAATAGTAACATGAGACAGACAGACAAACGGACAGACAGACAGACTGACACAGACAAACGGACGGACAGACAGACAGACTGATTGACTGACAGAATAAGAAAAACGTTTGTTTTGGGCCACATTAGTTCGACATAATTAAAGGAAACACTAACAAGTGAGTGAGAGAGAGACAGAAACTGACAGTTACTGAGACAGACAGAGAGAGTGGGGGTGAGAGACAGACAGACAGACAGACAGAGACAGACAGACAGACAAACAAGCAGACAGACAGACTCGATAGAAACAGATGTCAAAGACAAAAACTGACACAATATTTTGGACTGAAAACAGGTTAAAACAAACCAAACAAAACAACAACCAAAGCTTCAGAAGGAAAGTGACAATACGTACCTTTAATGCAACTGGCCAGCCAAACACGCCATCCAGATCCACGCTGTTGACTTTTGGCAGTCTTCCCCCATTCAGTTTGGACAGTGATTGCCATCAACATCATAACGGTGGGAGTGTACAGACATCTTCACACTGGAACCACTTGGTTGTCTGTCAAGCTGTAGACGGCAAAGCACAAATAAATCACAATACATGCTACACCCCGACACACTTCATCAATGTTGTGTCTATGGACTTCATGAACAATCCTGGAGCAAACGAAGGTGGAATTTAGCTTATTCTGAAAAGCCCCTCAGAGCGGTCAACACCTCACCGTTGTCAAAATTTTAGCATACAGTACACATAAAAGAAGAGAAGTCTCGATGGGTATTATCATCATCATCAAGTGCCCTGCCACATGGCATTGGCGATCGTGGCCCTCCATATGTATCTGTTCCTTGCTGTTGCAAGCACATCTTCGACCCTCTCCGTCCTCAGCCGCCCTGCAAGTCCGTCCAATACTTTCTCCCTGGGTCTACCTGGTGCTCTCTTTCCCTCCACCTTTCCTGTTTTAAGCAACCAGTTGATGTGCATGTATTTTTCCTGTGAACAATTTCTTCAATTCGTCCGTACATACCCTGAGGATCCATTTTGTGTCGTTCTTCTATCTCTTTGCATTTTGTGTTCAGCCAAGCTTCCTTAGCTTCATTGCACCTATACCTGATTTCTTTGTTTATCTTCCTGTATATCTCCTCGTTTCTCCTTGCCTTCCTCCTTTTCTCCATCAGGCCCAAAATTTCATTAGTCATCCAGCTCTTTTTTGCTTTTCTATTTGCCTTAGGGATTTCCTCACAAGCTTCATTTATAGAACTTCTCAACTTTGTCCATTGTTCCTCACTGTCACCAACGTCTTCCAGAGCACTGAATTTGCTTTGAACATGTACATTAAATTTTTGACGTATCATTTCATCTGTCTTCAAGAGTCCAAGGTTTAGTTTGATGTTGCTTTTGGTCGTTTCCTTTTCCTCAATTTCAGCCTAAACCTTCCCGACTACCGGATTGTGGTCACTGTTGCAGTCTGCGCCTGGTAGTGTTTTTGCTGACATTAAAGAATTTCTAAATCTTTTGTTGATCAGGATGTAGTCAATTTGATTTTTGGTATTATCTCCTGGACTCATCCAAGTCCATTTTCTTCTGTTAGGCTGCTCAAACCAGATGTTTCCTACTATGAACTCATTCATCTGTGCCCATTCTACAAGCTTCCCCCCTCTTTCGTTTTGTGTACCAAGGCCATGAGGTCCAACTATATCCTCCACCCTATCCTGTCCCACTTAAGCATTAAAATCTCCCATTATGACTGTAACTTCCTGTGATTTACATTGGACTTGGCCATCTCTAAAACTTCGTAGAAGTTGTCGATGTCTTCCTGAGTACTTGCGGATGTTGGTGCATACACCTGTATGATGTTGATATCAAAAGGTTTCCCTCCGAATTTGACCAGTAAAACTCTGTCGGACACTGCCCAGTATCCTTTAACTGCTTTTGATTTGTCTTTGTCCATTATGATGCCTACTCCTCTTTCATGTGAATTACCACCAGAGTATATCACTCACTGTATATTCTCCTGATGTTATCATGCCTGCCCCCTTCCATCTCATTTCCCCTAGTCCTAAAATACTGATGTTAAGCCTTTCCATCTCCATTTTGATGTTGTCTAATTTACCTTTCTGCAGCATTGTTCTTACATTCCATGTTGCCACCTTGGTGTTGAATTTCATCTTGGTTTTGGTCGCAGTAGCTGGCTGACGGTCTGGTGTCACCTGCGACGCATGACAGTCCCTACCGGACGAAGGTGCTCCACAGGAGCACCTATTGACGTCGTTAACTTTCTTCTTTATTCTTCCTCTGTCCATGGATTTCCTGGGGAAAAGTACGATGGTGGTTTCCCCTTGCCTTCCATCGGTTTTTTATTTTAGGGTTGACTCCCTTAGCCTTACTCTCTCCCGAGATGTCCACAAGGCAGTGGAGCTATTTACCCATAGCTTGGGGATCTGGTTCGTGGGCACCAGGGCGTGTCCACACGCCGTGGGCCTGCATGCCTCACGTCTGGGGGCCAGACCTCCTCCGAGTCCTACGAGATTCAGCCTGAGTCCGTGAGGTGCTCAGTTACCGCCTGTCGCCACGAGGAGGCACAACGTAGGGCTTGCTGATGGAGAGGCTATGTACTGACAGGAAGAGACTTGCGCATTGCTCTTAAAGACGCACAGCAGTGCTAGCCAGCGGTGCAGGCCGAAGCCGACACACTAGACGCATCACATCTGCCAATATGACAAGCAAAAGGTTTCAATTATCAAGATTTAACACAGTATAAATACTGTAATTATCATCATCGTCATGTATTATTATTATCATCATCATCATCATCATCATCATTTAGGTCTTAGTTTCCTACCTAGCGAATGAGTTTTATGTCTACCTTTGTACCGACCTGTCACTGAAACAAGAGCTACAGATCTACTGTACTGAAATTCATTCATCTCCATCTGATTTTTTTAATCCGACGAAACGGATGAAATCCATCAGCTATACTGTAGTGAACTGTATAGGGCATAGGCCTGTATCTTCATCTACAGTATTAAAAAAATTCCAGTGGAAATGGATGAAAACACAACCAGCTCTCCAATATCACTAGTGTTAAACGACTGCATTAGGTTACACCCAACTGCGTCATACGATTAATTGAAATCCAAGCCCGCACAGCTCCCATAATAATAATAATAATAGTGCATTTATAGAGCGCTTTCCGAAACCTCAAAGCGCTTTACATCAGTAAACCATACATATATAAACCAAATAACAGGCTACAATACAAACAAACTCATCAAAAACTATCCACAGGAAATCAACAACCACACAGACACACCAAATAATCTCTTTCCCTCTCACCCCCTCCCCGCCCACCCCTCTCCCCCCATTTTCAAACACACACACACAACACCCACACACACACAGTCACACACACACACACACACACACACACACACACACACACACACACACACACACACTGGCATACACCCCATTGTGCACAATTTCATCCAGAATGTCAAGCAGGATCAACCCACTAGCCAAAATCAGGAAAAACACTGTTTAAAGAAGTAAGTTTTTAAACTTGTTTTGAAAGATGGTAGAGTTTTAGAGTGGCGGACGGACTGAGGCAACAAGTTCCATGTCTGAACAGCAAAAACTGCAAAGGCTCTACCACCGTGAGTTTCTCTGTTATATTTTGGCACACGAAACTTCTTGTCATCCACAGAAGAGCGGAGTGATCGAGAAGGTACGTAGACAGTCAAGAGTTCAGAGAGATAGTCAGGAGCAGTTCCAGAAATGATGTGATAACAAAGGCAGCAAATCTTGTATTTTATTCTTTGTTCAACCGGGAGCCAGTGCAGTGTCTGAAACAGGGGTGTGCAGTGCTGTGACCTACGTGCCTTGAAGATGAGTTTAGCTGCAGAGTTCTGAACTTGTTGCAAATGTTTGAGATGTTTCTGAGGGCAACCCGCAAGGAGTGAATTGCAATAATCTAACCTAGACAGAATGCATGCAGTAACTAACGTCTTGGTTGCGTCTAATGTAAGGTAGTGTCTAATAGAATTAATGCGTCTAAGTTCGATGTATGCAGCCTGACATGTTTTGATGATGTGCTGGTGCATGGAGAGATTATGGTCAAAGACAAAACCGAGGTCACGAACGCAATCAGAAAAAGCAATAGCGGTATTACCGACAGTAATAGTGGAAGGCAGAGAAGAAAGATCTGCAGGCAATGGAGAAACACGAAGGGCTTCAGTCTTGTCATCATTCAACTTAAGTCGATTTTCATACATCCAGGATTTTACTTCAGAAACACAGTTCTGAAGAGACTGAACTAGATGATCGTAGTTAGAAGGAGAATCAGTATGATTGAGCTGGGTATCGTCCGCATACATTTCATGACGGATGGAATGTGAGTCAATAAGGTGGGTCAGAGGAGAGGTATACAATATGAAAAGCACAGGACCCAGAACAGAGCCTTGAGGCACGCCAAAATCCAAAGGCAGCTCAGAAGATTTGTTTCCGTCGACAAGTACGGTTTGCTTTCTTTCTGAAAGATAAGATCGAAACCAGTGTAAAGCAGATTTTTGAATTCCAAAGTTGTTTTCCAAACGGGAAAGCAAAATTTCATGGTCAATAGTATCGAAAGCAGCTGAAAGATCCAAAAGGAGAAGAATAGAAATTTTGTTTTGATCCAGAGAGGTCAAAAGATCATTGAGAATACGAAGCAGAACAGTTTCTGTGCTGTGCCCTGGCCTGTAAGCGGATTGGTGAGGACTAAGGAGGTTATGGGATGAGAGATGGGAGAAAAGCTGGTCTAGAATCAGACGTTCAAGCAGTTTAGAAAGAAATGGAAGATTGGAAATCGGTCTGTAATTTTTCAGGTCATTTTTGTTGAGGTTAGATTTTTTCAGCAAGGGCTTAACAATGGCAGTCTTAAATTCACGGGGAACAATTCCAGTGGTAATAGACTGATTCATGATGTTTGTAATGGTCGGCAAGAGAAGATCCACATGTTGAAAGAGAAGTTTGGTTGGAATGGGATCAAGTTCACATGATTTAGGGGGAGTCTTAAGAATGGTCTTCCGGACAAGGTCTTCAGAAACTGGAATGAAATTTACAAGTGGTGAGCCAGAAAACGACACAGTGTTTGAACCAGTACTTTGAAATGGTGGAAAACTGTCACGGATCTTGAGAATTTTCTTATGGAAAAAATCGGCAAAAATGTGTGGGAGCAGTTTGACATCGGACACAGTGGGAAGAGACAAACATGACATCATCCCCATTACTCTGATTCTCTCAACCCATCCTTATTCGCCGATCACAACAGAAACAAACACGAAAACACTCACACAGCAAAACAAATTTTGTATTAATCAAAATGCTGACCACCACATTCTTTTTCATTATCTAACCAATTAAAGTAATTCTTTATTTATACTAAGTGCGTGCTCTGGTCCTGAATATTCTGTGTCACTATGGGCGTGTGGAACTAGATCTATTCCTAAACAATAGACTCCACAGAGCAGAAAGTAGCACTTACTCAAGTTACTGTAAATTAGGGATCAGGACTAAAGTAGACACTGTCCAGGCTCCTTGGCCGTGGTTCACGTGGCAGTGAGGGTGCCGGTCTGCAGACGAAGGTCCGGAAACCCCCAAAAGAAGTTGTCTGTCCGGTGAAGAACGTCTGATAACGGTAGGCCTACTGCGAGGAATCAACGTGTCTTGAAATTGAATCGGCAACAACCCGTTGGGAAGTTACGGTTCGCCTGACGAATCTTGGTGTTAGGACACTTGATCCTGAGGGAAAGTCGTTCAGGGGTGACACAGACGTCACTCACAGTAGACCAAAGTAAAGTAACAATGTCTCATCGGGTCAGATGTCAGTCTTGTTGGTAGACTTCTTCAATTCAGTCTTCCCAGTTCCACTTTGGCCGTTGTGTACCTAAGCCTTCTGCGCAAGTCTTGACGTCAATTATATAAACACAGAGGGTTCACTTCCGGGTCAGTCTCGTCTGCTAGACTTCGGTCGACACAACACAATTGTCTTTCCCCATTTCTCTACATCTAGATCTGAATTTCTTTATCTTCGATTCATAAACAATGTAAACATGTGGGTTAACGAAAAACAAAAACAAGAAAAAATATGGAAGAAGGGAAGTTAAGAAAAAAGACAAAAGAGGAAGAAGCTAATAGTAACGTTTATCCATGTACTTACAAAGCGACTGGTGAAAATTAGTAAATCTAAACTAGTGTCAACTTCTAAAAAGCAGACGATCTAACGTCCTTGACCGCAAGGAAGGGCAGCAACTCTAACAATCAGGCTACTTTTAACGTGGGCAGAATGTGTTGATGGCGAGCAGCTCTAAAAACTAGTTTCCCATTTCCTAACATACGTGTTTCGCGGCAGTTTGGTGCGAATTGCAATACGTGACAGATCAAAGGAAGCGTGAATGTAGTCATAAGTTAACAACAACAGAATATTTTACATAGAACCAACTACACACTACATGTATAGACTGGAACCTTCTTGAAGTAGAAACAGGCCCAGTATTATCAGTTGATTGCTTCCACACAGGGATCGGTACCCTGACTTGCTAATGCACCAAATTGTGGTATCCTTTTCTGTCACGTCGATTTATGCCCATCATGGATCTAGCGATGTACATAATTATCAATGTATATTCAAGTGTGCTTACTTAATGGGTGTAGCTGTGCGTTTTGTTCTTGTCTGGAGAGTCATGAAATACAAAAACTGGTTAGAGAGAGAGAAATATATATCTTTTACATTCTGATGAAAATATGTTTCATCATTCATGCTGTGAATATTTCAATTTGATTATTATATTTTTCCATACAATAATAATTAATAATTACGCTATTAATATATAAGTACTGTAATTGTTATCATTATCATTATTATATCATTAACTTGATTATTTTATTGTTTGTTTTCTATTAAGCATAAGAAAAAAAAAGTACGACCTCAGGACCTGTCCAGCTCATGGGTTTATGTGCAAGCTTATTAAGGCTTGTGACATGATCATTCTGGATCTTTTCTATCACAATGTTTGTGCATATGGAATTCATTCTGACCACGGAAACGTCATCTTGAGAAACTGAAACTGAAACTTGTCTTCCAGTATGATTTACCCACGGACGATAGTTTATAATATAGCTATAATCTTCTTTTTCTTCTACATATATGTTTAGTTAATATGAGTTGAGTGTCCTGGGCTTAGAGTGACAGACAGGCGGACAGAGACAGACAGACATATTGTGTACGTGTGTGTGCGCGCGCCCGAGTGTGTGTGTGTGCGTGCTACGTGTGTGTGTCTGTTTGTGTGTGATTATTATGTCACTTGTGTACAAACTGAACATACAAGATGCACAGAATTATATCTCAAATGACAATAGACCTCGTGCATAAATAATATTTAAACTTTCATAACATAAAAGTATTGTGATATCCTATAGCTGTGTCCATCGAATGTTGATCATTATACTGGTTTGCATGTCGGTGCAATTCAACCATTAATAGTTAACAAGAAACATCACAAGGGTGCAGATGGGACCCGGAGCACCAGTGCCTCGCCACTCTCGGGACACTCACCTTCCAAGCTCCCGACATCAATCGACAGTCATTTCTTCAAGCAAAGGGGGTCTGTTCATGCGTTGCATGACCCATTCAGACCCAGTCATCAGCCACCCTGCTTACAAACCGAATGGCAAAGTGGGGAGATGACAAACCCCGGGACATAGCCACACAACGTGCACCAGCCAGGTCCAGCCCAGCCTCTGGACCAAGAGAGAATGGAGACCCTCTTTCACCCTACTCTGGTCTTCATCTCTCTTTCCGGCAGCCCACCCTCACATAGCTGTCAGCTCCTTTCCCCTAACTATAATCTTGACAATTAGCAGTCGGAAGCTCCCAACGTTGTCTTGCTTCAACCACAGGGGTTGTTTGAGCTGTAGCAGTTTTCACTGGTATTTTTTCATGCATGTATGTTTGGAGGAAAAGACAAGCAACATTTATAAGCCATTTTATGAGGGAAGGGGAATTAGAGCACCTGGTCACAACAGGAAAGCTGGAGGGAAAGAGAACACCAGAGAGAAAAATATTGGACGGACTTGCAGGTTGGCTGAGGACAGAGAGGGTGGAAGATGTGCTTGCGCAAACAAGGGATAGATGCATATGGAGGGCCATGATCGCCAACGCCATGCGGGAGGATACATGATGATGATGTTGGAGTGGTGGACCAGTTGATTACAGCACCTACCTGAGAGATGAGAGGTCCTGGGTTCAATTCTTCCAACTGAATAGAGGTCTCCTTCCCCTGCACTCTCTACACTGTCTTCACTGGAAGTCATAGTGCTATGACTAAGTTTTTGAGTCAGATGATAAATGACAACAAAGGAAACAGATCTGGCAAAAAAATCTTAGGAAAAAATTGTCTACCTTTCTGGGTAATATAAACAGACATAGACTCAAGACTGAAGACTGGTTTGTTGTCTATACACAGGGAACAGGGTTCAATGTGCAGTGTGTACAAAAGTAAAATACAAATAATTAAGACAGAGGAAGGTAAGATGGTGTGCACCTTGAAAATATTATCTGAATCACACACACACGCACGCACACACACATATACACACACATACACACACACACACGCACAAGACACACACACACACACACACACGCACGCACGCACACACAACACACACACACACACACTCTCTCTCTCTCTCCACTCTCTCTCTCTCTCTCTCTCTCTTCCAAACTCCCCCCTCCCCATCCCCAATCCACAGTGACACAATGTTTTTCTTCTCTCCCAGTATTCCCAAAACCTTTCGTATCCGTTCATCA
The DNA here is from genome assembly GCA_030674185.1 of Monoplex corrugatus. Classification (NCBI taxonomy): domain Eukaryota; kingdom Metazoa; phylum Mollusca; class Gastropoda; order Littorinimorpha; family Ranellidae; genus Monoplex; species Monoplex corrugatus. Next base: position 49,025,917 of record CM060313.1, read on the forward strand.
CAGAGAAAGAGAGATTTATTATATGGCATGACCATCTTTTATATCCGTAATCAGCTTCGGCCTGCTTTCATTAAAAGCAGTCAGCCATAATGGACCCGTTTCTCTGCATCACCCCCAGTCCTAAATTCTGCTGTATCAGGCCATCTGTCATGGTAACTCACTCAGCCACAATGGAGTTCATTTTCCCTCCACACGTCCCCCTTGTTCTGCCTTCTCGGCTTTCACCAGGAACAGTCAATCACTGCAGAATTAATTTTGGGTTGGGTTTTTGTTTTCCGAGTCCGTAGTCATAGACCTGCACCTTCCCCTTCCCCTCCCCCCCCCCCTTCCCCTTATCCTACCAACTGCCAGAGTTATCCTCTCTCAGTAGAATGGTTTTCAAGCATGTTTTTCGTACAACGAAGAAAAGAACAAGCAGATTTCTAGGGAGGAAGAGGATATTCTGACCAAATAGTCACCCTGCAAAATATCATCAAAGAGATCACTCACTGGCAGAAACAGCTCTACATCAACTGTGTAGACTTTGAGTAGGCTTTTTATGATATACACAGAAAATCTATGGCGTATACACCGAACACACGGGATTCCATAGCATATCGTCTATCTCAGCAAAAGCTTTAGGTCAGTTTCGCTTGTAGAGTAAGAAACAGTAAATTTCTTCTTCTTGTTCTTCTTCTTGTTCTTCTTGTTCTTCTTCTTGTTCTTCTTCTTCTTCTTGTTCTTGTTCTTGTTGTTGTTGTTGTTGTTGTTCTTCTTCTTCTTGTTCTTGTTCTTCTTGTTCTTCTTCTTCTTCTTCTTCTTCTTCTTCTTCTCCACCTCCTCCTCCTTTTTCTTCTTTCTGTCCATTCTTCTTGTTCTTGTTCTTGTTCTTCTTCTTCTTCGCAATTCTTCTTCTTCTTCTTCGCAATTCTTCTTCTTCTTCTTTTTCGCAATTCTTCTTTTTCTTCTTCTTCTTCTCCTCCTCCTCCTCCTCCTTTTTCTTCTTCTTTCTGCCCATTCTTCTTCTTCTTCTTTCTCCTGTCCAACCGCTTCTACCAGGAAGGTGTTGTGTGGAGATGAAGTCAACAATCCATGGTGAGACAGGAGGCCTTGGGGAACGTCATGCTGTCAGTGCAGAGTGTTTCTGAGACTCCAGTCAGTCCACTGCTGGTGTGGTCTTCTTCTGGCTCTGAAGCATGAGTTCTCTGTGTTTTAGGCTTGCGGGACTGGTTGGTTGACTGGCATTCTGGTCAAGTGATCAAACCATCTCATATGCTGGTGTGTTATGTACTGGTTGATAGATGTACATCATCCATCTGTCCGATGTCTTCATTTCTGACATGGTCCTATTGGGTTTTATCAGCTTCTCGTTGGAGATATCTCATCTCACAAGTTATGAGTTTTCACTCCAGGGTTTTTGTTCAGAGTGCGGAGTACAGAATGTTCTGGTGAGGATGGGAACGAAAACTGCGTTGATCAAGACTGTCTTGTTGTATTAATTACGCGTCATTATTCTTTGTTCGTGTTTTTTTCTGGTTCCTGTTTGCATGAACGCGGGCAGTCACACTGTTTTTGGATTGCGTTGATCAGTCGGGTTTCGGTTTCCACAGGTACACTGGGTACTTCAGGAGAGTCGCTAAATGATAGTTGACTGAATTTGCCTCCTGGTCTCTAGTCTCTATTCCAGCGAAGACAACTTCAGCACACATGTACAACCAACACAGTTTCGAAATAAAGACAGGAGTAAGACAAAGGTGTGTAAAATCAGCATTACTCTTCAACATGGTAATAGACTGGTGATGAGATGAACGACTGAGGACCAGCCAAGGGGTAGAAGATGGAATCTCTTTTCAACACTGAAAGATCTTGACTTTGCAGACGACATGGCACTGGTCGTCCACACTTCCAGCACACGCAAGAAAAAGAAACACACTGTCTCATCTTTGCATAGCAAGTGTGCATAAAGATCAACCGGACCAAAACAGAGGTGATGACACTGAAAATGTCAAACCCCTCCCCAATCCAAACAGATGGAACAACCCTACCCACAACTGAAGAATTCATCTACTAGGCAGCATTATCAGACATGACAGAGAAGCAGGTAGTGACATCAAGGAAAGCCAGAAACACTTTCAGAATGCTTAGTAACGGGTGGAGCTCCCCAGCACGTACAATGTCAACAGCAGGCTGAGACTGTAGCACAGCTGTGTCCTTTCCACCTTACTGTACAGCTGAAAATGATGGAAGACGACAAAAAAAAATGCTTTACCATACTATCGAGAAAACTTGCACACCTGGAACATACAGTCAGAAACAAAAACCTGTCACCTGATGCAAACAGTACTCAAAGCAAAAACCGACAGCCGAAGACAAGAAAACCAACTGTGTCTTACATGGACAGCATTGTAAAGATAACCAGGATGTCTGGTAGCAAAGCAGTGAGAACCTGCGAGACCAGACAAGGTGGAGAAAGACAGTCAAGACAGCGACTGCAGCAGCTACCATCACAAGTGATGACCACGACAAGTGATAAGGACCAAACTATCAAACTTTCACACAAAGAACCTTCAAAGCATCAAAACAGAACTTCCAGTCCAGCACCATCTCCATCCAACAAACAGTCGAGTGATGCTGTCAAGAATGTATGGACACTAATTTCACGAAAAGACGATGGAGACAGATTGGGTGCGTCATCCAAAGAGCAGATGATATCAGCCAAACTGCCTTCACTAGACACTAGAAAAAAGACGTAACAGAGCAAGACCCAAGAACACGTTGCAACATACAATAGGAGACCTGGAGGCCCTGAAACACACCTGGATTTACGCAGGGGAGCTTGGCCAAAACAGACAGAAGTGGAGACTTATATTTCTGTCCTACATACAAATGGCACAATGGGAAATAAGTATGATGTTTTGATATAAACATTTTGTCCGCTAGCGCCTGTTGCCCTTCTTCTCTTGCTCGAACTTTTTTGCCTTTCTCTCTTTTTTTTAAACATCTTTTTTTCATTCCCTTTGCTTGATAGCCCCCCCCCCCCTCTCTCTCTCTCTCTTCCTACCTACCTCTCTCTCTCTCTCTCTCTCCCCTAAGAATGCGTGGGTCGTGTTGTTGATTAGTATCATAAAGCGCAATACCCAAAATTCTCTTATCTTTATGGAATGTCTGCTCAGCCAGTTACATCCGTGTTTTATTACCATCCAAAAATCCCCGCTGGTTCAATTGGCTACCGTCAATGCGTCTTTATTAATTTTTCTTAGCACATGAAAAACAGGGGTAGGGACTTGATTCAAGTCGACCTACAGCAGCCATTTGTCATGCTTTTGTTTGGTTATGTAGTGGTTAAGCTGGTTGGTTTGTTGATTGGTGGTATGTTCGTATGTGTAATACTTGTATGTGTGTCTATATAAACATACGTGCATGTTTCTGTTCCTTGTTTGACGGCACGGACTCGTCTGTTTCCTTTCGATACTTTTTCTACAAATTTCTTGAAAAGTGGAACGTGGTCAGTCCTTGTGAATGCATGATAACAGCCTGGATTGGCATGTCCAAGTATGAGATCTTTATGATGACAAGAGGTAAAACATAATGTTAGCATGACTTTTTCTGTTGTGTTTGATCTGCATGGACAGATTATATGTATTAAACGCATGTCACGTGTGTAGGATTATATGATGAGCCCAAAGAGGGACTCAAGACTATTGAAGTGCCTACGGCCACAACCTCTTCCTAAAGATGCAGATATGCGATGGTAGTTTACAGCTAATCAAGCAGGGGAAGCAATTCTACCATTTGATAACTTAAGGTGGTTAGTTCCCCTTCACCATCCTCGGTTCCCAACTTTGTCATGAACAGGGTCAGGTACACTTTCACAGCTGGGTGGACAGATGACATAACATTTTTCACCTGTATGATTTCCACTAGTGCAGTTAGACTGGATTGGAGGGGATCCACGTCGACAAAAACCATACCTATCATCAAAAATGGCATAGATTAACCCTTTGACTCCCTCACCCTATGCACCAGCATCCCTCATTGTCAGCCATGACAACAAAGTAAAAACTTAACCCTTTCACTCCCTCACCCTATCCACCAGCTTCCTGCAGGATGATGATGGATAAAGTGAAGGAATGAAAGGGTTAAAGTTTTGCAGCTGGCAGACAGGGGGTGGGAGTGTAAGGGTAAATGGTGTGGCTTACCATGTAGAACTTCCCTTAAGAATGCCCCACCTGCTTTCAGTCAATGGGGTCAGTGATAATGAAGCCATTCTCCCTCAGCACACCCACCCCCACCCCCCACCCCAGTCCCAAACTGTAGTGTATCAGGTCATCTGTCATAAAATCCAGTCAGCCACAATGGAATTCATTTTCCTCTCCACGCCACTGTCCTGTTCTGCATCCTCGGCTTTGGCAAAAAATAGTCAGTCATGGTAGAATTAATTTGGGAGTGGTAAATTAAAATGCTGCAATGGAGGTTGGTTTGTGTAGGTGTTTGTGTGTTGTATGGGATTATCTTGTTGTTGGTTAATATGTTTGTACTTTTTGATTTTGTTTTTCCAGGTATGTTGTCTCACAACCCTCATCCAATCCATCTCCTGGATTATTCTCTCCCGGTCTATTATGGATCTGGAATGGATCTCCAGCAGCTGTATGTTGGGTTTTTCGTTTTGTTTTGTTTTGTTTTTTTGTTTATCAGTGTGTGTGTGTGTGTGTGTGTGTGTGTGTGTGTGTGTGTGTGTGTGTGTGTGTGTGTGTGTGTGTGTGTGTGTGTGTGTGTGTGTGTGTGTCCGAAGAGAGAGAAAGAGAGAGAGAGAAATTGTGTGTGTGTGTGTGTGTGTGTGTGTGTATGTGTGTGTGTGTGTGTGTGTGTGTGTGTGTGTGTGTGTGTGTGTCTGTGTCTGTGTGTGCATGAGTAGTTGTATGTGTATATAGATGTATATGTGTATAGATGTATACATGTGTGTGTGTGCATATATGTACGCTTATTCATGTCTGCATTCTGCGTTTGACAACGCTGTTTCAACTTCCCTTTGGCATATCTTCAATCCAATGTATTTGAATAGTACAGTCTGGTCAGAAATCAAGTGAATTCATACTTAAATATATGCATACATACATACATACTACATAAAACATACATACATACATACATACATACATACATAATACATACAATATGAAATTTCATGACAAATGTTTTGACTTCAGCAGCCAGAAGCCTTAAGTACACGAAGGGTAAAGAATACAGCCAATTTATCTTGCAGAGAAAAACACTATCAGATGGATATCAGTTTGACACTTCTCCATATTGATTCTCCTCCAGCTGGATAGCTGTGCTTAGTGATATAACTGTGCGCCAGTAGATATGTATATCATAATAGTGTGCAATAATAATGATACGAATAATCATGAACGTGGAACTCTAAAACGAACTGGATCCTCTTCCAGGTTCTCTCTACTCTGACTGTCTCCCTACGCTCCTCCCATTCATCACTGACATCATCAACACTTCTGTCCAAACTGGAACTGTCCCAGATTCTTTCAAGTCTGCTATTGTTCACCCTCTCCTCAAGAAATACAATTTAGACCCAAATGAACTGAACAATTACGGCCTATCTCTAATCTCTCTTCCTTGTCAAAACTGCTTGAAAAAGTTGTCCTCAACCAACTGAACTCTCACCTGTCTGCCAACAATCTCCTCAATCCTTTCCAGTCAGCCTACCGCCAGTGCCATAGCACTGAAACTGCCTTGCTACATATTCTCAACAATCTCCTCCTTGCAACTGATACTGGCAAAGTCTCTCTCCTCACACTCCTTGATCTGTCTGCAGCCTTTGATACAATTCATCATGGTATTCTCCTTTCTAGACTTCATCATACTTTTGGCATCTCTGACATTGCTCTCTCCTGGTTCACTTCATATCTATCAAACAGAAAACAAACTGTTCTCATCAATGGCACTTACTCTCAACCTGCATACCTGACCTGTGGTGTTCCACAAGGATCTGTCCTTGGCCCTGTTCTTTTCACTCTTTTCACCTCCCCCCTGTCCACCATCATCAACTCACACTCTATAAAACACCACTTCTATGCTGATGACACCCAACTTCAAGACAGTGACTCACCTGACAATATACAGCGCCTCCTGACTCGCACCACTGAGTGTTACTCGGACATTAAAAATTGGATGGCATACAACAAACTTCAGCTAAATGATGACAAGACAGAAGCTATCCTCATTGGCACCCATCAGAAACTTTCTCAGCTGCCTCCTCTTTTTCTCCCATTATGTAACACATCAGTCCCAATTTCTGATTCAGCTAAAAACCTTGGTGTCTGCATTGACTCTACCCTCTCCATGAACAACTTTGTTTCTCAAACTGCCAGATCTTGCTACTATCACCTCCATTGTATAAGCCTGATCAGGAAGTATCTCTCTGTGGAAACAACTGCAAAACTCGTTCTCTCTTTCATAATGTCTCGCATTGACTATTGCAATTCACTCCTGTCCGGTCTTCCTGCCTCCACCACTCACATCTTACAGCGCATTCAAAACAATGCTGCACGCCTTGTACTCAAAAAGAAAAAAGCTGACCACATATCTCCTCTCCTGGCACAAGTTCACTGGCTCCCTGTATCAAAGCGCATACAGTACAAACTAGACACCATGTGCTACAAAAGCCTCAATAACGCAGTCCCCGATTACCTGTCAAGCCTACTTGAGATCTATGTTCCCTCACGTACCCTCCGCTCTGCCTCCGATCCTCTGACTTTTCGCTTTCCACGCACTAAACTCAATACCTATGGTCCACGAGCCTTCTCTGTTTCTGGTCCGCTCTCCTGGAACAAACTTCCTCTCTCAGTCCGTCAGCAACCTACTTTTGTCTCCTTCAAGTCCGCTCTCAAAACTCACCTTTTCTCCTCTGCATAAAATCCTGACCTCACTCAATCCCCTCTGCAGCCTGTCTCCACTCGGAGGGGAATCACATTGCAATATATAATTGTATAAAATATGCTCTATAATTTTCCATTGGTTTTATTCTTTCTCCCCATTTATAGCCGTGTGCGTGTGTGTGTGTGTGTGTGTGTGTGTGTGTGTGTGTGTGTGTGTGTGTGTGTGTGTGTGTGTGTGTGTGTGTGTGTGGCGCGCGCCCGTGTGTGTGTGTATGTGTGTGCGTGAGTGCGTGTGTGTGCGTGCGTGCGTGCGTGTGTGTGCGTGCGTGCGTGTGTGTGTGTTTCAGCGCTTAGATTTGATTTTATCAAGATTTTGCGCTATACAAATATTGTAATTATTATTATTAATTATTATAACTTGGACATTCAAAATCAGCGTAACAGTGACAACACACAAGAACAAGGATGTAAAGATAGACAGACAGACAGATAGATATATAGACAGACAGACAGACAGACAGACAGGCAGACAGATACATTTATACATACATACATACATACATACATACATACATACATACATACATACATACATACATAGACGGATGGATGGATGGATGGATGGATGGATGGACGGATGAATGGATGGATGGATGGATAGATGGATGGATAGATAGAAAGATAGATAAGTGGGTAGGTAGGCAGATAGATAGATAAATAGATAGATAGGTAGGTAGATAGATAGATAGATAGACAGATAGACAGACAGATAGATAGAAAGATAGATAGAAAGAAAGATAGATAGATAGATAGATAGATGTAGGAATACATGTAGATATAGGTATACATGTAGATGTTCACACATATGTACTATAACAGTGTGCAATAACGATGATAAAAATGATTATAAAAGTGAAACTCTAAAACTTGGACATTCAAAGTCAGCATAACAGTGATAGCATACAGGAACAAACATCACATATATTTCTGTGCATGGCATCATGGAGCGCGTATGAGATACACGCACGCACACATGCACAAACTCAAAACACATACACACACACACACTCTCTCGTGCGCGCCCTGGCATACATACACACGCACTCACACACGCACTCACACACACACACACACACACACACACACACACACACACACACACACACACACACACACACACACACACACACACACACACTCACACCTATTACCCAAGGCATTGAGAGGTTCATAAGCATTTGTGCTTGTGCGCTCGAATGTGTGTGTCTTGTGTGTCTGTGTATATGTGTGCGTGTTCGTGCGTGCGTGCGTGTACGCGTGCGCGCGCGAGTGTGTTCTTCAGTGGTGCTAGGATGCAGAGGGGGGAGTATCGATCCGGATGGCTGTGTCAGGATATGGGCTTGTTGTTATCAGTTTATCAGAACCAGAGGGACAGTAACAGAATAGCTTGATTGTCTTCTGCTTCCGTGACGAGTGCCTCGCCTGCTTTCATTTTAAGAAGCGGTCAGCCACAATGGATCTGTTTGCCCCTCACCACCCCGGGTGCCAAATCTGACAGTATCAGGCCATCCGTCATCAGGCCCAGTCAGCCGAGGTGGAGTTCATTTTCCCTCACACGTCTGCCTCGTTTCACTTCCGTGGCTTCCTGAAAGGAACGGTCAATCACTGCAGAATTAATCTTTAGTGTGGAAAATTTAAATGGGGTTGGCTCGCTGTTAGGGGTCGGCTCGATGTTGGGGTCGGCTCGCTATTGGGGTAGGCTCGCTGCTGGGGTTGGCTCGCTGTTGGGGTAGGCTCGCTGCTGGAGTCGGCTCGCTGTTAGGGTCGGCTCGCTGCTGAGGTTGGCTCGCTGCTGGGGTCGGTTCGCTCTTGAGGTCAGCTCGGTGTTTTTCAAGTCTGTTGCCTTCCACCCCCTCCCTTCATTAGGGTTGTTTGTTTCTTAGGCCTGTTGTCTCATAGGTCTGTTGTTTTCCTTTCCCAGATCACACACACACAAAACACACACACACACACACACACACACACACACACACACACACACACACACACACACACACACACACACACACACACACACACACACACACACACACACCACTTTGGTTGTCTCATCTTTACAACTCCTTTCTCCGTGTTTCTCTCCCCTATATCTCTATCTGCATCTGTCTGTCTGTCTATTTCTGTCTCTGTCTCTGCCTCTGCCTCTGCCTCTGTCTCTGTCTCAGTGTCTCTCTGCCTGTCTCTCTGTCTCTATCTCTATCTCTGTCTCTCTCTGCCTCTCTTTCTGTCTCTCTCCACTCTCTTGCTCTCTTTCTCTGTCTCTGTCTCTCTCACTCATTCACTCTCTGTTTGTGTGTCTGTCTCTCTGTCTCTGTCTCTCTCTCCTTTCCCTCTCTGTCTACCTGTCTGTTTCTCTGTGTTCCTCTATCAATCAATGTATGTATGTATGTAGTATGTATGTATGTATGTATGTATGTATGTATGTATGTATGTATGTATGTATGTATGTATGTATCTGTCTGTCTAACCGTCTATCTATTTATCTATCTATCTATCTATCTATCTATCTATCTATCTGTCTGTCTGTCTGTCTGTCTGTCTGTCTGTCTCTGTCTCTCCCTCTCTCTCTCCTTCTCCCTCTTTCTCACTCTCCCTCCCTCCCTCCCTCCCTCTATCTCTCTCGCTTACTCTCTGCATCTCTCTGTTTCACTTTCTCTGTCTGTTTCTCTCTGTCTCTGTCTGTCTGTCTGTCTGTCTCTGTCTCTTTCTCTCTCTGTCTGCCTCTCTGCTTCTCTCTTTCTCTCTGCCTCTCTGTTTCTCTCTTCATTCCCTTGTCAAACTCTCTCTCTTTTTCTCGTTTCTGTAGTCCATGTGGAGAAGTTGCATAACAAGAAAAGTTGAGGTCCCTACCACCTCACTCCCCTGCGATATCAGACTTATGAGAAAAGTTTCACCTAGTGCCAACGAGAGCATTTCGCTACTTTCAGACATTGAGTTACTGATTGTCTGTTTTTTGCTCTGTCACTTCTGCAGCGGAGAACAGGCGTGTGAAGGATGGACAAGTGATGAGACAGACAGACGGATGGAGGGATAAATGAGTGGATCAATCGACAGTAGAAAGATGAAAAGATTACAACTTTATCGAGTGTAGAGAAGAGAAGGAAGCAGATAAATTAAGTAAAGAAGAGAGAGACAGAGAAAGAGGGAGAGAGAAGCAGAGACAGAAAGAAGGACAGACAGACAGAGACAGAAACAAAACACACAGAAAGAGAGAATTAGAAGCAGAGAGAGACAGAGACAGAGAGAGTGAGACAGAGACACAGAGAGACCGAGAGAGACAGACAGACAGACAGACAGAAAGACAGAGACAGAAACAGAACACTCAGGAAGGAGACAGAGAGAGAGAGAGAGAGAGAGAGAGAGAGAGAGAGAGAGAGAGAGAGAGAGAGAGAGAGAGAGAGAGGATTAGACAGAGAGAAAGAGAGATGGGGAACCCGGTCTTAAGATCAAACTGACACATTCTGTCCCATCCTTTCATTGTAAGAGAAATAATCACCCAGCTAACACCACCAATATTTCAGTCTACCCAAAGACAGAAACGTGTCAGGCTAAGACTGACGTACGTTTACACACGATTGACCCAACCATAAAATTCAAGATAACCGCTCAATCGCAACACAACAGCAAAACATATCAAACCGCTGTAAAATACCAGTGGACCGTACAATACCACACCAAGCCACAAGCTGCAGCTGATCTCACAAGCGTCTCACATCATCTGCCAAAGACTCGGGTAGATTTCCCTGGAGACTATGCATGATTTCAACCAGCACGCTGGGATTGAAGATATGGTCCAACATTACTGGTGTCCGGAACAACAACTGTTTGGTTGCTATGTTTCAGGTCGTGTGTCGTCCTCAGCCGCATGCATTGAGGGACAGACTGCATTTATTGTTGGTGGGAAGAGTGAATAGTGAAACTGCTATAACTATAATCCGTGTATCTGTCTGGTCGCCTCTTCATCTTATCCATCTGTTTGTCTCACCAGGCTGTGTACATGTAGTTTGTGTATCGTGCACGTAGTTTTACTGAAATATCTAAACAACACGTATTATGCTGTATTTTGCTACTGGGTAAGTGGAGAACGGGAATCGATAGATCAGATGCTGAATCATATTCATCGTGTTGTGATGTTTTTGTCTCTTTGTTTGGTTGGTTGGTAGGTTGGTGGGTGGGTGGCCTGTTGGTTGGATGGTTGGTTGGTCGCTTGCTTGCTTGCTTGCTTGCTTGGTTAGATATGCAAAAGGAGTATAACTGCCGGCGTTCAAGCAAACAGGAACCAGAAAAAAAAAAACGAAAATAGAATCAGAACATGAATTCAACATAATAAGACAAACAGACAACTTTGTTCTCCTGTTGGTTAGTCAGTTGGTCACTGGGCTTGGTTTTGTTTTGTTTTTTGTTTTGTGTATCTGTTTGTTTGTTTGTTGTTGTTTTTGTTTATTTGTTGTTGTTGTTGTTGTTGTTTGGGGGGGGGGGGAGGAGAAGTGGTATTTGTTTCGACTCCCAGGCTGGTAACAGGTTTTAGTGTAAGCTGGCTAACTCTGTTGATAAAGTCATAGATTTACAATGTGAATGTCTGGAGTTCAATCCCAGCAAACATTAAAAACGGGTCTGTTTACCGTTTATGTCAATGCTCAGCAGCTTCCATCATATTCTGGTGATGTCAGCGTGATGTTTCATAGTTCTCTCCACTCCCATCCCCTCGTCCCCTCCCCACCTACACACCTAGATTATTCTGACGCATAGGGTTCTTGGCAGGTACAATGAGCTGTCTGATTACTATTGGCAGATTCGAGTGGGGCGCATATGGAGTTGTCTGAGTGCAGTGAATCTCTTGAACAAATTGAACAAGTTTAACGGACACGTATTCGTGTTCTGTTACAGTTTATTTTGTGTGTATCACATCAGCTGTTCAAACCCATGGAAGTGTACGCCAGAAGTGCAACAACATACACTTTTTCTTGGTGTAGATTTTTTAAAACTCTTATCTATTAAAATGGATTTTCCCCGGAGGATCAACCATTTGTTTTCTGTGGGTTATTGTACACGCGCTACATACACGCAGCACACAGGATCTTGGACACCAGAATCGAAACTTCCGTGCTCAACGTCTAGGGAGAAAGATGGAAACCAACCAACCAACCAACCAACCAACCAACCAAACCAACCAACCAACCAACCAACCAAACAAACAAACAAACAAACAAACAAACACACCAGGCTCATCCTCATATTGCAAGCTGCAGCTGATCTCACAAAAGTCTCACATCATCCGCCAAAGACTCGGGTAGATTTCCCTGGAGACTCCTGCATGATTTCAATCAGGACGCTGGGGTTCACGATATGGTCCAACAGGACTGGTGTCCAGAACAACAACTGTTTGGTTGCCATGTCACGTCCTCTTTTTCTACTCACTCTCTGTCTGTCTGTGTGTCTGTTTGTCTCTGTCTCTCTGTGTGTCTTTCTCTCTCTCTCTCTCCCCCCCTCTCTCTCTCTCAGTCAGTCTCTTTCTCTGTCTTTATCTCTCTCTCTGTCTCTCTGGCCTCTGTCTCTCTGTGCTCGCTTGCTCTCTCTCTATCTGTCTGCCTGTCTGTCTGTCTCTCTCTCTCTCTGTCTCTCTCCATCGGAAGAGCTGGTGACAGGGGAAGAACTGGGTTTCAAATATCAAAGACTAGATTCACCTCAGTGACCATGAACAGCTTGTTTCTGCGGTGTCACATCAGTCCACCATTACCACCTTACACCCACAACATCCCAGCCGGTTTATGGATAAGGTGATGACAGGGACAAGCCTAAGGGAAAATTATTTTCAATTTGACTTGGCTGGCTGAAATTCAAGACAGGTGGCCCAATGCCTGCAATAATTGTGTAAGGCTGGGAAAATATACTTCAGCATCCTTGATCGATTTTAATGAAAACAGACGTAACGCTGATAACTTACAACATGACATGAAATTGAAATCAATAAACCAGTAACACAAAAAAACAGAATGAGAACGCGAATTTAATAGAAAAAAAAAGACAGGTGCAAATTCTTGGTCAACTGGCCTTTGTCAAAGAGAGGTTTCAGCCAAGCGGCCTTTGTCAAAAACAGGTTTCAGCCAACTGACCTTTGTCAAAGACAGGTTTCAGCCAACTGGCCTATGTCAGAGAGAGATTTCAGCCGACTAACCTTTGTCAAACAGAGGTCTCTGCCAACTGGCCTATGTCAAAAACAGGTTTCAGCCAACTGGCCTTTGTCAAAGGGAGGTTTCAGCCAACTGGCCTTTGTCAAAAACAGGTTTCAGCCAACTGGCCTTTGTCAAAGGGAGGTTTCAGCCAAGCGGCCTTTGTCAAAGGGAGGTTTCAGCCAACTGGCCGTTGTCAAAGGGAGGTTTCAGCCAACTGGCCTTTGTCAAAAACAGGTTTCAGCCAACTGGCCTTTGTCAAAGACAGGTTTCAGCCAACTGGCCTTTGTCAAAGACAGGTTTCAGCCAACTGGCCTATGTCAAAGACAGGTTTCAGCCAACTGGCCTTTGTCAAAGACAGGTTTCAGCCATATGGCCTTTGTCAAAGACAGGTTTCAGCCATCTGGCCTGTGTCAAAGAGGTTTAAGCCAAATGACCTTTGTCAGAGAGAGGTTTTAGCAAACTGACCTTTGTCAAACAGTGGTTTCAGCCAACTGGCCTTTGTCAAAGACAGGTTTCAGCCATCTGGCCTTTGTCAGAGAGAGGTTTCAGCCATCTGGCCTTTGTCAGAGAGAGGTTTCAGCCAACTGACCTTTGTCAAACAGTGGTTTCTGCCAACTGGCCTTTGTCAAAAACAGGTTTCAGCCAACTGGCCTTTGTCAAAGAGAGGTTTCAGCCAACTGGCCTTTGTCAAAGAGAGGTTTTAGCCAACTGGCCTTTGTCAAAGAGAGGTTTCAGCCAACTGGCCGTTGTCAAAGAGAGGTTTCAGCCAACTGGCCTTTGTCAAAGAGGTTTCAGCAAACTGACCTTTGTCAAAGACAGGTTTCGGTCAACTGGCCTTTGTTAAAGAGAGGTTTCAGCCATCTGGCCTTTGTTAAGATTCTGGTGTCTTTGACCAGGGTGAGTTGGCCGAACATATGTGCCTGTCACGTTTGTTTTTTAATTGATGTTGTCATTAAATTTATGTTCTCGTTAGTTCTATTTTCGTGTTTCTGGTTCTTACTTGCGACCTGCCTACGGCCAGATGGCCAAAAAAAAAGAGACCGAAAAACGAGAGACAGACAGACAGACAGACAGACAGACAGAAAGACAGACAAAAAGAAGAGAGACAGACAGACAGACAGAAAGGCAAACAGACAGACAAACAGAGAGCACTTAGTTAATTTGAACTAATTTTCCTTCAAAAAACAAGACCACAATAAAGAAACAAACCAAATTTGAAACGAAAGAAAGATAGAAGAGAGTGACAGAAAAGAAAACAGAAGTTTACAAAGGTGCTGCCAGTTCTAAATTGAAAAGAAGATTTGTGAACAGAAACAGGGAAAGCGTGTTGATGAAGAGACAGACACCCACAATGATATAGAGAGACTGTGAACCGCGCTATAATGTCTTTCACCCACAGCATGCAAGGACTCAGAGAGAGAAAGAACGAGGGGGAAATCAGTTCAGTGCCAGTCTAGAATATTTTATTACCTTTAAAAGAGAACTCGAATACAACACAACTGCTGCCCAGTGGCAGCTATGGCACAAGCACAAAATAGATTACACACACGCACGCACACACACCACACACACACACACACACACACACACACACACACACACACACACACACACACACACACACCGTCTAATATCACTCATAGTGAACAGACGTTAAATCAAAGAACGAACGACAACGAACACACACACACACACACACACACACACACACACACACAATATATATATATACGTGGGTGAGTCAAAAAGTAATCCTTTTTCTTTAGTACAGGAACAATTACCGACACAGGAACATGTATCATACATCAAAATGAAGCTGGTCCTCTGGGGATCACATCCCTACTTCTCAACATAGTCACCGTTTCTCTTAATAGCAATGTTCCACCTTCGAATGAGGGCATGTATCCCTGCCTCGTAAAATTCTGCTGATTGTGCTTGGAGCCACGTCTTCGCTGCAGTTTTCACTTCCTCGTCACTGGCATAATGTTTGCCTCTCAAACCCTCTTTCATGGGGCCGAAGAGATGATAGTCTGAAGGCGCTAAGTCTGGTGAGTATGGAGGATGCGGTAAAGTCGTCCACCCGAACGAGGCGATTGTCTTCCTTGTCCATATGCTTGTGTGTGGTCGAGCATTGTCATGCAGAAGGAGGACATTATCGATTTGCAAGTTGGGTCTCACTCGTCGGATTCTTGCTTTGAGCCTCGTCAGGGTCTTAATGTATGCCTCAGACTTTATTGTTTCTCCTTTTGGCAAGCAATTAACCAGAATGACACCTTGAGCATCCCAAAAGACAGTCGCCATGATTTTTCCAGCTGACTTTTCTGTCTTGAACTTTTTCGGTTTTGGTGACGAAAGGTGGCGCCATTCCATTGACTGCCTCTTTGATTCCAGTTCATAATGGTGAATCCATGTTTCATCACCGGTAACGAGCCTTCCAAAGAAGGTTTGTATCTTTGACTTTGTTCAAGAAGTTCAGTGCAGGCGTTGACCCTGTCAGTCTTGCGATTGGTAGTCAGCTCTGTTGGTACCCAACGGGCACACACTTTTGAAAACCCAAGTGATTCAGCAATGTTAGAAGCACTTTCATGGCTCACTTCAAGGTTTTCTGCCAACTCCTCAAGAGTTATGTGCCTATCTTCTCTAATCAGAGCATCTGCTTTTGCTTTATTGGCAGGATTCACAGAAGTGGACGGACGGCCAGAACGGGGTTTATTGGCTACGCTCGCAGTTCCCACCTTTTCATCATTCAGACGACAGACCCACCCTGCGAACATTGCTATAATCTAAAGTATTCTCCTTATACACATTCTGTAATCGTCTGTGAATGTTCACAGGTGTTTCCCCCTCAGCAACAAGCAATTCAATCACTGTTCTTTGTTTTTGATGCATCTCTAAGGGGGCAGCCATTTTGAATTTTTCTCACGAGTCTATGAACCGGAAACATAACAAACAAAATATTTCAGTCAGTAACAGTTATAAGCATCTGTAACTGAGTAACATTTTAGGTAGTTTTATCAAAAACTTCGTCTGATATAAATAAAAAGGCATTACTTATTGACTCACACACACACACACACACGCACACGCGCACGCACACATTACACACACGCACTCACGCACACACATACACACACACACACAAACACACACACATTCACACAGACACACACACACTTACACACACACACAAGCACACACATATAGACACACACATGCATACACACACATACACACACACAAACAACCGCAAACATATACACACACATACGCATACACACACACACATACACACACACACACATAAACCCACACACAAACGCACCCACACACATATACACACACAAACACACACACAAACACACGCACACACACACACAAACACACACATACACACACACAAACACACACAAACACGCACACACACACACAAACACGCACATACGCATATACACACACATACA
>CM060313.1:49044982-49047482 GCA_030674185.1 Monoplex corrugatus
AACATCAATAGAAACCTTCTCAGAAAATAAGAAAAACAAAAACACCATTTGTTTTGCTTTTTTTTTAATTAAAAAACTACTATGGAAACAGAAAATACACTCAGGTCAACTGACAAACTAAATAGTGACAACACGTGTATATTTATACACACAACCCTTTGACTGCCATGGGACGGCAATTTCCGTTCTGCACCTATGGTCTAAAAAGTGCCTGAGAACGGCAATTTCCGTTCGCGTCATTAGTGGAATTTTCCTATCTCCACAGTAAGACCAGAGGTTCCCAATTCACTCCAATCACAACGTTTAGTGTGTCTGCAATGAATATGTATAAGTAGAAGGATCCAATGAGATTTCAAGGAGTCAGTCTGGGCTGTTTCCCAAACCACCCCCTGCAACTTTCGAACCCATGGCGGATGACGAAACTCAACCTGGCCGAAGTGGCGTGAAATGAAAGCGAACAGCAAAAGATTACAGTGATTTTGTTACCACTGATGATGAGAAAGTTCTACAATTGATAGAAGACGACGAATTCAGTTGTTATGACGAAACTGCTATGTCAAATGAGGAGGAAAAAGTCGAATCAGCAGTCCAGTGGAGCGGAGGGGGCGTGTTGACATCGCAGTTACGAGAATAGACCAGCAAGAGGAGAGAGAGCCGAGTTTGGAGGCTGTAACTGACCCAGATTTTGAAGAGGGTGAAGGCCAGACAAGGAACAATGGCTCAGAGAGGGGGAGAGGAGGGAGTGAAACTGGACACCTAGTACAAGCGTTGTCTGCTACACAGCTAACACCGGAACTGACACGGTGGAGCAGCCTGCTCGTGGTCAAGCGTGCTTGCGTCAGCCACAGACGGTCAGGCGTTGGAAGAAGCACAGGTAAGACCCATTGTTATTGTCTTGTGTCAGTGTGTTGATAAACGGAGTGTTATCACGGAGCAGTGACTGCAAAAGAGAAGACTTTGCTGAATGGGTGTGTGGGCGTGGCACTGACTGACTGAGTGTGTTTGTGTCATCACTGTACTTATGTGTGTGTGTGTGTGTGTGTGTGTGTGTGGGTGTGTAGCTGTGTGTGTCTGTATGTGTGTGTAGCTGTGTGTGTGCGTGTGTCTGTGTGTGGAGTTGTGTGTATATGGTTGCATGTAGTTGTGTGTGTGTGTGTGTGTGTGTGTGTGTGTGTGTGTGTGTGTGTGTGTATGTGTGTGTGCTTGAAACAAGACTGAGTGAGAACTAGTGTTGCAATGGTGCATGTGTCAGTGTAGTTGTGTGTGTGTGTGTGTGTGTGTGTGTGTGTGTGTGTGTGTGTGGTGTGTGAGTATGTGTGTGTGTGTGTGTGTGTGTGTGTGTGTGTGTGTTGTTTCCATGCACAAGGATGTGAACAGGATTTTTTTATATTCCAGGTGGTACCAGAGGCCATGGGACCAGAGGCAGGGGACAGGGAGCTACTCAGCAGAGAGGGAGAGGAGACCCTTGTGCCACCCAACAACACCCAGCCAGATATTCCACAGTTCATAGGGGAATCTGGCCTGAAGATTCAGCCTGATGGGGACAGGCCTGTGGACTACTACCGGCTCTTCCTCAATGAGATACTAGACAAACTTCCCTACCACCCTGGAGAAGACTGTCAGAAAGCTTTCCTCTGGCAGGAGGTGCAAGGTGTACAGCAAGAGGGGCATCAGGAAAGAAACCAACTTTGTGTGTGGACATTGTCCTTCAAACCCATCTCTTTGTGTGCAGCCTTGCTTCGTGGTGTACCACACCAAGAAAAACTACTAGTTGCTGACTGATGCCCTGTACATAGATCTATGTAGACACAGTATGTGTATGTATTTTTCATCTCTGTGTGTGTGTTGTGTGATGTACTATTGCAAAATTTGTAAAAAAAACAAAAAAGGAAGGAAAAAAAAACCAGTGACACGGAAAATTCCAGGAGTCCCAAAGTAAGTGTGTGTAGATATGGTGATTGTGAAAACACTTCTTGGACAGAAGGTAAGGAAATACATTTTTCATTATAATTCTTTTGCTTTCTGATAATAATTCAGTTTTATTAAAGAAAGCATGCACGTCGAAACATGTTACATTTACAGACCATTTAATTTTCAAACGTAATACCGAAACTCATTAATGGAACACGGTAACAGCACAAGTGTTGGTTGTTGAAACCACAACAGATTGAGCGTTTGGACTTATCACTGAAGTTTGTGTTTAATTCTATTACAGATTTGTCTGTTTCTGGTTGACTAATGGCGTTTTCACTTTTGAGATCTCAGTGAACTTGAACCATACAAAATGGAAAGAAAGACGTTTTATCGTGAAATATTTTGTCCATAATATTTAATATTTTACTGACTTTAACACACCAAACAATGGCAAGGCTTGACACTCAGCAATTCTCTCTCAAATTCAGAAAACTGACACAGATGGCGAGAACTTGGTTACTGACCATCAATGCCGCTTCTATGGACTTCCATCCAGATCACATAGTAAGTGAGTGTTAAAAAGAAT
>CM060313.1:49052482-49089982 GCA_030674185.1 Monoplex corrugatus
TGCAATGACACAGCGCAAAACTTGATAATTTGTGGGTTGATGTTAAAAGGTGAAGGGTACATTACTGCGGTGAAACACAGCTTTAAACTTTACATAGAGTACATTAATGTAGTGAAACACAGCTTTAAACTTTAGATAAAGAGTACATTATTGCTGTGAAACACAGCTTTAGACTCTAAATAGAGTACATTACTGCAGTGAAACACAGCTTTAAACTTTACATGGAGTACATTTCTGCGGTGAAACACAGCTTTAATCTTTAGATAAAGAGTACATTACTGCAGTCAAACACAACTTTAAACCTTAGATAAAGAGTACATTACTGCAGTGAAACATAGCTTTTGACTTTAGATAGAGTACATTACTGCAGTGAAACATAGCTTTAAACTTTAGATAAGAATACATTACTGCAGTGAAACACAGCTTTAAACTTTAGGATAAAGAGTACACATTTACTGTGGATAAACACAGCTTTAGACATTAGATAGAGTACATTACTGCAGTTAAACACAGCTTTAGACTTTAGATAGAGTACATTACTGCAGTTAAACACAGCTTTAGACTTTAGATAGAGTACATTACTGCAGTTAAACACAGTTTTAGACTTAAGATAGAGTACATTACTGCAGTGAAACACAACTTTAGATAGAGTACATTACTGCAGTGAAACACAGCTTTAGACTTTAGAAAGAGTATATTATTGCAGTGAAACTCAGCTTCAGACTTTAGATAGAGTACATTACTGCAGTGAAACACAACTTTAGATAGAATACATTACTGCAGTGAAATACAGCTTTAGACTTTAGAAAGAGTACATTATTGCAGTGAAACTCAGCTTTCAGACTTTAGATAGAGTACATTACTGCAGTGAAACAAAGCTTTAAACTTTACATATAGTACATTACTGCAGTGAAGCACAGCTTTTGACTTCAGATAGAGTACATTACTGCAGTGAAACACAGTTTTAGACTTTAGATAGAGTACATTACTGCAGTGACACACAGCTTTTGACTTCAGATAGAATACATTACTGCAGTGAAACACAACTTTAGACTTTAGAAAGAGTACATTACTGCAGTGAAACACAGTTTTAGACTTTAGATAGAGTACATTACTGCAGTGAAACACAGCTTTAGACTTTAGATAGAGTACATTACTGCAGTGAAACACAGCTTTTGACTTTAGATAGAGTAGTTTACTGCAGTGAAACACAGTTTTAGACTTTAGATAGAGTACATTACTGCAGTGAAACACAGCTTTAGACTTTAGATAGAGTACATTACTGCAGTGAAACACAGCTTTAGACTTTAGATAGAGTACATTACTGCAGCGAAACATAACTTTAGACTTTAGATAGAGTACATTACTGCAGTGAAACACAACTTTAGACTTTAGATAGAGTACATTACTGCAGTGAAACACAACTTTAGACTTTAGATAAGTACATTACTGCAGTGAAACACAACTTTAGACTTTAGATGGAATACATTACTGCAGTGAGACACAGCTTTAGACTTTAGATAAAGAGTACATTACTGCAGTGAAACACAGCTTTAGACTTTAGATAAAGAGTACATTACTGTGGTGAAACACAGCTTTAGACTTTAGAGTACATTACTGCTGTGAAACACAACTTTATACTCTAAGACAGTGTACATTACCGCAGTGAAACACAGTTTTAGACTTTAGATAAAGGGTACATTACTGCGGTGAAACATAGCCTTAAAGTTTAGATAAAGAGTACATTACTGCAGTGAAACACACCTTTAGACTTTAGAGTACATTACTGCAGTGAAACACAACTTAAGACTTTAGATATAATACATTACTGCGATAAAACACAACCTTAAACTTTAAATAAAGAGTACATTACTGAGTGAAGCACAACTGTAAGCTTAAAGTGTATTGGGTAATGTTTAAAAATGAAGAGAAAACTACAGGTATGAGACATGGCTTTAAAACTGAGAGTAAGTCGGTAATGTTTAAAATGAAGAGTAAATCAGTGTGGTGAAACAACTTTAAACTTGAGAACAAACCACCACACAAAGGTCAAGAGTAAAGCTTTTCCCGTAACCCTGATGTCGTAAGGGAGTGGGGTGCACGGTGATAGAGACCTCAACTTTTCTCGAAGTCAGCATTACGAGGGCGGTGCCCATCTCCTCTCCCTCGCTGCTTCACCTGCCTCAACCCTGAAGCTAGACACCCACCTACATGTATACATCGTTTTCCTTCGATCGAGATTGGCACCTGTAAAGACCTGTGCAGTTGGATTGCACAGGGAGAACTCTACCTGTACGTTAAGCAGACCTGTATCATTGCATGCCCTCAATCACCTTCTGGTGTCTGAAGTGTTGGCAAGCAATTAGTATATCATGAGTGGGCATGTGGAAACTGCTGTCTTGTGGACGAATCCATACAGGCTGAGTTCAGTCAGGCGCGTTGTTAATCTAGATTTTCTATACTATAGAAATTAATTCTCTCTCTCTCTCTCATACACACACACACACAGATATATACACACATATATACATAGGTATATATATATATATATGTATTGACAGTAGCAATGTATTTAAAAAAAACTTTCAATACTTTACTAATACAAAAAACAACAACAACAAAAAACCAACAACAATTAAATAAAACACAATGACAATGTAAAATAAAACAAAACAAAAAACACAGTCACATAAAAATCAAATCAAATCAGTCCAATATGGTCAGATCTATTCAAATGAAATAATGATCAATTACTAAACAGACTGATCTTATCCGTCCGTTAAATGGTTGTTGGATCTGATATTGTGACCCCATTCTATTTGTATATTCATTCTGACCTCAGGATAGAGGCCATGATGGTGATAATCTCTCTCTCTCTCTCTCTCTCTCGCGCGCGCGCAGTGCACACACACACACACACACACACACACACACACACACACACCACACACACACACACACACACACACACACACACACACAGAGGAAGGTTGGAAAAATGACAAGCTTCTTTATCTCATTCAGCATAATTAGATAAAAAAAATATGTCCATGTATCAATACAAGAGTACAACTCACGCCTAACAGTATTGATCAATACAATGTTCCCAGCGACCAAACTGTCTTCAAAACAGGAATGCTTACACAAAATATTGATCATTAAAAAGATAGGAAAGTGATACTGAGGTAACAAGAAATACAAGAGCATATTCAGTGAGTAAAATCATCAACAACTCAAAAACATACAGCAAATTTCACAATCTTGTACTCAAAACAACAACATTATGGTCAAGCCATAACACTAATCTGTCTTTTTCTGACAGGTAACAAAGAACAAAACATCACAGAAACAAATCACAAAATATTCGGTTCTCCATTTCGACAATTATCGTCTTTGCCGTTTGGAGTTACTGTTCTTGTAAGTGCTGATATTTTGCATAAAGCTGATAGTGAAAATTTCTCATCATACTCCAACTTTCTCCTCATACTCCAACTTACAGATGGGTAATGGATAGCATTGCGCTTAATTATGAGCTACTCGGTAAACCTTTTTATTCCTCTGCAGTCAACACAGTTGGAGTTCCTAAGATACAGCAAAGGTTGTCCTATAACCCTAAAGTCGTAAGGGAGTGAAGTGGTAGAGACTTCAGATTTTTCTCGGGGCCAGCTTAAAGTGGGTGGTGCCTGTCTCCTCTCCTTCGTTGCTTTACCTTCCCTAACTCTGAACAGAGTCAGGTGCCCATTCACAGCTGGGTGGACTGGGGATACAAGTGTCAAGTTCTTCATGTACAGTTTGCATGTAGTGTCCTAGAAAATGCTCAGTACCTTTTAGATTTACAGAGTTATAACATATCAACATGCCAAACATAACCCAAACTTGGTACAGATTCTTTGACTGACAACCTAAAAAATTACGCTCTCAGAGAATGTCGGGTTTTAGGTCAGAGTGAACCCAAAATTGGGTCAGGCCTATTAAAACAATAAATGTATGATTCCAATACATGTCATCTATTTACAAAAATCCAAGCATAGTAAAGATCTATCCATAAATAGCTCAAAAATACATATGCTGCAAAAGACATATCCTGATACCGTTTGTTCACACACATACACACACAGCATGCACTCCCTCAATTGACATGAAACAATCTCATTTTTTAAGTGGAGTAAAAAAAAAGTATAAACATGTAAAGAAAACTACGCACAATTAAAAGCTGGAAATTCTTTAACTCGAACACACCCAAAACATGGTTATGGCACATCGTTTTTTAAATGTAGATGACAAAATTGTATCACAAACTGCAAAATGATAAATCAAAATAATGCAACTTCCCGAATAGTACAACATTAATCCTTTTCCCCAAAGAAAAAAGCAGCTTCACAAGATAAAGGAAATAAGCTTTGAAATAAACCGAAAGTAGCATGCCAATCCTTATGTTCTCCAAAAGACATGGTTTGTGACGGGATACAACGCTTCAGAATGTATTAAAAAAAATGAACATGTACAAACTGAATGAAATCTACAAGCATGTAAAAATGTTGAATTAATCGAAACGCAAGTTACAATTGATCTCAAACTGTATAAGAAAATGAATCTTTAAAATACAAATGTTAATCATCTACATGAGTTACAAGATACAAAATACAAGAAAATCACTTCAGAATAAGCCAGGCAACAAAGTGCCCATGAAAGACTTCGCGTGGGTTCAGTTTTAATTCTGCCATAACAACAATAATGACAGCTGCAGTAGCAACAGCAATACAACAACAACAACAATAATGATAATAATAGAGACATGTAATGAAAAGCAGGACAGTTAAAATCATACTAAACAGTATTAATTTCTGGAACTTTTTCGCACTTTCCTCGACAGTTAAAATAACTTTTGATCCTTTCTAGCACCTTCAAACACGTTTTACATCAAGAAAGTTAGTTTGACAATCAATCAATAGAATTGCAAATCAAATTTACAAAATCATGTGCTATAATTGTGCAAGCTCCCGAATGATATGCAGTTACAACTGGTCTGTTATTTATCAACAAACTCAGTACAGTTAAGTAAACTCATTCCACAAATTATACAGAAACCGGCAAAGACATATATCAAGCCAGAGTGGAAAAAAAACCCTGCAAAATATTTGTCTTTACATTTCTTGTCGCCCTGGCCTTCACAATCTTCAAGCATCAAGTTTCATGCCCTAAATTAGACTAGTAGTTTGAAGTGTTTACATGTTCGCGCTTACGAAAACAAAGAACTCATTTAGCACAAAGGTACACAAGAACTTTTACTATATAACCATATCGCACTCAACAGATTATCATTTAAGAAGGTTGGCGCCAACCAGCCAGTTCTCTCAATATAAGCAGTGAAAAATCTGGTAACCTCAATGGATCATTATGTACAACACTGAATGGCTTGAAATTCAATGTAATGAACTGTACTCGCACTGTTAAACTATTTATCGTCTCGCTCTCTACTGAGTTTCATTTCAATGCGTTTCTTGTTTTTGTGAACTTACATGTATCTTCATACAGAATAACATTTCTGCGTTCAATGCAACATTTAGAAACAAATGTGCTTTCAAATTCACTGTGCTGTTGATGTGTATCTGAAAGCTTTTATTGTCCTTGTGTATAAACTTTCCTCAAATTAAGGCCCTTTCTAAATTCAGTACATTGTGCCCCAAGCCACCGCAATTCCAACATTTTGAAAGAAACAAGGGAATACAAACAAGCAAGCAGAAATCTTTAAGCAAAGCATAAATGAGTTTATGACAAACATCTATGTCTAACATACCTCGAAAACGACCATCCACAAACCATCCACAAAAAGTACATACATTATTTATGTGTCTGCTTGTGCGTATGTGTGTGTCTATGCGTCTCATCGAAAGGGCATTTTAAGCAACAATTACTAACTAAAAAATTAAAAAACAACTGAAAGCAGCGTGTATAATACAACAGATACCGCTTAAATCTCTCTGAAATACACAAAAACCAAAGAAACCGTAGAGCGTTAGACAATGAAAACTTTGGCAAACAGCAAAAAATATATAACATTATATAACACAATTCAGACAAGAGTGATCATAGAAAAATATATGCTTCACTTGAATATTTCCAGATAGCGAAATCCACTATCTCTCGCTTATTCTACACACACACACACACGCACGCACGCACGCA
Source organism: Monoplex corrugatus (assembly GCA_030674185.1). Taxonomy (NCBI): domain Eukaryota; kingdom Metazoa; phylum Mollusca; class Gastropoda; order Littorinimorpha; family Ranellidae; genus Monoplex; species Monoplex corrugatus. Next base: position 49,058,669 of record CM060313.1, read on the forward strand.
CACACACCAAAAACAACAGATATTCAATTCAAAAGTAGGATACGTGAATTTTATGCCCCTACATTTCTTGACACTCAAAACAAATTTTCTAGCTTACTATATAAACAAACACCCAATTAAAATTTTAATCAATCACTCTATTCAAAATTCAGGCTATGGGAATTTTATAAACCCCCCCCCCCCCACATTTCCAGATATTCAAAACAGAATTTACAAGCAGGCTATACAAAAATACCAAATACTAAAATCAAAATTCAGACTATGCAAACTCGGAACCCCTACGCAGATGCCAACTACTGCTGGCAAAAGTCTTGTGATCAAGAATCCACCTCCTGAGGGCGGCTGGATCATCGTGATGAGTGATCGGCCTTAGGCCTGCTTCCATTCCAGGGAAGCGTTGTGCTGGGTGTGCCTGTGCCTCTGGTATCGTCTGATGGGAGGGGGTGGCGGAGGGAAGAGAGTGGGATCCTCCACGCAGCATCCCATCCACTGGTATCTCTCCACCAGGTGTCGCCACACGTCGTCACATCTCAGCAATTCCACGTTGCCTGAGACAAAAGAAAATCCATATCATGGCCAAAAAATGTTACCTTCACTAGCGCAGAATTTCCAGAAAGTAGGGATACTATTCAAAATGAAAGATCCCTCACCATCCCCTGGGGGGGGGGGGGACACTCTTTTACCCTGACGCTGATAATCTTCTAACTGTACAAACTACTCTATTGTTAATCTTCACCGTTTAGGAAAGCAGAAAATCAACAAAATGTTTAGACTTCGTCTTCTGCGATTTAACATTGCTGAAAAAAAAAACCATGAATGAGACAACAGCTAAATGATGAAATCACTATAGCTCTATTATTGCCTGAAACAACATTAAATTCATGCTGCATAAGTTCTGTGACAGCACTTTCTCTGTTTCATAAAAAATAGAAAAATAGGTGAAATAAATGATTGAAAAATGGTAAAGTCCTTCATCTTCTTCTTCGTATATCATTTCAGAAAATCCCGATTCTGTATGTCACAGTGACCTTGAAGAAACTTTATTTGAAATAAAATTTGACCCAATGGTACACTGTCACAAAAGTGAAAAACGATTTTTTTCTGTCCCAAGTTTTGTGCCGCCTCAATGCCACTGATTTCAGGCCTTTTCACGTCGGCTTTACAACACACTACCACCCCCCAAGTTCATTCAATCGAAACCCCAGTGCCAGGAAGCTCATGGAAGCCATAGATGCCAGGCCACCACGTGGCTACCCACTGGAGAACACGCTGCAATGCTGTAGGTCACCTTGTTGGAGTTCAACAGTGAGTCTTCTGACCCAGCTTACTGAAGACACTGCCCACAGCTCCCTATCAACGACAGTAGTCACTAAGTTTCGGTATGGCCAAGACCACCACCACCACTATCCTCCAACAGTAACCTCTAGGAAACACTGACACCCAAAACCCCAACTTCAGTTCACCCCAGGCATGGAAACAGCAGAGGAAAACAAAACTGAGGTCACCACGAGATCGGGAAATGAAGGGCCACAGAATCTGGGACAATTACCACGATGCCATACAAAATGGATGATTTCATGATAATGAGGATGACGATCATCATGAAGCTACGGTGTCCTTTATACGATTCAGACCACGTGACAAGCCTGTGCTCTACGCTTGGTATCACATGATGTCCTGACTCAATGAGGCCAAAGAGATACAGACACATGCAGTGTCCGTAAGGAAATCTGAGCAACATTCTCAATGACACATTTGTAAAGTTTGTGAGATTTAACTGTTTGGTCCGATCTTCCCAGTGAGCATACAGCACTGCCCACCAGGAACAGGTCAGGGCATAAAAATCCCACAATAATGTTTTTAGAACGATGAAGTTAGAGCCTTAGACTTTCCAGTTATTAGTCCAATGCATAAACACTATGAAAAAATATATAAAGAACTTTAAGAGAATAAACAACAGTGTGAAAACAGATTTTAAATTCAGCGTTTTTGAAAATGTGCCGTTCACACACCTTCCTTGAAAAGAAGTATTTGGGTTTTTTGTTGTTGTTGTTTTTTTGTCTGTTTGATCTTGACCTTTGAACCCTAGTTTCAAACTTACGCTTTCCTTAATCCTCAACCTTTGATCAAAACCGGTAAAATCTACCCATATCTTGTTCATATATTTCTCCCCACCCCACCCCCCTTCTCTCTCTCTCTCTCACACACACTACACACACACACACATACATACAACATACATACATACATACATACATACATACATACATACATACATACATACATACTCCTCCAGTCGATGCAAACTAATATTCTTTTTTCGTTTTAAAGTGAAACTGAGAGAGAGACACAGAGAAAGAGAGAGAAAGAAGAGAGAGAGAGACAGAGACAGACAGACAGAAAGAGAGTGAGAAAGACAAGAAGAGAAAGCGACGCAGAGAGAGACATAAACAGAGAGACATACAAACAGACAGACACACAGATAGAGCGATCTTGATGGTTACATTTTATGATATAGTGCGGGTTGTTTGGTAACTTGCCTACTGAATTCATTCATCACTGTTTGGGTTGTTGGACTGTTCGTTTCTTAGCTGATTAGCTTTTTTCACATCACCAGCCAGGAATATATAAGCAGACTAAAGAACCAATCAAGCAGGTATTTTCACGCACTGGAAGAAATGGACAAACCCGTTCTGGTCTAAGAGAAGTAACTCTTTATAAACTGTGCCTAGCTCTGGAGAGTTTCCCTCCCCTACTATCTTACGCACTAGTTTATCTTTGCGTAGAATGATTTTAGTGGGTGTTGAGCATATCGTGGACCACAGCGTGGCGAATGGAAGAAAAAATTAAAATTGAGAGACTTTAAATTTTATAGCTCAAACTAGATGCATGTAACAATTAGTTTCGGCTGTGTACATTTAGCTGTTGCAGTAATAATCCCCACAGTTGCATATTTAGGATCACCTTGACGTCAAAGGGCTGAAAGGGGGATACTGTCAGATTTTTTTTCTGCCTGTTGTTTGGGGTACATTGTAACTGTAAAAATTCTTTATCTCAGAACCTGTACATTTATCGTTTTGAGACTATTTGCTGCCACTTTATGTCCCACTCTGGCAGCTGAGGCATGACAATTTGTAGGGGAAATGATACTGGCACAACCTCGTGGTGGCAAACAGCGAAGAGTGACAACTGTAGTATCGAGTGTTGACATCCATTACAGTAACCATGTTGTATTTGTGCTCTCTCTCTCTCTCTCTCTCTCTCTCTCCTCTCCCCTACCACACACACACACACACACACACACACACACACACACACACACACAACACAAAACACGCACATACTCACTTTCTCTCTCATTCATTCATTCATTCGTTCATTCATTCATTCGTTCATTCATATTCGTTCGTTCATTCCTTACATTCTTCATTCATTCATTTATACACTCATTCATTCATTCATACACTCATTCATTCATTCATTCATTCATTCATTCATTCACTCATTCATCCTCTCTTTCTGTCTGTCTCTCAAATTGTTCTCTTGCACACACACACACACACACACACACACACACACCACACACACACACACACACACACACACACACACACACACACACACACACACAAAACCACCAAGGAAGTCTTGCTGCTATTTTCCCACTAAACTTTGTCTTTTTATTCCTTGTTGTCTTTGTATACAGTTAACAAAGGCCAGTTGGCTGAAAATTTGCACCTGTCTTGTTGTGTGTATCAAATACACGTTCATCATATTATTTTTGCGTTCTGGTTCCTGTCAGTTTGAACGCTATGAATCACTTTGATTTTGCCATTACAGTGCTCAGGGTGTAGGGTTAAGTGAAATGACTTATACATCTATGAAAAAGAAATCTTTGAAGATCATGATGCCATGGAGTTCCATCTGCGACTACATTACAAGACAGTACTGTACACTAACTATCGCAACAGTCCTAGACTCAATCAGGCCTAAGAGATACAGAACCCTGCAGAGGTGATCAAAATATTTGAGCAATACTCTTGGTGACGCTCCTGCCTTTCAATCTGACTGCAAAAAATTGAGTCTAAATCGGATGAAGAAAACCCTGCAGTCCACCCAGCTGTGAATGTGTACTTGACTGTTGAGGGTTGGAAAAGGTAAAGCAGTAAAAAGAGAGGTGGTGGGCTCCGCCTGTCAATGATGAACAAGGAAAAGGTCAGATCTGCCACAACTCACTTTCCTATAAGTTCAGGATTATGGGGCATTCTTTTTTCCTTCAACGACGGATGTTTTGCTGGACTCACCGACAATGAAGAGACCTCGCCTGGCCCTGGTGAGTGCCACGTTGACCTGGTTCTGATCTGTGATGAAGCCCAGGTTGCGACGGCACCAGCCATGGGTTGGGTTGGGTTCGATCTTGTAGCTGGGTAAGGACCGCACGGTGCTCAGGATCACGTAGTCCCACTCTCCCCCTGTGTGGGTGGTCAATTTAAAAAAAAAATTTACATTTCAGACGCTGATTTTATTTACATCCTTGAAACACATCTAGAAATCATTGATAACATTCCTCTAGGTTAACAAATACACGTACATATTCATTCATGAACGAATACCTTTTTTTTACATTTGATAAAATTCAATATCAAATTTAAAGGTAGATCACAGAGAAACGAAAAGACCCAACAACAAGAGGATGAATGTTTTAAGAGGAAGCAGGAGACAAATGAAAAAACTTTTTCCTAAAGTAAACAAACAACTTGTTATCACTAATTCAGTTTACAGCCTACTCATCTGGAGAGCAAGCATTGCAAAGTTTAATGAAATTCATTATTATGCTTACAGATATTCTTTCTGGAATGTGCAAATATTGTTATTCAGCTTACAGAATTTCATTTCAAAGTTGAAATACTTGTAACAAAAGGATTTTACTCTAAATTTAAAACAGTGTGTGACCAAAGAAATCCCTTTTCATCCTACAAAATGTTCTTATGCTACTTAAAAAGCTGTTCCAAGTCTTTCAAAGAAATTCATCAGAAATTCGTTCTGAAGTTTAAAGAAAAGTAATTCTAAATTTCAAAGAAATTTATCATACAGTTTTGAGACTTTCATAAAGATCAAGCACATTTAGCTGAAAACTTCATTCTAAATTTAACAGCCATGATCAAGGAAATCAACTGTTGACAAAAATATTTCCAGAACATAAATTAAAAAATCTTCCAAATGTTTAATAGAATCCTTTCTGAAATTAATTCACTATAATGGTTCAACAATATTTTCATCTTTCTCACCTTGGCTGGATACAACAGTGCTGACTTTGACCTTGAACTTGTCGTAATGTTCGAATACATCTTTGTTCTGTTCCACAGCTGTCTTCAGCATCTCTTCCAGCAGATGTCGCTGAGAATTATACTGGGTCAGAATTTTGATCTTCAGGAGGTCAATATTGTGTCCTCGCTCAATCTTGTGCCATCGCTTGAGGAATTTCACAATTTCGATCTGTGGATGAAAAAAAAATGCAATCAGGTTTTAGGATACTGCAGGAACATCCACAGAGTTTTAAAGAAAATGTTTTGCGGTAAATGGCCATTGTAAGCACAAAATCAACTATGTGTATAACAGCATTACATGTGCAGATAGATAACACATTCTATGCATTCTGTGTAAACGTGGTTGTGTAAAACGTCAGTGTGTAAAACGTCTACTTTAACGAAAGCTGACAACATAAATGTTGGTCTGTTCGCTGTACATCTTAATGCATTAACTTGTAAGTGTTTTTATAAAGAATACCTTTTTCTTCACGTTCCTATTTTCTCAAATGTATGTGTGCGCTTGTTTTACTCACACTGTGCAGACAGTGTATTGCTGCACAGTCTGCATATCATGCTGTCTTTGGTGGGCGTGCATGCCGGGTATTTTCTTATTTCTATAAGTCATTGAAAACTGTTCTACAAGTCATCGGAAACTGACAAGACTTACAGGATATTTGACGTGCATAATTCAAGTTGCCGGGGTATATCCACGAAGGAATTATATTTAGCATTTGATCAACATTGCTACTGAATTGGGGAAAATCTCACCAGTAAACAACCACCTAACGATACAGGAGATCGAACTCAGGAGCCAAATGAAAAGAACTCAAGAAACAATCAACTTTCATCCACTAATTATTTGACACCTTCCCATTCACAGAAGTTATGCTTGCAAAGGTTAGTCAGAATTCATGAAGAAAGCGATATATCTTCTGAAGTGAAATTCCTTTTCAACTACAATCCACATTCAAAGTTAACTCTGCATAAAATTTAAATTTACTCAAATATTAAAAATTTGACAAATGAAATCCTTTTCCATATCCAATAAAATTCTTGCTCACTAAACGCTTTACATTTCAAAAAGGCAAATTATAAAAATTTAAATTAAAAAAGTAATTCATAAATCAAAACATTATCATACAGTTTAGAATTTAAAACAAGCAACCATTTAGAATAAAAATTTAAACATATTAATCAGCCTATAAGGAAAAATGTAACAAAATATTTCCAAAATAAATTAAAAACTCCAAATGTTTTAATGAATCCTGTTGTGATTATTGCTATTGATTAACATTGTTCTTTCGTCGCTTGCGTGGATGCACGTGTTGTAGATTGATTGTGTGAATGTTGGATATGTTTGTTGTTGTTCAAGTGCTTCAGCAATCAGAGATGACGATGAGATTTGCTGGTGTAGTTTGTCTTCAGTGCATGTTCATGCTGTGTGTGTTGTTTATGCATGCATAGTTTACAAAATTTTCAGATCTTGGATGAAAAAAATAACAGTTAAAATTCTGAACCATCACAGGATTTTAAAAAAATTTTTGAAAGGCCATTTAAAAACTTCACAATCAAAATTACACATTACAATATAGAAGTATTACGCATATCTAATCATTCTTTAAACAGTATTTGTAACAAGTTTCTTAAAGTATTTCCAGTTACCCAATCAATTTCTGTCCTTCCTCAGCTGTACAATCTATGAATAACTAAATTGCTCTACAAACACTACCCATTTTTTACCACCTACACATATCTCAACACACACTGACACTTAACCCACACATGCCAACAACGGATATCTCAACACCTCACACACCTGTCTTTAGGCGCTAACAATACCTGTATTGCATGATGATTAGTCTGATGACAAACTTACTACAAGGTCATGGAAATGAGATTGAAATTTAGTGGGTTTTCATGCAGTTTGGCAACAGGTGAAGAACTAACGATAGTGTCTGAGAACAGTGGTAGGACGCTACATTGGGAAAACCAAACCCTTAACCATCCTTTACAAAGGTCTAAGGAGAGCGAGGAACAGTCCAGACAAGTCAAAGATGAACAATCTAGACCAGCGATTATCGTTGACTTGTCTGTAACCAGAAGTGGTGTTGCAAGGATGCAGATTGGGAAATGTTATGGAAGCATCACTGAAAGCAGAGAATCCCTTTCAACATATATCCACTTCCAACAGCCTTCCGGGAAGCCTAAGTAAGTATGTCTATAACCAGGTTGTAGGGTAGTGAAGTGAAGGACAGGTTTAAATGTTCTCAAGCCAACATTATCAAAAAGGTTCCGTCTCTTCGCTATCACTGCTCTATCATCCACAAGTTCAGGTTACCTACTAAAGATACCTACTACGGCACAGGCCCTCAATACTGGGACAGACGTGACACAACTCACCACTTTGTCAGCCTCTAGTCTGTTGGACTTGGAACGTTCGTTGCCTTCGTCAGTGTTGACGGTCAGCATCTCCTCCTCGCCACGAACATTCACCAGCAGGTGAGGCACCCGTTCTCAGGATTATTGGGATGACGGGCCAGAAGGATAGCGGTGGATCCCCTCCCCAAAGCACTGAGTAACGAGTCTTACAGCTCACCAACGTAGAATTCTTTTGACGGGAACGCGCAGATTTCTGGATGCTATTGAAAAAGCCACAGTTTCTGAATTCAGTTTTAAGCTTTTCAAAACTCTGAGACTGAATACATCAAAATGATACAATCAAAATATACGTACTATAAACCCGTATTATAGGTAAAACCTGTTCAAACCTTGTATAATTTAAGCAAGATAATCATAATATGGAGGTTTTGTAAAACATAAGTCCTGCAGATGCCCTTGACATCTCATCTTTCTCAGCAATTTCTTGCTCAATCACCAAAATGCACACGTAATAATAGAAGGAGTAACACCTACATATGAGTAAATGTTCCAACTGAAATATTAATATTTTGGATAACACACATGCATGGTACACTTGAGCCTCTTCGACGAATGACCCTTGACCCAAGTTGTCATCTTCTTTGTCATACACACATACTTTCTCTTCTTCTCTTTCTGTTTCGTAGTTGTTTTTGAACGACTGGGAGCTTGTGGGTTCGAATCCCATAAGTCCTGTCAAAATCATTCGGCATTTTTCGGCTTCTACCCACTCTTGCCCAGAGTTGAGTCAGTTATCGGCTCAGTGGGAAGACTGGAATCAGATCACAGTTAGTCTCATTCACTTCACGAAGGCGTTCATTGACAAACACCACAGATGTGTGTATCCCTCGGGCCTGGTTAATACAAGATACATCATGAAAGTAAGCATAGAGTACAGTCCTATCATGCAGTGTCAATCCTAAATGGAGTTCCGTAGCATTACGATTACCATCCCCAACGTCATCATAATCACAGCATGTAAAAATTGTCCCAGCTTTGTGGATTTAAAGTAGCACGAAATTGGGACCTGGCCAGCTCAAAGGTTTATGAACAGACTTAAGGCCTGTGCCATAATCACCATCAAATGGCATCTGTGACATTAGTGCATATGGAATTCATTCTGAGTGCGGAGACCTCATCTTGAGAAACTGAAACTGAAACTGAAACCGAAAATGGGACCAAGAAAGGTGGGCACAAATGAAACTAAATGCAATTATCCTTAATAGAGACAAAACAAAATGTTACTTTCATCTTGTGTCTATCATCCAGAAAAAAAACTATAAATGAAGTTTTTAGAAAAATATTGTCCAAAACTAAACAAACAAACAAAAAAACAAAGGGGCTCACCATTCTGTACTGCGTGTTCAAAAAGGCAGTGTTGCCTTGAAACCTCTGGAACAGTCTTTCAAACAGGGACTGGTCCAGGCCCAGTTCTGCTGCTGCTTGACACTTGATGATGGGTCTGAGCTGTTTGTGATCTCCGATCAGCACTACCTGCTGGGGACGTGTGGCTATGATGGGGACCATGCTCTGCGGTTCGTGGCTCATGGCACACTCATCAATGATCAGCTGAAACGTATCAAACTTGGTTTGATTCGACCGTTCTGTGGTTTTAGAATAGCTGGAGGCAGTGAGGAACGCTATAGTGTATTCCGTGCACTGGGGAAGCTTTTCTTAAGATCACACACACACACACACACACACACACACACACACACACCACACACTCTCTCCTCCTCTCTCTCTCTCTCTCTCTCTCACTCACTCACTTCAAATAAAGACTGAAAATGTCAATGAATGGTGCAAACAAAATTACATGTCACTAAATCATCAAAAATCGAAACATGTCAGTAACAACAAGACAACAAAGACAGAACCTACTGACAACGTCTGTATCTGTGTCAACAGACACCCAATGACAGGAGAAGTAGACAGTAATCGAGTGTTAAGCATCGACATTGACAACATTCTTTCTGGGACAGTTCACATCAATGAATCATGTAAAATATGTCTAGGAGAGTATACCAGCTGTGTACAATCAAACACTTTTTAAATTACCCAGACAGAAAATAATTTTACATCCGCATATATTCATCATCATCACCATGTGCACTGTCACATGGAGTTGGCAATCATGGCCCTCCTTATCTCCCACCCTTTCTGTCCTCATCCATTCTGCAATTCCGTCCAGTATTTTCACCCTGGGTCTACCTGCTGCTTTCCCCCCGCTTTCCTGTTGTGACTAGGTGCTCATATTTCTCTTGCCTCATGAAATGTCCTATAAATGTTGCTTGTCTTTTAAAACACGGGCAGAAGTGAACCTAATTTCTGTGTTCCAGTCGCTGGGACTGTTGTTTAAAATATCAGATCTTTCAGTCCACGGTTCTATATCAAACAAGCCACGAGGTTCTTTCTTTTCTTCTTTTTTAAACTTTTCAATAAGAAAATTTTGTTTACCTGAAAGACAGAGTTCTCTGTTCCTTCCACCACTTTCCTGCATCCGCCAACTGCACAAGTGGCGAGAATGACCTCGTAGTGTTTCAGTTCCTCCACACTGGCCTTGTACAGTAGTTTGCGGTAGTTCCTCAGCTGTTTGTCTGTCACACTGAAGTTATTGGGATGGGAGCGACATTTGTCGAAGAACTTCTCAAACTCTGCAATGTCCTCAGCGTAAGGCTTTCCGTCTTGTCGGATCAGATGGTGTAAAGCAACATCCTGTAAATGCACAAAACTCAGAGTGAAAACATCAAGGTCTGGCAAGCAGTTACTCGCGAACAGAAAACACATATATCTGCTAATTCAGTCCGACGTCTTAGTGTATTCAACACACACACACACACACACACACACACACACACACACACACACAACACACACACACACACACACACACACACACACACCACCTATATATACATATATATATACATATCTGTATGTATAGATATATATACATATACATATGTATGTATATTAATGTATACATATACATATATATATATATATATATATACATGTATATATTATATGTATATACATGTATATAAACGCGTACGTGCACGCACACATACATTCATCCGAAAGTAAAAATCCTGAAGTCACTCCAAATATTCTCTTTAGTAAAATCAAAACTGATTCATAAAAGATACCGAAAGAAACCTCAACTAATTTTCCACTGACAACACTGAACGCAAGCGAACTTCCTCTATATTACATCTTAGACGGTCATCATCATCTTGTGCCCTGCCGCATGTCACTGCAAGTACATCTCCCACCCTCTCTGTCTTCAGCCGCCCTGCAAGTCCGTCAATATTTTCTCCCTGGGTCTACCTGGTGCCCTCTTTCCCTCCAGTTTTCCCGTATCTTAGACAGTGGCACCTATCTAATCACTGACCAACCACAAACAATGGCATAACAAAAGCATATACCTGCAGACCAGGGTCGCCTTTGAGGTCCCGCATTCCACGAACGGGTCGGAGGTCTCCTGTCGGAACTGGGTAATCTCTGCTTTCAATTGCAGAACCATACACTCTCACAATCTTTGGGCAGTGCTCAGGACCCAGTTTTGACTTCAGCTCTCCTAAAATCCAACACATTTTTAGCTGTATGTTTGACATTGTTTGTTGATGTATTTTTTAATGCAAAGAGAAATCAATAAAGAAAATATTTTAAAAAACAGAAACCAAACTGCAAAACTGGCATCTGGGCCAACTAACAGCAGATCATGAGATGCAACCCTCTGCTTCTTGACCAATAAATAACTGAAAAACAGAGTGGCAGAGAATATATGTTATAGCCGCCTCTCCATCATCTGAGACAGTTTGTTGAAGATGGGAAAAAAAATCAAAACTAAAGAAGAAAACATAAATAGATCAGAGCCCTCTTACAGATGGTTGGCTGAATACATTTCATTTCCTTTAGCTCTGAATGTTACTTTCAACTCCTATGTTATGCATGCAATTCTTATCTATGAATCCAAAGAAGTACAGACGTCACTTACATATAGTTAAATCAGAAAGTGTATCTAAAAGCCTACACAAAACAAGACTGCTGCAAATTTTCGACCAATTAGCCTTCTAAAGCGTACACAAAAGACAACAAAGACTATTTGCGTACAACGTAGTGAAAAAAAACAACAATTGATGACTTCCCTGACGTGAGGTTCAGCAGGAGAAATGGCAGATATGAATTCTGGTAAGTAGGACGCACGGGAGATAAATGCATTTTACAACGTCAAAATGGTCAGCCCGTATTGTTTGTTTTATTCTGTGAGGGCGCCTGTCTTGTTTTGTTATATCAAAAAGGTGTTAAGATTCTATTTCTGTATGTTTCTGGTTCCTATTTGCTTGAACGTTGGCAGCCGTCCTTTGGTTTAAATGTCATACATAATAAAACTCACGTGCCACGAGGTCGACAGACTTGTTGGAAGGGCCGCAGTACAGCACAGTTTTCTTGCCCTTGCCCTCAGCCTCCAGCTGTCGGTTGATTTTGCAGTACAGGTACACCAGCTTGATGCCTGTGTTGGTCTTGCCAGAACCTGCAGTAATATGTCATACGAATAAGGAGAAAAAGAGAGACTACAATTCGTGGTATAAAAGTGAAGTCGTGAGCGACAGAGGCGGTAGATATTAAAGGGGCAAAGGAAGCAAAGACTGGACAGAGGTAACAGATTTATGGAACAGAGATAGTAGAGATATAAGAGACATAAGTAATAGAGATTTAAGAGACAGACATAGAGAGTAGAGATTTAAGAGACATAGATAGTAGAGATTTAAGAGACATAGTAGTAGAGATTTAAGAGACAGAGGAGTAAGAGATTTAAGAGACAGAGGTAGTAGAAATTTAAGAGACAGAGGTAGTAGAAATTTAAGAGACAGAGGTAGTAAAGATTTAAGAGACATAGGTAGTAAAGATTTAAGAGACATAGGTAGAAATTTAAGAGATAGTAGGTAGTAAGATTTAAGAGACAGAGGTAGTAGAAATTTAAGAGCATAAGTAGCAGAGATTTAAGAGACAGAGGTAGTAGAAATTTAAGACATTAGATAGTAAAGATTTAAGAGACAGAGGTAGCAGAAATTTAAGAGACAGAGGTAGTAGAAATTTAAGACAATAGATAGTAAAGATTTAAGAGACAGAGGTAGTGGTAGAAATTTAAGAGAACATCAGAGTAGTGGAGATTTGAGAGATACAGGTAGTGGAGATTTAAGAGACATAGGTAGTGGAGATTTAAGAGACATAGGTAGCAAAGATTTAAGAGAGATAGGTAGTAGAGATTTACGAGACAGAGATAGTAGAGATGTCAAGTTTTCTCAAATACAATATTATGAATGTAGTGCCAATCTTCTCTCACCTGCCTTACTTTTCCCAACCCTGAACAGGATCAGGTATCAATTAACAGCTGAGTGGATACTGAAGCTGCATGTACAAAGGTTTTCTTGAGCTACACCCGAAGCTATGCAGTCAGAATGGAAGACAGGAGTTCTTCACTAACACCAACTCATATTTATTCCCCATCTCTCTTTTCTCTCTCTCTCTCTCTTTCTCTCTCCCTCTCTCTTTATTTATCTATATGTATAAACGTCTATACATATCAATAAATGACCATTGTCATAACTTGTTAGTTGAAACAGATTACTGAAATTTTCTGAAGAAAAAATAGTAATAAAAGTTCTCACAGATATTTCATCTATTTCTGATTCAAACAGTAGCTCCGTTTTGGATAAAGCCCACTAATCAACAATCAAGACATCTTTACTGAAACGTGTCCACATTTCCTGTCGCACTGAACCACTCTAATATCAGTTTTGCCCGTCTAATCTTATGCATTCATTAGGTAGAACTTTGAAGAATCACCAATAACGAAAGGTGAGGTCGATAAAAAATATGACACAAGGAAAAGCCAAGGACAAGACAGTATTACTATAGAAATGAGTGAGGCTCTAGATGAATGTGGTATCGATGAAGTTACAGTCCTCCTAAATGAAATTTATGACACCAGAAAAATTCCTACACATATTTCAAAGTCAATTTTCACTGCACTCCCAAAGAAAGCAGGGGCTACACAATGCGAACTCCATCAAAAATCAGTTTGATGAGTCATGTGACAAGGATTCTGTTAAGAGTATTCATCATGAGAACAAGGACAGAATCAAATCAGAAATAGCAGAGGAACAATGTGGATTTGTTGAAGGGAAAGGAAATATTAATGCCATAGAAAGATCAATTGAGTAGAATAAGGATTTTTATGTATTTTTTGTTGAGTATACCAAGGCTTCTGATCGCGTAAGACACGGAGAAATGATCAATCAACAGGTAAAACTTAATTTTGATGGAAAAAATCTGAGAACAATTAGGAGTATACATTGGGGAAAAACAGCACCAATAAGAGTAGAAAATGATATTAAGTTCTTTTCAAAATATCAAAAGAGGAGTTAAATAGGGATGTGTGTTGCCACCAGACGTGTTCTCACTTTATAGTAAAACCAACATAACAAGCCTAGATGAATGCGCTAGGATAAAAATGGAGGAAAAGAATATGAATAATCTCTATCATGCAGATGACACCGTTCCAAGTGCAGAAAATGAAAAGATCTACAAACTATTGTGAATACAAAAGAAAACGAAAGTAGCAATAAACGGCTAGAGCTAAATAGAAAGAATACTGAAGTCGTGGTAATTAGTTAAAACAGGAAATCACCTCATGTAAAATAACAGCAAATGGCATAATTGTGACACAAGTTGACAGTTCAAATATCTGGAAACAGTCGTCTCATCAGAAGGCAGATCCACATTAAAATTATCCAGCAGAACTGGCCAAGTTAAAACAGCATTCAAGAAAATGTAAAAAGTTCTTACTATTAAATGCTTAACAACTGACATCAGGAAAAAAAAGCTTTCAATGTTATATAGACCCAGTATTGTTATATTGATGCGAAGCCTGGAAATCAACAAGCAAAGTCAGAACAAAGAATAGGCAGGTGAAATGTGGTTTAAAAAGAATGTTAAGAATTCTACGGACAGCAGTGGAAACAAATACAAAAGAAATGAAGCAAACACAAATAGAACATTAATGAAGACGATTAGGAAAAGACAAACAAGATGTATGGAATATTTTATGAGGAAAGAGAAATTTGAACACCTAGTCACAACAGGAAAGCTAAACGGAAAAAGAGCACCAGTTAGACCGAGGAAGAAAATATCAGACAGTCTTCCAAATTTGGTGGGGACCAGAAAGGTAGGAGATATGCTTGCAGTGACAAAAGACAGATTCGTATGGAGGACCAAGGTCGCTAAGGTTATGCAGCAAGGTACATGACAATGATGATGAATTTTATGCTTTTAAAGCTTCTAAATAGACTGGAACAAAGGTTCAGATTTGATCAAAATCCCTCTGTGAATGTCTTTGCCGTCTAGAAACGTTGACTTAGTTTCTCTTTGTACTGAATGCCTTTGTCTGGAAACTTACATGTATTATATTGATTGTAATTATGTCTTACTGACCAGGAACTCGATATTAATGTCCATTTATCTTTTTTATTTTTTAATTCCTTCTTTTTCTTTTTCTTCTGCTAAAACGTCTGTTTGATATTTACGTACACACTGAGAACAAAAATTTCGAGAAAAATGTTTTTGCTCCTCTCTCTCTCTCTCTCTCCTCTCTCTCTCTCTCTCTCTCTCTCTCTCTCTCTCTCTCTCTCTCTGACACACACACACACATTCTCACGCACACCACACACGCGCGGATGCGCGCTCTCAACCCGTAGACAAATAATCGTTTGCTGACATGTGACACGCCTGTGAAAATGCAAAAGAAACATAGAAAAGCACACACACACATACGCGCGCGCGTGCACACACACGCACACACACACACACACACACACACACACACACATACACACACACACACTGACCTGGGGGTCCCTGGATCATTGTCACACTTTGCGTCATGGCCTTTTGGATAGCCTCCAGCTGGGCTTTGTTGTTCATGGGCAGTTTCTTGCATTCAGGAAGGAACACCTCATGGTTGTCATCTTTTCTTCCAAGTTTCTTGTGGTCTGCATCTGTAAAAGGTACAGAGTAGAAAGGATCGTGTACCACGTAAAGGTAGCTTGACCCATAACCCTGAGGTCGTTAGGGGAGTGAGATGGTAGAGACCTCAACTTTTCTCGGAGCCAGCGTTATGAGGGAGGTGCCCATCTCCTCTCCGTCTCCGCTTTACCTTTCCCTTACTGTGAAGAATGTCAAGTATCCATTGACAGATGGGTAGGCTGGAGGCCACACGTACATATAAAGTTTCTTGAGTGTGACTTGCACCCCTGCAAACTAGTGAAGACATAATAATAATAATAATAATAACAATATTTATATAGCGCAAAATCTTGATAAAATCAAATCTAAGCGCTGAAACAGACACACACACACGCACGCACGCACACACACACACACACGCGCGTGCGCGCACCCCCACACACGCACACGCACACGGCTATAAATGGGGAGAAAGAATAAAAGCAATGGAAAATTATAGAGAGCATATTATATATTACAATGTGATTCCCCTCCGAGTGGAGACAGGCTGCAGAGGGGATTGAGTGAGGTCAGGATTTTATGCAGAGGAGAAAAGATGAGTTTTGAGAGCGGACTTGAAGGAGGCAAAAGTAGGTTGCTGACGGACTGAGAGAGGAAGTTTGTTCCAGGAGAGTGGACCAGAAACAGAGAAGGCTCGTGGACCATAGGTATTGAGCTTAGTGCGTGGAAAGCGAAAAGTCAGAGGATCGGAGGCAGAGCGGAGGGTACGTGAGGGATGTAGATCTCAAGTAGGCTTGACAGGTAATCGGGGGCTGCGTTATTGAGGCTTTTGTAGCACATGGTGTCTAGTTTGTACTGTATGCGCTTTGATACAGGGAGCCAGTGAAGTTGTGCCAGGAGAGGAGATATGTGGTCAGCTTTTTTCTTTTTGAGTACAAGGCGTGCAGCATTGTTTTGAATGCGCTGTAGGATGTGAATGGTGGAGGCAGGAAGACCGGACAGGAGTGAATTGCAATAGTCAATGCGAGACATTATGAAGGAGAGAACGAGTTTTGCAGTTGTTTCGACAGAGAGATACTTCCTGATCAGGCTTATACGATGGAGGTGATAGTAGCAAGATCTGGCAGTTTGAGAAACAAAGTTGTTCATGGACAGGGTAGAGTCAATGCAGACACCAAGGTTTTTAGCTGAATCAGAAATTGGGACTGACGTGTTACATAATGTGAGAGAAAGAGGAGGCAGCTGAGAAAGTTTCTGACGGGTGCCAATGAGGATAACTTCTGTCTTGTCATCATTAAGCTGAAGTTTGTTGTATGTCATCCAATTTTTAATGTCCGAGTAACACTCAGTGGTGCGAGTCAGGAGGCGCTGTATATTGTCAGGTGAGTCACTGTCTTGAAGTTGGGTGTCATCAGCATAGAAGTGGTGTTTTATAGAGTGGGAGTTGATGATGGTGGACAGGGGGGAGGTGTAAAGAGTGAAAAGAACAGGGCCAAGGACAGATCCTTGTGGAACACCACAGGTCAGGTATGCAGGTTGAGAGTAAGTGCATTGATGAGAACAGTTTGTTTTTTGTTTGATAGATATGAAGTGAACCAGGAGAGAGCAATGTCAGAGATGCCAAAAGTATGATTAAGTCTAGAAAGGAGAATACCATGATGAATGGTATCAAAGGCTGCAGACAGATCAAGGAGTGTGAGGAGAGAGACTTTGCCAGTATCAGTTGCAAGGAGGAAATTGTTGAGAATGTGTAGCAAGGCAGTTTCAGTACTATGGCACTGGCGGTAGGCTGACTGGAAAGGATTGAGGAGATTGTTGGCAGACAGGTGAGATTCAGTTGGTTGAGGACAACTTTTTCAAGCAGTTTTGACAAGAAAGAGAGATTAGAGATAGGCTGGTAATTTTTCAGTTCATTTGGGTCTAAACTGTATTTCTTGAGGAGAGGGTGAACAATAGCAGACTTGAAAGAATCTGGGACAGTTCCAGTTTGGACAGAAGTGTTGATGATGTCAGTGATGAATGGGAGGAGAGTAGGGAGACAGTCAGAGTAGAGAGAACCTGGAAGAGGATCCAGTTCGCAGGTTTTGAACGACATGGATCTGATTGTGTTGAGAATTTCTTCTTGTGAGACTGGGGTAAAAGTAGTAAGAGGTGTGCCAGAGAAGGAAGGGTCAGGTGGGCATGGTTGACAGGGTGTCCTGTCAAGCCTGTCACGAAGAGTTTGTATTTTGGTGGTGAAATACTTGGAGAATACAGATGGAAGTTCTTCATTTGTGTGTTTTGTTGGGAGAGGTAAATCTTTTCGTGTGCCAAGGAGATGATTCATGGTTGTAAAGAGTTGTTTTGAAGAAGAGGCATTCAGGATTTTGGTTTGGAAATAGCTTGTTTTTGCAGATGCAATGAGGGTGGATACTTTTGTTTTAGAGGCTTGGAAAAGTTGCCTATGTACAGTGAGTTTGGATTTGCGCCAGCGGCGCTCTGCTCTGCAGCGAGCATGTTTTGCACAGGCAATCTCATGAGTGAGCCAGGGGGTAGAGGGGCGGTCAGGTAAAAGACGGGTTGTGGCTGGAGCATGAGTGTCCAGAAGATGGTGGAGAGTAGTAAAGAATTCATCGGCAAGGTTATGTGACTTTTCAGAAAGGAGACGGAAGGCATCAGATGAAAATGTGGAGAGGTCGATAGATTTGAGATTGCGTCGAGTCACTGTGCGCATGGTACGGGAAGGAGGAGGAATGTCAAGAGAACAGAGAATTGCAGAGTGGTCAGATGGAAGGGCTGAAGTTAGACGGGTAGAAAGAACTAAGCAGTTGTCAGTAGCTGAATTGTTGTGATCACGAGAAATGATCCAGTCAAGAATGTGACCTTTTTGATGGGTTGGTTCAGAAATGTGTTGAGTCATATTGTGATTGGACAGAGAGTTGATGATATGTCTTGTGTCATAACGGTGAGTGTTGTCATAGTGGACATTGATGTCACCTAGAATGATGAGATTTCCAGGTAAGAGGTAGTAGTAGTCATGTAGTTGGTCAAAGTCAGAGAGAAACATGGATGTGGTGAGCTTGTTGGCAGAGCTAGGTGGAGGTCGATAGACACAGGAGAAGGTGATGGGGTGAGGGGTGGATTGGAAGGATACTTCAACGTGCTCGAAAGAAGGATGGGAGAAAGGCAGAGACTGCGAGAAAGACAGGCGGGAATGGAGTGAGTCGTTGCAGAGGATGGCGATACCACCACCTCGAGATGAGCGATGGAAAGAAGCAAGCCTGTAACCACTCGGAGTGAGACTCGCATGTATAGGTTCATGACCAAGGGGGTTAAGCCATGTTTCGGTGATAAAAGCAATCTCTGCGATAAAGTCAGCAATGACATCGTCTTTGCCATCAGTGCATGTTGACTGAGCGTTAAAAAGGCATAGTTTTAGTTTATCAGAGTCACATGGCGGCGGCCGAGGTGGAGACGAAGGCAGCACCGACGGGACAGAAGACGAAGGCGACACCAGCGGGGCAGAAGATGAAGACAGCAACGACGGGACAGAAGACGAAGGAGGCACCCGCAGGACAGAAGACGAAGGCGGCACCAGTGGGACAGAAGACAAAGGCAGCACCAGCGGGACAGAAGATGAGGGCAGCGCCGGCGGGACAGAAGACGAAAGCGGCACCGGCGGGACAGAAGGCGAAGGCGGCACCGGCGGGACAGAAGGCGAAGGCGAAGACGGCAGAGGAGGAGACGAAGTTTGCAGCAGCAAGGTCGAGTGCAGGGGCAGTGGAGGAGACGAAGAAGCAGAAGACGAAAAGTGGTGTCGGACTGGCACAGCAGGAGGCAGGTTGTGCCAAAGTCGGTGGAGACGTCCACCACGACAGGATCGCGCAGTGCAGGGCTTAGGACACAGCCCCAGAAGGGAGGTGGTCTCCCTCGGCGACAACCAAAAGAGACATTCCAAACGAGTCATCAGAAACGTAAAGATAATAAATAAAAACGTACTGGTGGATGAGATCTCCACATTTGTCGGGACTGGGATCATGAGGACAGCGCTCATCTACTCTTCTTCGTTGTTTTGCCTTCTCTAACCCCCACACAGGGTCAGATACCGATTCACATCAGGATGGCTAGGGGCTGTACGAACAAAGTGTTTCCTGTGTCAAACTCGAACTAGATCAGCCATATTGGAACCTAGTCAGTATTTCCTGTAGTACTTATCAATAATGATCAAACTTTTAGGACCATCGCTGTTGGGCAGTTTCCTTTGTGTCCACCTTTTTTTTTCACCATTTTCAACGCCACCTTAATGGCCACAGAAACTGCGACAATTTTTACATGGATGTAATGATGATGACGACGATGAGGATTATAATCATGATGCCGTGGAGATCCATCTAGGACTGGGACTGTATGACAGGGATGTACCCTACACTTATCATAACATATCCTGGTATGGCACAAGCTTGAGAGATACAGATACAGCGGTATTGGTCAGAAGATTTGAGCAACAGCCTCAGTGACTCATCTGCAAAGTGGATGAGAATGGGCTGTGTGGTCCCAGTCTTCCCAATGATCCCATAGTACACTCAGCTGTGGGCAGGAGCCGGTTGGGGCCGAAAATCCCACAATGATTTTGAAAGGACTTCTGGGAATTCGAAACCACAATCTTCCAGTCGGAAGTGTGTTGTGCTAACCACTACACCATGGAAACTGTTTCTCTCCCATTATGTAACACATCAGTCCCAATTTCTGATTCAGCTAAAAACCTTGGTGTCTGCATTGACTCTACCCTGTCCATGAACAACTTTGTTTCTCAAACTGCCAGATCTTGCTACTATCATCTCCATCGTATAAGCTTGATCAGGAAGTATCTCTCTGTCGAAACAACTGCAAAACTCGTTCTCTCCTTCATAATGTCTCGCATTGACTATTGCAATTCACTCCTGTCTGGTCTTCCTGCCTCCACCATTCACATCCTACAGCGCATTCAAAACAATGCTGTACGCCTTGTACTCAAAAAGAAAAAAGCTGACCACATATCTCCTCTCCTGGCACAACTTCACTGGCTCCCTGTATCAAAGCGCATACAGTACAAACTAGACACCATGTGCTACAAAAGCCTCAATAACGCAGCCCCCGATTACCTGTCAAGCCTACTTGAGATCTATGTTCCCTCACGTACCCTCCGCTCTGCCTCCGATCCTCTGACTTTTCGCTTTCCACGCACTAAGCTCAATACCTATGGTCCACGAGCCTTCTCTGTTTCTGGTCCACTCTCCTGGAACAAACTTCCTCTCTCAGTCCGTCAGCAACCTACTTTTGCCTCCTTCAAGTCCGCTCTCAAAACTCACCTTTTCTCCTCTGCATAAAATCCTAACCTCACTCAACCCCCCTCTGCAGCCTGTCTCCGCTCGGAGGGGAATCATTTTGTTTGAATATATAATTGTATATGATGTGCTCTCTGTGGTTTTCCATTGGTTTTATTCTTGCTTTTATTGCTTTTATTCTTTTCTCCCTATTTGTGGCCATGCATGTGTGTGTGTGTGTGTGTGTGTGTGTGTGTGTGTGTGTGTGTGTTGTGTGTGTGGTGTGGTGTGTGTGTGTGCGTGTGTGGTGCGTGCGTGTGCGTGTGTCTTTTCGGCGCTTGGATTTGATTTTGTCGAGATTTTGCGCTATATAAATATTGTAATTATTATGTATGCATGTGCGTACGTATGTATGTATGTATGTATGTATGTATGTATGTATGTATGTATGTATGTATGTATGTATACGCTTAGATTTATGTATGTATGTATGTATGCATGTATACGCTCAGCTTAGATTTATGTATGTAAGTATGTATGCATGTATGTATGCATGTATACGCTCATATGTATGTAGGTATGTATGCATGTATACGCTCAGCGCTTAGATTTGATTTTATCAAGATTTTGCGCTATATAAATAAAATATATTATTATTATTATTATTATTAATAATAATAATGATAATGATAATAATAATAGTAATAATAATAGTAATACTTTATGTTATGTGGATCTTGGTGTATAAATCAAATTAAAGTGCCCACTGTCATTAGTCATTCAAATGTTCATCACAAAGACAAAAACAACTTAGTGTAAAAGTACATGCATACTGGGTGAGGAAGGACAGGAGGAAAGTGGGACGAAGAAGTGGGTGTGAGAAAGGGGAAATTACTGCTGGACAAAAATGCATACTTTCAAGTTAGAATTGAATAAAAAAAATTCAGTGATAGTCGGAAGAACAGTTTTAGAGACCAGATACAGAAAATGAACAATGACCAGTTGTGGAACATTTGTATCGTAGAATTCATAAACAAAAATTATAAACAAACAGGACCAGAATCAGAACGGACTGGTTGGGCAGGGATGTACACTCGGAGGTGGTTGCAGAAATAAGTAGGTGCAAACCATGAATACGGTTGTGACAGAACGTACTGGTTTTGTATGGAATTCTTGGAGTAATAGGAAACCAGTGGATGAACTGAAGGAAGACAGTGACATGATTTATTCTATACTAAATAAAAGTTGACTTTAATTATACAACCATTTATCGTCAAATGAACTGATGTACTGACCAAAGTTGAATTCATATGTCAGTGACTCTACAGCTTCACTACGTCCAATAGTACCACTGCACCAAATCTGACCACAGCAAAGAAAGTCAGAAAATGTGCTGTTATTCACCTACAGAATGTGTTTGTCCAGCTTTACAGAAATCATCTATCATCACCTGTGTGGTCAGAATAACGAACTGACGACTAGGGGAGGCTGAACTTCGAATTTCCATCGTTGTGAGATTTTCCGGTCCCTAGCTGTCCCCCCTAAGAAGACTCGGAAAACTACACCTCACTGTCGAGAGACTATTTACACATACTACAATGTCTGGTGATGTTGCAACAATACTGATGGAACATCATAGTTTCATAA
Source organism: Monoplex corrugatus (assembly GCA_030674185.1). Classification (NCBI taxonomy): domain Eukaryota; kingdom Metazoa; phylum Mollusca; class Gastropoda; order Littorinimorpha; family Ranellidae; genus Monoplex; species Monoplex corrugatus. Next base: position 49,081,356 of record CM060313.1, read on the forward strand.
TCTTTCTCTTGTCAAACATTCAGTCTGATAATCTATGCCCTGGCCAGTCATCTCTGAGATGCCCCCAAATGTAAAAGTAATGTCATTAACGATAGTACAATACTGCACTGAGTATGGTCACACTATTCACATATAAACATGTTTCAACCAAAGAATAGAAAAAAATGAAGTGCATCAAAATGGATCTCCCTCTGCCAAAATCATTTTTTAAAGTTTTTGTTTTCATGCCTTTGCAAAGTGAAACAATATCAAGAGAAAGTTGTTTGGTCAGAATAGTTTTTCAAAAGCACTAGACTGTTAGATAATCATAAATCATACGTGGTATCTTATACTACAATGATTGAGTGATTACAACGTTGTATAATATATGTGTATTGCTTACCTAGCTTTGGAAACTTGCTGCCGAATGCAATCGCACGTGCCAGAGTCAGATCTTCATCCTGAAGCTGAATGAGAAGTTCCTGGGCCCTCCTACAAAAATGTGAACAAACAGGAATAGCAATAGAACTGGGAGGGTCATGTAAGTGTGTGTGATGGCTGGTGGATGAAAAAATTAACACACACACGTACACACACATATATATACACACACACAACTGCACATATAGCGGCAGTGTCACACTGGGCGAAGCAGTTGTTTTAGTGTCTATCCCTGCACTCAGTCATGCACTCTGTCGTGCACTCAGCCATGCACTCAATCATGCACTCTGTCATGCACTCAGTCATGCACTCTGTCAAAAGTAGTTACATCATGTGACACTCTCTTCATTTTTCGGTCCTGTGTGTCTGTGTAAAAAGGATGCTAATACTAAGGCAACCCTTTCTTATAAGAACATTCTCTACGGTTAATACAAACTGACTCATTTAAGCTTCTTGTGCATCTCAAACACTAAAGTGAGATTACAAACTAACCCAAAATGGAGAACTCGGTACCCGGCCCACTTTTCCGACTCTGGAAAGTGTGCTACTACCTTAAAACATGTCTATATATCGTACACAGCGATTGTGATAGATAACAGCGATTATCAGTTTTTCAAATATATCATATGTCTGTTGTTGATTTTTCTTTTCAAAACACTATTTGGTGCATTACTCTTTGATTATTCAAATTTGAAAACATTCACCGTCATGTACTGAACTTTACGCTATCAAAAAGGCAGTTTTCCAAACAGTTGTAAAATTTTAGACCATTTGGGCAACATACCTGAGAACTGATTTTCATATCATCACAACAATGACTTTCTCGTTCCGTACAGAGAGATAGATACATATGGAGGGCCATGATTGCCAACGCCATGCGGCAGAGCACTTGATGATGATGATGACAGACAAGAACTTTTAAAGGGTTGTATGTAACGATTTGTTGCATTCAATTTGCTTGCTATTGTTTTATTTAATTCGTAATCAGCAAAGGTAACGAAGTCAGCGTTCACAGGATGTCTTAGAATTAAACCTGTCCGTCTAAAGAACAGTGACTTGTCTCAATGTGCAGTGCAATGAACGCTCTTTTATGAAACAAAATATTTGTTACATCTGAAAAACAGAAACTGTGTCTAACCTGTCAACCTCTGCTTTGGGCAGTATCTCCAAAGTAAGTCTCGCCCCTCCCTTCTTCAAGAGCTGAGGTGGTGGTGGAGGACTGGAAGGGGAAAGGATGAAAGTGACCACCAGCTCTCCGCCATCTTCCTTTTTGCGACCCTTGTGATGGACCTGAACAACACAAGCATGTGCCAGCCACGTGTACTGTCTGTCCACTGTCTCTGGTATATCACTGGCCTGGATCCGGGACACCACGCTGCTGGAGCAGTCTGCCTTGTAGCGTAGACACAGGTAGTCCAGGGGGAAAGACATGTCACTTTTGCACTCCTCTTGGCGAATACTGTCAGCAGATTTACCGCCAAACTGGATGCAGCGCTTGTAACAGAAGGATGCGCTGAGGGTGAAGGAGCCTTTGTAAGGCAGCGTGTCAGAAGATGTCTGTGACTTCATGATCACAAGGACGTTGTCAATGACGACAGCACTCTCCCCTTCGCCAGCTCCAACCGCAGCTTCCATCTCTAACAGTGGCATCCAGGCTTTGCTGTACTCCCCGTAACTTGAAAACTCCTGACCTCGTGTTGCACGTGTTGCGTGACGAGTGAGAGTCCGAACAGGTTCATCAACGTGCACTGTACAAACGCTTGCATTGCGGGCTGTGTGTAGAATCTCGATTCTGGGTTTCAGCATTCCTTTTCTAGGGTCTGCAGACATCTGCACTTGTACAATCTGACCTCGTGAGTATTCCCTCTTAAACTGAACAGGCTGCTGGACCACTGTTCCGTCTCCTTTCTCTGAGGACACGTAATCCACCTCAGAATGCATTTTGCTCAGTGACAGAGGAACTGTGTTCCAGGCCTCCTGATTGTTGGACACAAGTCTTTTCAGAATCTTGATCCAGTCTTGTGCTTTCACCGACTCGCTCAGCTGATCGGGCCGGATGGTCAGGACAACAGGATCGTTGGGTTTTTTGCTTTTATTGTTCTCAAGCCGCTTCCAGAAAAGACGGAGAATGTCAGGACAATGTCCTGTCTCGTTGTAAACTCTTTTGTTCCACTGAACAGTGACCGTGTCTTTCCTCAGAGCAGTATTTGTGATCACTTCGGGTTGACTGCTAACGCCCAGTACACTGAAAGTCAGTTCCTGCTTGCGGTCAGATATTTTAGCCAGTGAAGGCAGATACAGCATCAATTGGTCAGCATCCACGCTCTCAACGTAAGCTCTGAATACTAGTGGTTGACGCTGTAAAGTGTCTGCTAGCTTCAGAGCCATGCAACCTTTGCCAAAAGCTTTCTGTCTGGATGTAGCGCTGTTGATGTGTTGACACAGCTCCGTTACTTCGTCGGGGCCGCAGTCAGGCGCCCTGCCGTCCAGATCGGCGTGAAGAAGACGTTGCACGTGCAGGTCTGCGTACCTGCGGATTGGTGACGTGAAATGGGTGTAAACATCCAGGGACAAGCCAAAATGACGTAGATCGGGTGCGTTCAGGCCGTAGGAACACTTGTACTCGGCGGTGTCCATCAAATCCATCCAGTGGTTGGTGGCTAAACACTGCAGAGGGTGGAGAGCGTCCATGAAGGCCAATTTGCGGGCCTCTGCTATTTCTCCTTGCTCTAAGTGTTCACACAGCTTCCTCCACACCTCTCGCTGCAGCACAATAGGCAACTGTGATGAATACACGCCTGGAGTGGGGTTGTTATTGAGAGACAGTTGTCTGTTGGGGCTGACCTGTTTTCCCTGTAGCTGCATCACCAAGTTTGCTACATGGCCTTCTCTGTCCTCCCAGTCGATCAGTTCCTCGTACGTTGGGGCTTTGTGACAGCGCACGATCATGCTGTTACTGAACTTGGGTCGTTTGCTCAAACGTTTTGCGATGTAAGAGTTGGTCAGAATCATCAACTCTTCAATCAAGGCATGAGCTTCAATGCTCTTGTTCACGTTGTCACACTCCAGAAGTCTTGGGTCCTCAAAAGGCACGAAAAACATGGACTGCTTCTGTCGACCTTCTCTCAGCTTTGAGGTGATTTTATGTACTTGACGAATGTCATCTTGTACAGACGGCTCAACGGTCACCTCCTCTTGACCATCAATAATTCTCTGAGCTTCTTCGTAGGTTAGCTGCTGGCTGGACTTTATAACTGTTCTGCTGACAGTCGGCTCATCAACTTGGTTTCCGTTGTCGTTGAACTTGAAGAAAACGGATAAAGCCAAGCGCTCTTTACCTGGGAGAAGGCTGCACTTGCCATGGCTCAGAGGCTCTGGAAGCATACAGTGAGGCCGACGATTGAGCGGGTAGAAAGTTACAGCTCTTCTTCTGGCCTCAAGATCAAGGCCACTGCCTTTCTTCACCACTGAAGCTACGTCTGCGATGTGTACACCAATGATAACATGGGGACCCTGCCTTTTAATGCTGATAGCATCATCCAAGTCCTTGGAATCAGGCGGGTCGATGGTGAACGTCCGCTCTGCCGTCAGATCTCTACGTCCTGCCTTTGTCACAGTGCAGTCCTGGACCAGTTTCTTTGTGTCTTCTATTGCTGCTCGTGGGTAACGTTTCGGAACTCGCTGCTGCATGGACAAAACTTGCAATCCACCAGAATAGTTCTTGCCACCAACATAAGCACCCAGAACAGCCCCAAGCGGGTAGATGTTTCGCTGTCTCCACGCAAGAATGACAACTTTGAAAACGTACTGCTCTCTTTTGTCGGGCCTCACATTGTAGAATCCTTTGAACTTCACGTCTCCATCTGGAGAAACACTCTTCAGTTCTATCCTGTGTTTCACCAAAGCTGGAAACCTGCGTCTGACAGTGTCATTCATCACATGTATTTTGGGCACTGTCTTACAGAGTGGTTTCATCAAATGGCCTTCTAATTCATCCAGCGTGCAAAACAGTACAGGGTGTTCAACGTTGGCAAAATTTACTCTTTTTAAAAGTCCCACAACCTTCCCGCAAGCCATCTTCTCCACCGACTCATCTGCTGATGCAGCACTTGTTCCTACTGCGAGCTGCAGTCCTTTGTTATCTCCTGGTTCTGCTAGGATTTCCACCACCACTTCATCGTCCATGTAAGTGCGACCAGCCTTGGAACGACCATCAATGAGAATTTCAGAGTACTTGCTACCTTTGTCCAGGACTTTAGCTATGGCCCTGTGGGCCCGTTCAATCTTCAGCTGGCACCGTTTGTACTTTTTAGGGTTGCTCTTTAAAAGCTGTTCTGCGTTTGGGACGAAATCTGGGTAAAACGTTCGCCCTTCAGCACCTCTCTCAAAAGTCTTGGTCTGTTTGTCTGACAAGCCTATGTCTTCTCCTTCCTCTTCGTCCACCCCACCCTCTGAAATGGCCTGTTCACTCTTTTCAAACCAGTCTTGTTTATCTTCCTCCTCCTCACCCCCAAAACTTTGGACTGCCACCATATCGGTGTTTCTGTTGACAGGTCTGCGTTCTTCACCAGGCGTACCATCCTCGCTCTCATCAGATGAATAGAAGACGGCGATATCTCGCTCAGTGTAGCTTTCATCTGTCTCGTCCTCACTTTCGTCGAGGTCGCTGGAATAGGTAAGGCTCTCTCTGGATAAAAAAGGAGCGAAGGCGCCTGGTCCTCGGTTCGTGGTAAAGGAGCCACTGCTAGCGGGAGAACTGCTATACACAGACTGACATGGAGAGGAGTCGGTCCGGGGAGACGATCTGTTCTGTCTCATTGGAGTGGCTCCCCTTGATTTGCGGCCATTTCCAGATGGTGCTGGGGAAGGTGTCTCACCCCTTCTGGGAAATGATACTCTTCTGGCTGCAATACCAATATCACAAAGAAAGTGAGTTGAAACGGTAATGCCTTAAGTTGATTTTGTAAATCAATCCGTGAGCATGTATTTACTATTCTTTACTCAGTGTCGAGTTAAAAAATTATACAGGTCTGCTTTAGTTTATTACGATAACTATAACGTAAAATATATGGTGATCCATTTAGCTCTAGCTGTCTTGATGAGGTGTAGAAATTAATATACCACTGAAATCAAACACCTTTTAGTAGAGTGTTCTGTATAGCATTCAACATGTATTACGCAAAATGCTCTTTGAAATCTTCAATAATTCGTAATGAATTAGAAATCTCAACAAAAAGAAAGACCTGGGTTGGACAATTTTCAATGAAAAAAAAAGCTTAAGTATAATAGAAACCTAGTTTGTCAATGCTAGCCTTAATGAAAGCTACAGAAGTTATGAAAAGCTAGGCTTTAAACTTATTAAATATAAATTAAGCAATATTTGTGAATCAGTTTCTAGCTTCACTTCTGTTTTGAAATGAATCAGAAGAAACAATATACATTACATATTAAATAACCACATGAAAACACATACATACTCACAAGAATTAAAATTTACACTTGTTGAATTTCTTTTAGTTGATAATCAAAGTAAATGATTTCATAATTACATGAAATTGTAAATCAGTGTATTTCTTTCTATCACTATATTCTACTATTTCATTTGGTAGTGTTCAACATTTGCTATCATTGCGGATATCTCAAACTGTTTTGCAGTTTTATGAATTATTTTCAAAACAACATCAATGGTTCACCTCTGGTCTACAAACTTGTGTCACCTGACACTATCGCAAGAAAACCAATTTGTGTTCAAGAAAAGAATTTCAACTATTCAACAAAGTAAGAACACAAATCAGTGATAACCTTTTGACCTTCTCAATGTAACAACAGAAACAGGATATGAGGGCTCAATAAATATATGTGCATCTCTCTCTCTCTGTGTCTCTCTTACTCACTCACACACAATCACAACACACAATCACACTATTACATAAACATATATAAATAATATATATATATATATAAACATAAGTACACGATTAGAAATGTACACACACACACACGCACACGCAGATATATATGTATATACATATATATATACACATATATATGTATATATAAACATATATACATATATGTATGTATGTATACATATATATATATATATATTATATATTATATATATATTATTACACATACGTATGGATGGATGTATGTATGTATGTATGTATGTAGGTAGGTAGGTATGTAGGTGTATATGTGTGTGTGCGTTTCTATTCTAGTTGGTTCTGTGATAGATAGACAGACCAACAGACAGACAATAGATAGATATATAGAATAGGTAGATACATAGATAGATAAATACATAGATAGATACGTGGACAGATACATAGATAGATACATAGATAGATACACAGACAGATACATAGATACATACACAGATAGACAGACAGACAGACAGATACATACATACATACATACATACACACACGCATACATACATACATGTATATGCATACATACATACATACATAATAGATAGACAGACAGACAGATAGACAGACAGACAGACAAACAGAGAGATAGAAGGATAGACATATATAAACACACCTGCATATACTAATATGACAAAAAGCATATTTCTTCAACACCCTCAAAAGGTAAATTTCGTGCTACTTCAGTAACTTACTTCTTTTACGTCTGGTCTCCTTTTGAGCGAAATAAGTTCGACGGGCCTCGTCCTGAAGATCTGTACGACTCTGGGTTAAAGAAAAAAATCGCAGTTGTAAGACTCTGTGGTAAAGAAAAAATAACAAAGGGAAAAAAACACAAATTTGTACGGAGTCTGTATTGAGTGAAAGAAAATAAATTGATGATGTATAAGTCGCTAATAAATGGGGAAAACACAATTCGTACGAGCTGTATTAAATATAACAAAATTAATAATAATTACAATATTATATAGCGCAAAATCTTGATAAAAACAAATCTAAGCGCTGAACACACAACACACACCACACACACACACACACACACACACACACACACACACACACACAACACACACCCACACACACACACACACACACACACACTCACACAGGCATAATGGGAAAAGAATAAAAGCATGAAATTATAGAAGCTATTATAACATTATATATTACATGTATTCACCTCCAGAGACGCTGCAGAGGGGGTTGATAGCGATTAGCAGAGGATAAAAGGTGAGTTGAGACGGACTTGAAGAGACAAGTAGTTGCGAATGAAACGAATCTGCACGAGTCGTATGAGTGAAGAAATAAGAAGGCTCGGGGAAAAGAATTGACTTAAAGAAAAACTATTATTGTTATCTTTGTTTAAAGCCCAGCTGACAGCGTAGAGCCATATCAGGGCTATAACCTGTTTCAAAACATGCTACTTCAACAAGGAAAAACAAAAGAAAAGTAAATTAAGTACACATATCAATGCATTTGCGTACATTGTCTACAGAGATGCCCCTGGCGTTGACCACTCCATCCAATGTATCACACAGGGGATTTAAAAACATAACTGAATACAGATTTAAATACAACTAAAGACACTAAAACATATATAAAAACGGGCCTAAATTACCTAAAATTGCTTCAACATATCTCATTTCCCTAGAGCCAAAAATAAACTTAAATACGTGTATCCAATTATCAGTCCTAAGACAAAGTACGTAAGACTTTATCGAACGCATACAGGTGAATGGACCAGCAAGGCAGAAAACGATAGGAAGAAATGACAGAAACAAAGGAACAAGGCAGAAACAAAGAGAGTGATAGAAAAGAGGAAATTTGTAGCACAGAATTTCCAGAAGGTGGGGGATACTATTTATACTGAAAGAGCCCCCGGCACCCCTATGGGGAGTATTAAAGAGAAAAAGCCGAATTTATAGAGTCTGTAATAAAGTAAAAAAAAAATTAAAAATAGAAAAAGAATGTGTAGGAGTCTGTATAAAAGAGAGAAAAAAAAACGAATTTGCTGCCTGTATGGATTAAGAGGAAATGTGGAAATGTGTTGAAGAAAACAAGAACGAATCTGTGCTTGTGTTTGTAGTTGTACTTGCATTTGTTTGTGTATTGTCATAACACGTTCACCACGTGGAATTCGAAGTAATTCGCCACAGTGCAGCGCCACCAATTTTTTGTGTTTTTTTTTTTCATCTGTATGTATATTTGCGTACCATGAGAGTGGATTTTTCCCAGGGACAAATTTTCTTTTGCCGTGGGATATTTTACGTGCAC
>CM060313.1:49094982-49112482 GCA_030674185.1 Monoplex corrugatus
CGACAACCCGTTAAGATAAAAGACAACAGTTAAAAAACCAAGTTCTGAAATATCAGGATACACTGACTCGAAAAGTGCACTTGAAAATCATTGTTTTGATATGTCTCGCTTCCTGGAGTTCCTTCTTTGAAACCAAAAATAAAAAAGCAAAAAAAAAAAAACCAAAACAAAACAACAAAAACAAAAAACAAAATACGAGTAAATCGTTGATGAGTCGGATCTTCTTGTTTTAACAAATCAACACTATGAGGAAGAATCAATGTAACTGATAATAACATTGCCATTCTGACTTCTACTTGCTGCCATAAACACAACGAAAATTTCGCAACGTCAATTTATACAAACTTTTTTTCTGAAACATTTTGTTGAAGAAAATTTAAGTTTTGTAGGTTACATGAAGTTCCTGCAGTTCCGTTTGTTTCTCTCTCTCTCTCTCTCTCTCTCTCTCTCTCTCTCCTCTCTCTCTCTCTCTCTCTCTCTCTCTCTCTCTCCCTCCTTTTTTTTTGACAATGAAATTATTTAACTTCTTTTAAAGCATTCAGAACAAGGAAGACGGGGCTGATGTCAAAATAAAAAGTAGTAGCATTCAACATTACGAAATTTAATTACAGACGCGCTAACCGAGACATAGGTAGTCACACCGCAACAGGTCAATGATCATGCTACATGAGAAAGAGACAGAGGGGGGAGAGTGAGAGAAGACACAGAGAGAGAAGAGAGAGAGAAAAAGAGAGAGAGAAGAGAGAAAGAGAGAGAGAAAAATAGAGAGAGAGAAAACAGAGAGAGAGAAGAGAGAGAGAGAGAGAGAGAAGAGAGAGAGAGAGAGAGATTTCAGGCTTCAGACTTCAGAACACTTTCTTACTCAGGGATAGTAGCAATAGGCCCCGTTGGTCCTGTCTTACAGGTAGCCCTTGCTACTCTTCACATAGAGAGAGGACATAGGGAGAGAGACACAGACAGACAGACAGACATGGAAAGACAGAGACAGACAGATAGATAGGCAGACAGAAACACACAGGCAGACAGACAGAGACAGACGAGGAGAGACAACTCAGAACTTCTGTTTTTGTCCTGAGCACACAAAACAGAGCTATGGAACACAGACAGGGTGTGACAAGTTGAGACGAAAGATCAACAGTTAATCACTGACATATATCGCTCTTTTATCTTCAACATCAGTAACAACAAGAGCACAGACTAACTAAGAATATCACTGTTTTGATTCTTTTCTGTCCAAAGCAGTATCCAAGTCAAGCATTTACAGAGACATACAGAAGACTGAGGTGACATTTCGTTCTGTTGTTACCAGCTTTGCTTGATTTGGTGCCACTGCCTTGTACTATATGATTTTGGTGCGCTAATTCCACCGCCTGTTTATATATAGTTCCCTGCTGCTTCCAATATTAAACCCAGATGTCTCTCTCTCTCTCTCACTCTCTCCCCTTACAAACACACACACACACACACACATACACACACACACACACACACACACACACACACACACACACACACACACCACACACACACACACATACACACACACACTATGTAGGTCCTTATCTGCCAGAGCGTAATTTGACAAAAAACATTGTAAGTAATAGTTGTGTGCATCAGGTAAAAGTATCCTTACCCCACCACCCACCCCTGTCCTCTGCTTGACCATCCACCAATGATTCATTTACCTGCCACCCGACTGTCTGTTCGCATATCATCTTGATAGCACAGTATCCGGTCAGTACGTCAAGCTGAGGACACGACACGGACCCGAAACGTGACATCCTATACACCACACCTCTGCTGTCTTTTTCAAGCCGTAGGGTGATGGGGAACACTGCCATGGCTGCAGATAAAAAATAATCAGTCAACCAGTACATCAGACAATCCATCAGTCTATCTCACACAATCAATCAATCATGCAGTTGATTCAACCAATCATCAATTAATCCATTAGTCGATAAATCACTCAATGAATTAATCAAATCAATATGTCAACAAAACAATCAATAGACATAAGTATACATGCATCCAACAGCAGCACCAAAGGCATTGTCACCTTACTGGCTAGGTAAATTCATAGGTTTATCACAGGGTGCCCCTCAGACAGCATTGTTTGACGGGTAAGTAAGGTTTGCGTAATGAAGATCACGCCATCCATGATTGGACTGGTTACTCAACATTTTCCACCGACCTAGTCCCCCTCAGACCGTATCGTTACGTGGGTTTACGTAATGAAGATCACGCCATCCATGAATTAACTGGTTACTCAACATTTTCCACCGAGCAGGATCTAACGCTCACATTGGTCTTATCCAACTATAGAGGGTAGGTTATCTAGTACACAAAAGGTTTCAGCAAATACCAACGTCCAAGCGAAAAGTCCAGGGCCGCCAGGTGCCGAAGATTGCTTGGTTATTCAAATTTCGATGTCCAATGAAAGACAGGTTAGTTATTCAAATTTCGATGTCCAATGAAAGACAGATGGGAAGGTTTTGTGGCAGAAACAACAGAAACGCACTGTATAAAGGCCAGAAAGTCAATCACTAGAGGATTCACCCATTCGATTGCCACCCAGCCAGAGACCTTCCAACCTATCTTAGAGGTATGTAATCCCACGTCTCATTTTATACTTTTGTTAGGGTAGGGATAGAAATATGTAGTATGTTTGATTTTCCATGAAGCAAAGAGAGAGGGAATAGAGTAGGACCTAAGAAAGTGTTCAGCATTCTAGTGATATGCAAGTTCTGATGATTTGTAGTGCATCTTAGGATTTTAGGAATATTAGGACCCAGGACAGTAGAAATGGTGAATCACGTTTATGCTGAAGTTGACTGATTAAATAAATACGTTGTAGTTATTAATTTATGTGTGGACTGCTTATGAGAATCATGTCTAGTGTGGTTAGTGCATTTCTTCTCGTCACTCTCTTTCCTTGTTGTGTGTGTGACTGCTAAGTAGAGAAACAACTCCTCTATAAACATCCCCAATTCATCTACCTGTTATAGATGACACAACCCAACTATCCTTCCTGTGATAGGTATATGATTAATACATATCCATAGGTTGCATTAACCTACTCAGGAACCATTTTAAGTTTAACCCTTTTTCTGATCAGCCACTTGCAATGACAGTACTCCCCAACAATCCATGTATCGTTTCTCCACCGTGTTCCCTCCTGCCTGTTACACCATTTAAAGTTTGAATAAATGAATGAATAAATCACCTGACTAGCAACTGTAAAGCAAGTGATAACATTTTCACCAAACAGCTTGTCTTTACAGCGTACATATATTTAGACAATTCGGCAAACCTGACTCGACTAATACGAACAAAATATTAAAAAAATATACTCACCACAGTACAAGTAGGCCATCGTCTGTCGCGGATCGAAGACCTCTTCTTGGTTCTGACAAAGACAACAAAAGACATGTAACTGTGATAGACAAACACAGGGAGACTGGAAGTGAGTGTGTGTGTGTGTGTGTGTGTGTTGTGTGTGTGTGTGTTGTGTGTGTGTGTGTGTGTGGTGTTGTTGTGTATGTGTGTGTGTGTATGTGATGTGTGTGTGTGTGTGTGTGTGTGTGTGTGTGTGTGTGTGTGTGTGTGTGTGTTCTCTTAACAATATACCTGACTTAGCACAGCGTTTGTACCCGTCAGCCATGTTCATCAGGCGGACCCCGGGTATCTCTCTGGGAAACTGCGTTGTGTGTGCGTGTGTGTGTCTGAGTTGTGAGTGCGTGTATATATGAGTGTGTGCGTGTGTGTGCGTTTTTGTGTTTGTGTGTGTGTGTATGTTTTTGACTTTGTGTGCGTGTATGTGTTTGTGACTGAATCACAAACTTTAGAATTATGAAACATTACTTGTCATAGGAACCCAAATGAAACACAGATCAGTTGTAATTAGTGAAAATTACAGATGAACAGCTAACGATTTTACACACTGTACACATTACCATTAGTACCAATGAAAATGTAAATGCAGGAATATTTTCCCAAACAAAGACATTCCACAATATGAATATCAAGTATCCTCATGTAATGATATCACTTGGATACAGTATATGTATTTAAAGTAATTAATTATTAAAGATATTTATTTATAAATTATTGTTTTTCCCAAGTCAGTTTTGATTCATATTTCTCTGTATCAGATATAATAACCATCTAAAAATATCAAGTTTGTCGTTAATTACACACAAACCTACAATTTGTCCCTTTGCCGGGCTGCAGTGTGTGTGTGTGTGCGAACGTGAGAGAGAGGGAGAGAGAAAGAGGAGAGAGTAGAGAGAGAGAGTGTGTGTGTGTGTGTGTGTGTGTGTGTGTGTGTTTTTCTTTTAAATGCAATGTCAGTTTACAATATATCGACCGACGCATTTATAACCTAACCTTACGGATAACCCACGTAGAATTGCTGTGAATGTGTGTGTGTGTGTGTGTGTGTGTGTGTGTGTGTGTGTGTGTGTGTGTGTGTGTGTGTGTGTGTGTGTGTGTGTGTGTTAGCGTGTGTGTTTTCGTGGTAATTAATGAGTGTACTTATTGATTTAGCAAAGCACAATATGAAAAGTAACTTTTTTAAACATTCAGAAACGCGAGTGTACCAAGAAAACCAGCCGAAGAAAATCAGTATAAATCGTCGTCTTGATCAAGAGAAAAATAAATTGGTAAACAGAAAGAAAAATGCACAGAACAAAGCTGTATAACAAACAAAACATGTTTTACATGAGGGCAGGATGGAGAGAGCGGGAGATGAAAAAAGGTGAAGCGACACAGAGGGAGAGGAAAAGAGAGAGCGCGAGTGAAAGAGAGTAAACTGTGCATGCGTGTTTCAGGGAGAAGAGAGAAGAGAAAGAAAGAGACAGAAATGTGAGACACATGTACGAGAGAAGAGAAAGAAAGAGACAGAAATGTGAGATAAATGCACTACTAAAAGAACCATGCTTGTACATTAGATTAATTTCGTTTTCATCTTGATGTCTGATTAATTGTTGTTTTACTGCGAATGCTATGCCTACCACACTCATTCTGAGCTGACATACCGTTTCGACTCCATCCACAAGCTTGTCCACAGTTGTCAGGGCTCTGTTCAACACGATCTCTTCCAGTTTATGTTCCTCACAACCCATCATCATGTAACGCTGTCCAACATCTCGAACAGACAACAACCAGTCTTTGGCAAAAGGCAGGTCAAACTGATACCTCACGATGGCTCTTTCAGCCTTGGAGAAAAATGGCTCGACTGCTTCTCGAAACTCTCCGTCAAGACCGTCAAATCCTCCCACTGCATCGTGAAATGTTTCTATTGCGTTGTCTTTACTTTCTGACGAATCACTGGAACTTTCTTGAGAACTGGTCTGGGCATCTGAAGAGACTTCGACGATTTTCCACGCTTTCGCGGTCTTCTGTCGATGTCGTCTGCTCATCGTCGCGTGGTAGCGGTGGCGATTCTCTCCCCTTTGGTCCATGGTGTCCTCTACACTGCCTTTGGAAGCGCTGTTGGAATACACACACGAAAAAAAGATTTCCATAAACTTCTACAGCTGATACTCAGTGAATTGTTTGACAAAGAATTTTCGAAACATGCGTATATTTTCTTTTTTTTTGTTTTTTTTTTGGTAACTTCATCCTTTGAACATTCTGGCCAGAAGGAATTTTTTTATCTACTTCACTATTTAACGCTATTGTTAGTGAGGATGCTTTATCTAAAACGTAGTGCAAAGTCGCTAGTGTTAGTGAGGATACTTTATCTAAAACGTAGTGAAAAGTTGCTCATGGCATATTCCACAATGGGGCAGCAAAATATTAATGGAATTACAAACCTTTCAAACACTATCTAAAGGAAAGGCGAGGTAAGTTTGGTTTTTGTTTGTTTGCTTGTCTTTTGGTTTGTTCGATTTGTTTTGTTTTGTTTTCAATGTTTGTTTCAAAATCCTGACAATCCATAACTTTTTACATTTTTAAAAAGAGGAATGATCACATAATCCATCTGCTTATAGATCCATAGAAATCAGTCAGTCGTCTGAAAGGGTGAAAATTTATAATCAAGAACTCTCTCTCTCTCTCACTCTCTCTCTCTCTCTCTCTCTCTCTCTCTCTCTCTCTCTCTCTCTCTCTATCTATCTATCTATCTATCTATCTCTCCCTCTCTCTCTCTCTCTCTCTCTCTGCATTCTCCACTAAATTATTTTTCTTAGTTATGTTACAATATTCCTGTTTTACTAAGTAACATTAACTTTAACACCTTGGATAACACTTAGAAAGACACGTCAAATGTTAATGATTTTATTACGTCAGCAGGAATACATGGTGCAATGTCTTTCCATGAAATTACGTACTTTCGTTTTCCGGGAATAGTATGCATAAATTGTGTTTCTGGAAGACAATGAAAGAGAAAGTAGACACACAAGAGATGGCAGCCAGAAGGCATTCTCTCTGTAAACTGATCGATTAACTTCGTTTCACTTTGGCTGGCAGGGCACGAGGCTTTGTGCCATGCAATGACAGTAGGGCATTCCAAATGTAAGTGTTTTATCATTAATTGCCGAGCACTGTCTTCGCACACACGTTACATGAGATCATTGTGAGCCACATACAAATGTTTTAAAGATCAACTACATTCAAGGTTTCTAATAGAAGGTAGAAAGAAACTCTAGGGAGAGCTAGACAACAGAAGGTCTTCAGAGAAGTAACCCCCTTTAGACAAGTGTTTCGGCCCTGAATTCCTTACACTCTCGGGGGGCCGGGCCACATCCAGGTCATGACTCCTGGATGCCCTTCTGCTGTTGTCTTATTTTTTATTTTTTAAAATTTTCCCACGCCGGGGATCGAACCTGGGCGATTCTGCGCTTCAGAACTGCGGCACGCGGTTTTACCAATGTGCTAACGGGGCACACATCATCTGTAGGGAATTTAATCCTTATGAAGTTCACTTTTTTCGTTCCTCCTTGCCCAGATCCAGCTTGAGCTCCTTTCTGCTGCCTCTGCCATCGCTTTAAGGGCTCTAGTCCTCTTCTTCCCAGAAATGGCGAGTTGTTTCATGAGATCATAAGCGGAGGTGCCCACAAACCCTCTTGCCCCGACCTCTATGGCGAAGATTTTGACCCGCAGACCTGCTTTCTTCAGGGTGCTGGCAAGACCGGCGTATTTTTCGGTCTTGTAGATATGTGCTTCTTCCATTCTGCTTTCGTATGGCACAGTGAGTTCTATCAGAATCACTTGTTTCGAGGAGTCAGAGTGGAGAGCGATGTCTGGTCTCATGCCTGTCTTGCTGATGACATCTGGGTAATTTCTCCACTCTGGGAGGTCTGCTGTACACTCCCAGTCGACTGCTCCATCCAGAAGACCCTTTGGCAATGTGCTGGTTGTCATAGCACTTTCGGGCCAGACCTGTTTCCCTCCTGCTTTGTAGAACGTTGTCATAGCAATTGGTGCGTTTGGGGTCATGGTTTTTTCGCTAACCACATCTGTGATCACTTTCAGAACTTGGTTGTGCCTCCATGTATACCTTCCTTGGGCTAGCGCTACTTTGCAAGAGCTTAGGACATGTTCCACTGTTTGTTTCTTCTGACAGAGCGGACATGCTGGGTCGTCTGCTTTCCCCCATTTCACTAAGTTTGCATTCGAGGGGAGCAGGTCATATACAGATCTGAGGAGGAAGCTTATCCTTAGAGGAGCCATGTGCCACATATCGTTCCAGCTGAGACTTCTTTGGAGTGCACTGTCCCATGTTGTCCATTGCCCCTGTTGACCTTGCTGGACTGCCTTCTGCACTCTTTTGACATCTTCTTCTTCCTTCAACTCCTGTATGATCATGTCTCTTTTTTCCTTCCCTTTGGCTTTGGACCACCACTGCATTTTTGTTGCTCCCAGTCCCTGTCTGTTGGTTTGCGTGTGTCCAATTATTTCTTTGATGCTGAGGTTTCTCGAGTATAGTGCGAAACTTAATCTGGATCCAGCACGGTTTCTCATGGAACAGTATAATTCAAAATTTAATCTGGATCTGCTAAGCTGTATTCTTACAAGTCAATATTTACTGAAAATTGATATGGAATTGCATGGATTTTTTTTATACTTGATTACGTGGTTTTTGTTCTGAAAATATAACTGTCTTATAAGAATAGCTGTCTGTCAATCAGCATGCTGTTATTGTTCCAGCGTTACTGACCTTTAGTGATCAGTGTATTGCGTGTCTTTTTTTCCCCATGGTATCATTGCACTTTGGCAGTTTCCTTAATGCGGACCTGTTTCCCCCATTTTCTACACCACCTTAATGGCCACAGAAGCTGGCACAGTTTTCACAACGCTATGATGGTGATGATGCTGACAGTGATAATCACGATGCTGATGTTGTAGCTTTATCTAGGATTGACACTGCTTGACAAGGTTGTACTCAACGTTCACAATCATAATATATGCTAGCCAACCTCCCAGCCGTTAGTCCCTTAGCGCTATCCACTGGGCCAGGGCCTGTGGTTGGTGGTGACACTGGAACACAATGAATCAAGACGTCGGGCCGAACAAAGCACAGAGTGCACTGCAAACCGTGACTCAACCAGCGATAGCTTTGTCTCCATTGTGCCTGCCACACCGCCAACAGTTGCAGTCGGTGTGCAGTGAAGTAAAGGCCGCACTGCCCTGTCTGAGGGCTCTATGCTTCACTGGGTTAATTAAGTCAGTACTCAAGCAATAACATATACTTTTAAATTAAATTACGGACATAGACTCAAAGGAACAGTACAAAGTAAAAGAAGCATTCGAAACAAACAGAAACAGCCACAGCTTGTGCTGTCTGGACAAAACAGAGATCGATCTGATGAACAAAGCAAAAGGAAACTAGAATGACAGCACGCCTTCACAGTGATAGAGGAAGCGGATACCGAATCAAAACAAAACAAAACATAACAAAACAAAAACAAACAGCAACACATAAGCACCAATATCAAAAACAAGCTTAGTCAGATGATCCACATGAAATTAAAGACTATTGAACTTCAGTCAGTACACACACACACACACACACACACACACACACACACACACACACACACACACACTTAAACACACACACACATATACACTTAAACACACATACACACACACACACACAAACACACACACATACTAACACACACACACACTTAACACATACACACCCCTTACTATACTAAAATAACACTAGGGCACACAAACAGACATGCTCAAATGTCAGATGACATCATGGCCACAAAAAAACTTACAGTGGTGATACACTATTTTTGACATACACAAAGAGAACCTACTGTAGAAAACTAACACTACGGCATGCAACAATAACTTATAACACCACGACACACACAATAAAGTATAACACCAGAGCACACAGAATATCCTATAACACCAGGACACACACAATAACTTATAACACCTGGCCACACACAATAGCTTATAACACAGGACACACCAATAACTTATAACACCAGAACACACACAATAACTTATAACACCAGGGCACACATAATAACTTATAACACCAGGGCACACACAATAGCTTATAACACCAGGACACACACAATAACTTATAACACCAGGACACACACGATAACTTATAACACCAGGAAACACACAATAACTTATAACACCAGAACACACACAATAACTTATAACACCAGGACACACACGATAACTTATAACACCAGAACACACACAATAACTTATAACACCAGGACACACACAATAACTTATAACACCAGGACACACCCGATAACTTATAACACCAGGAAACACACAATAACTTATAACACCAGGACACACGCGATAACTTATAACACCAGGAAACACACAATAACTTATAACACCAGGAAACACACAATAACTTATAACACCAGGAAATACACACAATAACTTATAACACCAGGACACACACGATAACTTATAACACCAGGACACACGATAATTTATAACACCAGGGCACACACAATAACTTTTAACACCAGGACACACACAATAACTTATAACACCAGGGCACACACAATAACTTATAACACCAGGGTACACACAATAACTTATAACACCAGGGCACACACAATAACTTGTAACACCAGGGCACACACAATAACTTATAACACGAGGACACACACGATAACTGATAACACTAGGACACACACAATAACTTATAACACCAGGACACACGCAATAACTTATAACACCATGACACACACGATAACTTATAACACTATGGCACACACAATAACTTATAACACCAGGGCACACACAATAACTTATAACACCAGGGCACACACAATAACTTAAAATAACTTATAACACAAGACACACAGAATAACTTATATAACACCAGGGCACGTACAAGAACTTATAACACCAGGGCACATATAACTTATAACACCAGGGCACACACAGTAATTTATAAGACCATGGCACACACAATAACTTGTAACACCAGGGCACATATGATAACTTATAATACTAGACCACACACAGTAACTTACAACACCAGGGCACGTACAATATCTTATAACACCAGGGCACACACAATAACTTATAACACCAGGGTACACACAATAACTTATAACACCAGGGCACGTATAACTTATAATACCAGATCACACACGATAACTTATAACATCAGGGCACATAGATAACTTATAACACTAGGGCACACACAATAACATAACACCAGGGCACATATGATAACTTATAACACCAGGGTACACACAATAACTTATAACACCAGGGCACATATAACTTGTAATACCAGGTCACACACAATAACTTATAACATCAGGGCACATATGATAACTTATAACACTAGGGCACATACAATAACATAACACCAGGGTACACACAATAACTTATAACACCAGGGCACACACAGTAACCTGCTCTAAGTAAATAACGTAAGAACACACACAATAACTGACTAGACTTGAAACACATTAGAGCATATCAATTAATATCACTACAGCAACTGACTGACTACTTATGAACTTATCATTTTCCTGTTGAAATCTTGTGTGTGTTTTGAGATGGTTCTGGCCTTGATATGGCTCTAAGCAGTCGGCTGGGCTTAAAACAACAATAACAATAACAATAACAATCAAGATGTTTCTATCTGCTGTCGGACGCTACGGCTAGAAAGTTGTCTACCAACTGTTTTTCATATTGTACATTTATTCTTTGATGTCTTTTGTATATGCTTGAGAAAGGGCAGTAAGCCAAAAATTTGTACGTGTCTTGTTGTTGTTGTTGTTTATGTTGTTGTTTATGTTGTTGTTTATCTCATTGTTTCTGTTGTTGTTCTTATTGTTGTTGTCGTTGTTTTCAATGAAATGCGCGTTCTATTCTATTTTTGTGTTTTTCTGATTCGTGTTTGCTTCAACGCTAGCAGTCAGTTTGATTCAGATTTCATCATTAAAGTTAAACAGTATCATGCCACACACAATATGCCGGGCACACAATATGCCAGGCACACAAACACAATATGCCAGGCACACAATATGCCAGGCACACAATATGCCGGGCACACAAAAGTGTCTCCTACCGTTAAATAATATCGTGGCATACACATGATTTTATAATGAATGGTTCGATAAATTATGAGCGCTTAAACTGACTTGCTGAGGGTGAATAACACCACAGCACGCGAAACGTTTTGCTACGATCAGAGAGAACACTGAGCTATACACTTAATTTCACTACACATATCACAAGATTGCAATGGTTTAACAGCACTCTGGGCACACACGGGAACTTAGTAAAGTTAAATGATGTCACAGGACACAAAAGATTGTATGATGGTTAAATAACACTGCAGCATGCGCAATAACTACGGTTAAAAGATATCACTGGATAACGAGATGTATAGGATGATTTATGAACACCACAGCACACACAATAACAAAGGCTAATATTAATCACTGGACGCAAAAGATGGCAGTAAGCCTTTGGTAAAGAGAAGGTTCCATAACACCGCGGGACACAAAAGATGTTAGTATGGATAAGGAACACTACAACACACACAAGAAATAAGGTTAAATGATATCACAGGATACAAAAGATGTTAGTATGGATAAGGAACACTACAACACACACAAGAACTAAGGTTAAATGATATCACAGGACACAAAAGATGTTAGTATGGATAAGGAAAACTACAACACACACAAGAACTAAGGTTAAATGATATCACAGGACACAAAAGATGTTAGTATGGATAAGGAACACTACAACACACACAAGAACTAAGGTTAAATGATATCACAGAACACAAAAGATGTTAGTATGGATAAGGAACACTACAACACACAGAAGAACTAAGGTTAAATGATATCACAGGACACAAAAGATGTTAGTATGGATAAGAAACACTACAACACACACAAGAACTAAGGTTAAATGATATCACAGGACACAAAAGATGTTAGTATGGATAAGGAACACTACAACACACACAAGAACTAAGGTTAAATGATATCACAGGACACAAAAGATGTTAGTGTGGTTAAGGAACACTACAACACACTCAAGAACTAAGGTTAAATGATATCACAGGACACAAAAGATGTTAGTATGGATAAGGAACACTACAACACACACAAGAACTAAGGTTAAATGATATCACAGGACACAAAAGATGTTAGTATGGATAAGGAACACTACAACACACACAAGAACTAAGGTTAAATGATATCACAGGACACAAAAGATGTTAGTATGGATAAGGAACACTACAACACTCAAGAACTAAGGTTAAATGATATCACAGGACACAAAAGATATTAGTATGGATAAGGAACACTACAACGCACACAAGAACTAAGGTTAAATGATATCACAGGACACAAAATATGTTAGTGTGGATAAGGAACACTACAACGCACACAACAACTAAGGTTAAATGATGTCACAGGACACAAAAGATGTTAGTATGGATAAGGAACACTACAACACACACAAGAACTAAGGTTAAATGATATCACAGGACACAAAAGATGTTAGTATGGATAAGGAACACTACAACACACACAAGAACTAAGGTTAAATGATATCACAGGACACAAAAGATGTTAGTATGGATAAGGAACACTACAACACTCACAAGAACTAAGGTTAAATGATGTCACAGAACACAAAAGATGTTAGTATGGTTAAGGAACACTACAACACACTGAAGAATTAAGGTTAAATGATATCACAGGACACAAAAGATGTTAGTATGGATAAGGAACACTACAACACACACAAGAACTAAGGTTAAATGATATCACAGAACACAAAAGATGTTAGTATGGATAAGGAACACTACAACACACACAAGAACTAAGGTTAAATGATATCACAGAACACAAAAGATGTTAGTATGGATAAGGAACACTACAACACACACAAGAACTAAGGTTAAATGATGTCACAGAACACAAAAGATGTTAGTATGGTTAAGGAACACTACAACACACTGAAGAATTAAGGTTAAATGATATCACAGGACACAAAAGATGTTAGTATGGATAAGGAACACTACAACACACACAAGAACTAAACTTAAATGATATCACAGGACACAAAAGATGTTAGCATGTTCAACAACGCTACAAGCGCAGCACACTCAAGGAGAGCAACTCAGGGACCTAGATAAGAAAAGTATGTGGGTACCCGGTACCATTTTGCCTCCATAGTAACTTGCCATTGGGTATATATACATACATACATACATACATATATACATACATACATACATAAATACATACATACATACATTCATACATACATACATGGATAAGGATAAATTAGGTTCGAATCGATAGATAGATAGATAGATAGATAGATAGATAGATAGATAGATAGATAGATAGATAGATAGGTAGATAGATAGATAGATAGATAGATAGGGATACATACATACATACATACATACATACATACATACATGTACATACATACATACATACATACATACATACATACATACATACATACATACATATACATATGTATATTCATATACATACATACATACACAGATAATAGGGGGAGAGAGAGCGAGGGAGAGAGAGACTCACGTGCACGCACAAACACACGTACTCACTCACACACACATGCGCGCACCTCACACACACACACACACACACACACACACACACACACACATTCACACACACACACACACACACACACAAACACACACACACACAAAACACACACACACACAAACACACACACACACACACACACACACACACACACACACACACACACACATACACATACCAGTAGAGAGACAGGCAGGCAGGCAGGTAGGCAGGCAGAGACAGACAGAAACTGACACTGACACTGACACTGACACTGATACTGACACGTAATTCATTTGTGTAAATGACTGATGAAAGGCAACGGGAAACCACCATCGTATTCTCCCCAGCAAAATCATGGACAGATAAAAGAAAGAAAATGAAAATAACAACGTAAATAGGTGCTCCTATAGAATACCATCGTCTGGTAGGGACCGTCATGCGGCAAGCTACTGCGACCAACCTCAAAAATACCAAAATTGCAACATGGAACATTAGAACATTGTTGCAAAAAGGTTAATTAGACAATATCAAAATGGAGATAGAAAGATTTAACATTAGTATTTTAGGACTTGGGGAAGTGAGATGGAAGGGGGCAGGCATGATAACATCAGGAGAGTATACAGAAATATACTCTGGTGGAAACTCACATGAAAGAGGAGTAGGCATCGTAATGGACAGGGACGAATCAAAAGCAGTTAAAGGATACTGGGCTGTGTCTGACAGAGTTTTGCTGGTCAAAATGGGAGGCAGGCCATTTCATATCAACATCATTCAGGTGTATGCACCAACATCCGCAAGTACTCAGGAAGACATCGACAACTTCTACGAAGTATTAGAGATGACAAAGGCCCAATGTAAATCACAAGAAGTTACAGTAATAATGGGAGATTTTAATGCTAAAGTGGGACAGGATAGGGTGGAGGATATAGTTGGACCTCATGGCCTTGGTACACAAAATGAAAGGGGAAGGAAACTTGTAGAATGGGCACAGTTGAATGAGTTCATAGCAGGAAACACCTGGTTTGAGCAGCCTAATAGAAGAAAATGGACTTGGATGAGTCCAGGAGATAATACCAAAAATCAGATTGACTACATCCTGATTAATAAAAGATTTAGAAATTCTGTACTGTCAGCAAAAACACTACCAGGCGCAGACTGCAACAGTGACCACAATCCTGTAGTGGGAAGATTTAGGCTGAAAGTAAGGAAAAGGAAACAGACCAAAAGCAACATCAAAGTAAACCTTGGACTCTTAAAGACAGATGAAGTGATACGTAAAAAAATTAATGCACATGTTCAAAACAAATTCAGTGCTCTGGAAGACGTTGGTGACAGTGAGGAACAATGGACAAAGTTGAGAAATTCGATAAATGAAGCTCGTGAAGAAATCCCTGAAGTAGATAGAAATGCAAAAGAGAACTGGATGACAAAAACATTTAGGCTTGATGGAAGAACGGAAGAAGGCAAAGAGAAACAAGGAGATATACAGGAAGATAAACAAAGAAATAAGAAATAGGTGCAATGAAGCTAAGGAAGCTTGGCTGAAAACAAAATGCAAAGAAATTGAAGACCTACACAAAACGGATCCTCGGGGTATGTACAGACGAACTGAAGAAATTGTCCACAGGAAAAATACATGCACATCAACTGGTTGCTTAAAATCGAAAGACGATATGCTTATCATGGAAAAAGACAACATATTAGACAGATGGGGAGAGTACATTAAAGACCTTTTTGAAAATGACAGAAACGAAGAACACATTATAAGAAAGAACTTTGAAGGACCACCCATAATGAAAGATGAAGTTAGAGCAGCACTGAAAAAGATGAAACCAGGTAAAGCCCCAGGACCACACAACATTACTACATAGATGATTGAAGCCCTGGAGGAATTTGGTATTGAAAAAATAACAGTCCTCCTAAATGAAATTTACGACACAGGAAAAATCCCCGAAGAATGTCATAATCAATTTTCACTTCCAAAGAAGACAGGGGCTATAGAATGCGAACTCCATCGCACAATCAGTTTGATGAGTCATGTAACAAAAATCCTATTCAGAATAATCATGATGAGGACAAGGATAGAATCAAAAGAGAAATAGCAGATGAACAGTGTGGACTTGTGAAAGGGAAAGGAACTATTAATCCTTATACATCCTAAGAACTATCATAGAGAGGTCAGTCGAGATGAATATGGATTCATATTTATGCTCTGTTGATTATACCAAGCTCTTTCCAAAGCATCAAAAGAGGAGCCAGACAGGGTTGTGTTTTGTCACCAGATCTGTTTTCACTTTACAGCGAAAACATCATGAGAAACCTAGAGGAAGACCCTGGATTAAAGTTTGGAGGAAATATAAGATGAAAAGCATTCTTACCAACAAAAGCCTATCACTTAACATCAGGAAAAGACTTCTTGACTATTATATAGAACCAATACTGTTATACGGTTGTGAGGCATGGACAGTCAACAAGCAAAGCCAGAACAAGATTGACCCAGACGAGATGTGGTTTCTAAGAAGAATGTTGAGAGTTCCACGGACAGCAAAGAAAACAAACGAGACAGTCTTGATGGAGGCAAATACAAGAAGATCATTCATAAGGAAGATTAGGAAGAGACAGGCAACATTTATATGCCATTTTATGAGGAAAGGGGAATTGGAGACCTGGTCACAACGGGAAAGCTGGAGGGAAAGAGAGTATCAGGTAGACCCAAGAAGAAGATACTAGACGGACTTGCAGAGTGGCTGAATTCAAAGAGGGTGGAAGAGATGCTTCAGGCAACAAGAGATAGAGACAGATGGAAGTCCATGATCGCCAACGCCATGTGGCAAGGCACCTAATGATAATGATGAAATGACAGACCCATACACAAAACCATCAACTCACTCCCACACCTGAAAGGAGTTGGAAGCGACAGGCAGACACAGAGGCAGGCAGGTAAACTCCCAAAGCAGTCTACCAGAGAAGAGGAAAGTCCAAGTAACAAAGAGAAGACACCATCATAAACAGCGATATCAAAGGGCAAAATAACGAGACAGAGAGAGAAGAGAGAGAGAGAGAGAGAGAGAGAGAGAGAGAGAGAGAGAGAGAGAGAGAGAGAGAGAGAGAGAGAGAGAGGAAAAATGCATGCACTACCTCTGTCCATCTAATTTCATCATCATCGAATTATATAAAAGATAAATAACAAGATTCCCTGTACTCTCCCACAAAGTTTTGTGGGAAACAACTCTGATCTCCAAAAAAATAAAAAATAAAATAAAAGAATAAATTTTAAAAAAAGAGATAGGCAGGATTACATGTCTGTCACAGCATATTTCTGCCCGTTTCTACATAGCGTGTGTGGCCTTGTGTTACAGCATCCTGGACTGGATGGTTCTTTTGACAGAGCCCTTGACAAAAGATCTGACCACCTCGAGTTCAATCCCAGACCGCAA
>CM060313.1:49124982-49129982 GCA_030674185.1 Monoplex corrugatus
TCACTGTCATTGTCACTGTCATTGTCGCTGTCATTGATACTCTCACTGTCACTGTTATTGTCATTGTAACTGTCATGTCATTGTCACTGTCACTGCCATAGTCACCGCCACTGTCACTGTCACTCACTGTCATTGTCACTTACTGTCACTGTCATTGTCAATGTCATTGTCACTGTCATTGTCACTGTCATTGTTACTGTCATTGTCAGTGTCACTATCATTGTCACTGGCACTGTCATTGTCACTGTCATTGTTACTGTTACCGTCACTGTCACTGTCATTGTCACTGTCATTGTCATTGTCACTGTCATTGTCCTTGTTACTGTCACTGTTATTGTCAGTGTCAGTGTCAGTGTCATTGTCACTGTCATTGTCACCAGCACTGTCACTGTCATTGTCACTGTCACTGTCATTGTCATTGTCTCTTTCGTTTCACTTTTATTTCGCTCCTGGTGTTATCAGCTACTTCTTGTCCGACAGGGCCGTTTCTCGTCCCCCATTCCCCCCTCCCTCTAGCCATCGAGTTGTGGTCTGGATGCTAGTTTTTCGAATGAAATGATTAATCGAGGTTTAGTGCACGTTAAAGATTCCACAGCAACAAATATGCTATCCTTGACAAATATGGTAGTAATATCTACTTTTATTGGGTGAAAATGTTTGCCCTGCACGTATGCAACGATAACGATATAAACAAATGCTCGTCAGCCTACAGAACAACAGATCTAACCCTTTGACTCCCGCACCCTGTTCACCCGCATCCTGCATTGTCCACCATGCTAGCATAGCAAAACCTTAACCCTTTGACTCCCTCACCCTTTCCACCAGCTTCTTCAGGAAGCAAGTGGAAAGGGTGAGGGAGTCAAAGGGTTAAGTTTTTGCAATTAGTAAATAGGGTGCGGGGGCCAAAAGGTTAAGTTCAATTCCCGATCAGACAAGCTGCCCCTGAAAAAAATTCTGTAGTAAAAAGAAATCAACTCCCTCAGCAAACAAAAGTATGAGCAGATGGGGGGGGGGGGGGGGGGACCCCGACAAACAAAACAAAGCAACAACCTGAATAGCAACTAAGGGCTAACGGGATTTCCCGCTATGATCGAAACGAAACTGACGTAAGCGGAACTGCACCTCGCAAATTGCGTAGTTGTATCACGTGATTCTGCCATGGGGTTTTCCCGTTCGATAGCTGCATTTGCTACATGTATACATTCAAATATACAAGTAAGCTTTCAACAAAGAAATATACGTGTGTGACTATTTATGTGTTTGCTTTGTTTTTCACTTCTGCTCTGCCAAAATTACCTGACTGAGACCCAAGCAATTTATTTTCTTATTGTTTTATTTTGTGTCTTTAAGATCAGACAGCTTATTCTGTCGAGTAAGAGGTTTATTTTGCTTCTTTGCTCGTCTCCTTGTTATTTGCTGACACCTTTACAAGGACGACAACACTTTTTTCCCTGTCTTGGGGCTATGGCAACCTGTATACATTTGACGTACCTTGTTGACTGTCCCTGACAGTCATTCTTGTCTAATTACCCCTTTTGACTCCCGCATGCTATCCACCAACTGCAAAAACTTAACCTTTTGACTACCTCACCCTATCCATCAGCTTCCTGCAGTAAGCTGGTGGATTGGGTGAGGGAGTCAAAAGTAAAGGTTTTGCTTTGGCAGCATGGTTGACAATGCAGGAAGCTGGTGGACAGGGTGCGGGAGTCAAAGAGTTAATTAACAGAGTTGGTCGCTTGTGTGTGATTAGCAGCCAAAGTGACGTTACGTGCAGTCACCATTTTTAATTGGTCGTCTGCTACACCGTGCATTTAATGGCGGATGTTGACTATGATCATCAGCTGCTTGTTGCTGTAGTTGACGACGGCTTGTGCAGGTTTACAGGAACATACATCTGAACAAAGACACGATCTCCTGCAACAACAACGTGTAACATAATGTATTCTCAGATGATATATAAAAGAAAACAAGCGCAAATTTTTGGCCAGCTGTTCTTTGCCAAGCGCGTACAAACGACAACAAAGAAGAAATTCACAAAACATATTGGGGGGTGGGGGACAGCACAAGATTTTACTGATGTTTCGTTGAGCAGGGGAAGTCAGTCACCAAGACTACAAGCATACATCATCATCATCATCATCAGGTGCCTTGCCGCATAGCGTTGGCGATTATGGACTTCCATCTGTCTCTTGTTGCTTCAAGCATCTCTTCCACCCTCCTTGTCCCCAGCCACTCTGCAAGTCCGTCTAGTATCTTCTCCCTCGGTCTACCTGGTGCTCTCTTTCCCTCCAGCTTTCCTGTTGTGATCAGGTTCTCCTATTCCCCTTTCCTCATAAAATGGCATATAAATGTTGCCTGTCTTTTCCTAATCTTCCTTATGAATGATCTACTTGTGTCTGCCTCCATCAAGACTGTCTCGTTAGTTTTCTTTGCTGTCCATGGAACTCTCAACATTCTTCTTAGAAACCACATTCAAGAACTCTCTTCCTGATGTTAATTGATAGGCATAAGAATGCTTACACATTCACATCCTAGTAAACTACTGACCCACATAGAAGACGAATATCCGGCTAACCCCATTTCGAACGCTGTCAGTAACTTTGACTTAGATTTCATACTTTAAGACAAATTACATACAGTTTATAGTCAGGTTAATATCGTTCGCCCAAGTCTGTACAGATAATGGTGTTTTCGGTTTCCACAGTCTGACTCCTGCGATAATATCGTGGGCTTTTGTAATGTATGCATTTCGTTGGTACCGAGAGAGAGAATCGAGTACTTAGGACTGTTCATACTTAAAGATAACGTGAAGTATTAAGTCATACAGGGGCGGATCTGTGGGGGGGGGGGGGTCCAGGGCTTTTAGACCCGACCCCCCCCCTCCCCTCCCGACCTGTCCCAGAGTCGAAATGCTGTTGAGGAGATAGGGAAGGTAATATGAGAAATATTTTTCAGTTTAAGCAAATTATATGATTTCATCAACAGTGCGTATCAGCTGGCTTATATTTTAATCTTCTGGACAAAAATTTCTCCCGGAGGAGGATGCCCCTGGAACCCATCCCCTAGATTTCATGGAGCCCTCACCCACCCCCACCCCCGCCTCACCTACATCCAGGTAAACATTCATCGTCATGTGTAATGCCGCATACCGTTAGCGATCATGACCCCACATACGAATCTATCTTTTGTCGCTGCAAGTACATCTCCCACCCTCTCTGCCTTTATCCACTCCGCAGATGTGTCCAATAGTTTCTCCCTAGGTCTATCTGATGCTCTTATTCCCTCCAGCTTTCCTGTTGTTATTAGGTACTTAAATTTCTCTTGTCATTAAAATTATGTTTGTCTTTCTTAATCTTCTTCACAAATGTTTCTTGTGTTTGCCTCTTTCAAGAGTTGTTTGTTTTCTTCGCTGTCACTGGAACTCTTGACATTCTTCTTAGAAAACACATTTGAGCTGGCTGTCCGTGGAACTCTTAACATTCTTCCTAGAAACCACATTTGAGCTGGTAAACATTACGCAAGCAAAACGTCATAAGTATGAAGATGAGGTGTTCTCAAGCGTAAAGCGGAGCAGAATCAAAACAGCGGCAGTAAACAGCAACCGTTCAAAAGTCAATCGGATGTGTGTGTAGGATCTCCGTGTAGCTGCATGATTGTGTCAGTATCCTGAAAAAACCAGCTAATCGCAGCGTGGAGCACCATCATCCCAAAAATTCAAGTGCGTTTCCAGAGCTCAGTTTTTCCGCTGCTATTTGTGGCGTTTGCACAAACAAAACTACGATTTATTTCTGGGCAGTCTCGAAACCGAAACAGAATTCAACACAATACAGAACAAAGAAAGAAACAGATGGAGAAGAGGACCATCAGCAGTAACGACAACAACGAAAATAAACAAAACAAATACGATTATCAAGCCACTGTAACAATCAAAAAAACAAAACAAATAAGATGATCAAGCCATTTTAACAATCTCTCATTTATACAAAATATATTGCCAAGGTCATCTTGAAGAAGCCTCAGTTGAACTTAAAGTGGACATGAAGCAATGACGATGTAGACTGTCTCAACAGAGGAAACAGGTTTAGAATATTGTCACAAGTTTCTGAGAATAGTATTACCTCCATACCTTCCCTGAAAAGTTCTAATTTTAGTGTGTGCGTGTGTGTGTGTGTGTGTGTGTGTGTGTGTGTGTGTGTGTGTGTGTGTGTGTGTGTGTGTGTGTGTGTGTGTGTGTGTGTGTGTGTGTGTGTGTGTGTGTGTGTGTGTTCGTTTGTTCGTTTGTTCGTTGTTTGATCTAACGTCTTTTCACTGTAAGTGATATTAGACGGGGGAGGGGGGGGGGAGAAGGGAAGAAAAAAATGTATAAATAAAATAAAATGGAGAACGATAGTTGGACGGGTTGGATTGGGGCAGAGGGGAGACAGAGGAAAAAGTCATAAATACATGTAGGTGGTAGAATAGTAAAATGGAACGAAATCGTAACTCTAACATTAGTAACAAGTAACTTCAAAAATGTAAAGGTAAATTTTAACGCTAAAATACAAACTGCATAAAGTTAAAGTCATGCATTAACAGGACTGTGAACTAATGATTCTGAAATTTCAACTAACAAAGATTGATCTGATGTTACTTTTTTTAAATGAGTTTCAGAATAGTTTTCTTGTGTAAACATTTTCGGTAGAAAAGAATGTAGCATTTTGCAATAAAATAAACAGTGAAACAATGTGAACCGTTTGCCGCAAATACACTTGACATTTTTGCAATATTTTGTTTTCAATGCGTTTAGCTGAATACGAAAACGAACAGCAACAATCGATCGCAAATGATACATGGAAGAATACTGCAATTTTTTATATAAATTTTGAATGGAAAGTTTTATCAAATGTTGTGACACAAACTGTTCATTTAAATGTTCTTGAAATCGAATCCATGAGGCTGATTCGAGCATGTTGCAAGCTTCTTTTACGGAAGTATGAACATGTAATTCTATCGAATTAACA
>CM060313.1:49132482-49194982 GCA_030674185.1 Monoplex corrugatus
TAAAAGAACTTGGTTTCACTAGTTTTCTTTGAGAGCCGAAATCAGCGGGAAATGTGGTATTGGAATTGAAGCGGTGTTGAAAAAAGTGCAAAATGGTCAAGTCATTCTAAAAGATATCCTGTTTAAAATTATTGCTGAAAACGCAGAATTTATGCTTCTCACGATAAGCGTGATTATGGAAGAAGCTTCAGTTGGAACAAAGTTTGTGACGTGAAACGAGACCATCACAATGGTGAAGACAGGTTTTAAATATTGTTAGATGTTCTAGAGAAAGTGCTGTTCACACATCTGCCTTTTAACAATAGTGATTTCAGGCGCTTTTTTCTGGTTCGTGTGACCTTCATATTGAAACTTTACTCTCCCTATTTGTTCATTCGCGACACTCTTTGACGTTCTACTCCTCTGACCAAAATTTGATACATATTAACAGAAACAGCTGAGGTCGTTCCAATAAATGTGCAGT
Organism: Monoplex corrugatus; assembly: GCA_030674185.1. Lineage (NCBI taxonomy): Eukaryota > Metazoa > Mollusca > Gastropoda > Littorinimorpha > Ranellidae > Monoplex > Monoplex corrugatus. The sequence goes on from CM060313.1 coordinate 49,132,946, forward strand.
TCATGAATAGCTGAGATGAAAACGTGTAAATTTCTAAAGTACTTTACCCCAACCGTCCCAATACTGGACCACGATTAATTCGAATGCTATACATGTACAGTGTGAAATTTGTAAAACTGTTGAAAGACGTATTTGGTGACGTTTATAAATACGCTTTCAGTAGCTTTGACTTTGACCTTCAACAAGTATAAAGGAAATTCGTAGAATAAGACCTTTGCTTAGTAACAAGACATTTCCACCAAAGTTGGTTAAACTCCACCATCACAAATCGGGATATTCTTGTTGTTTTTTTTTTTTTGTTTTTTTTTTACAATTTGGACCACCCCTGTCCATACTTACGCATTCATATCTACTCATTTAATTTGCCTCTCTCTCTCTCTCTCTCTCTCTCTCTCTCTCTCTCTCTCTCTCTCTCTCTCTCTCTCTCTTTCTCTCCGTCATAATCTATTAACCATTTGATAGACTGCTTTCCTTTGAGACAGCGCATTGCCGCATAGCAGCGCTATCTATTTTTGTTCTTTTCTCTGCATGCGAGTATTTCGGTTCACCTATGAACAGGGATTTTTTCCCCTGCAAAAAATTGCCAACAACAACTGAAATGGACCTATGTTTCAAAGTTAGTGAAAACCCATCCACACACAACTGGTAAAATTTTAGTGACATTGCATGCTTCAGAAACACAGACACAGACACAGTGACAGACTCTGTGTCTCTCTCTCCCTCTGTCTGTCTGTCTATCTGTCTTATTCATGTCAACAATGTAAAACATTCCCTTTTTATAAGTGGGGAATATTAACAAAGCAAACTTGAATATTTTGAAAATGATCATGTCATCATGTATGAAATGAAAACTAAACTGACAAAAAAGTACACCGTAGAATCGGTAGCTAGCGTTCATCCCCATGTCTACAACCACACTATCAAACACACCAGGCTGCAGGAACCCAAACAAACACACACACACACACACGAAAAAAGAATAAGAACACGTATTTAATACAAGACAAGCGCTTTTTTTTTTTTTTTTTTTTTTTTTTTTTCCCCTGTTTGCTTGAACGCGGGCAGTCACGCTTTGTTTTGGATTTCGTATTACACCAGGGTGCAGTAATTTCACCATGCATACCACAGGTGATGAAACTCAATGCCTACGGTTCTGGGATACATCCTAGTCTTCGCTTCATTCTACACACAGGTCCGCGGATTCAAAATCTGATTTTCTGAGTTCCACACCAGCCTGCAAGTTAACCCGTTCGCTGCCAGTATTAGTATTTCCATTATTCCGGTGGTGTCAGCTTGGTGTTTCATGGGTCCCTTTCTCCCTTCCCGCCCTCTCTTTTTTTAAGACCTTATGTTTTGTGCAGGCTTAGGGAGTCTGCCAGATAGTTCTGGCAAATTTGGGTGGAGCGCTTATGGATCTGTCTTGGTGCAATAAATCCCTCCTGATGAAACAAACCCAAACTTTATTTTCAGTTGGGCATCACTCAGATTGATTCATTCTGCTGGAGCCATATGTTGCATGAGGAGAGAGAGGGGGGGGGAGGGAGAGAGACATGGACAGAGACAGAGACAGAGACACAGAGGCAGACAGACAGACAAGCAGACAGGCAAAGAGACAGAAAGAGAGAAAGAAAGAGAGAGAGAGAGAGAGTGAGAGAGAGAGAGAAGTAATGTGTGATTAATAATAAGGACAAAGTGTAGTTGTACAAAGAAAATATAAGTTTTGAAAGAGCCAATTTTTAACCCTATCACTCTCGCACCCTATCTGCCAGCTGCAAAAACTTAACCCTTTCACTCCCTCATCCTATCCACCAGATTCCTGCAGGAAAGTGGTAGATAGGGTGAGGAAATGAAAGGGTTAAGTTCTCGCTTTGCTTCCATGGCTGATAGCGCAAGATGCTGGCGGATAGGGTGAATGAGTCAAAGGGTTAAAAAAGACTGAATGATTCAAATCAGTTAGGTGTGTTAATATTTCTTCGCACACAAATGATCATACAACCTACATACAGAACAAAACAAACAATATCGTTATCAATGATCTTTAGGCTGTTGACATGGATGTATATACATTTTTGAATCGGTCTATCAGTCAGTTGACCTGTACATCGATATCACATTTGGGGCTTATGTATCCTAAAGAAAAAAAATTGTTTGTGAACGCCTAAGTTTACAATTTTGTTAACCTATGATTTTGTTTACAGATTTTCAATATTTTAACAACTTTTAAGTGATAAGAATTCTGACTTAATTTTTCTCGTAGTCGTGATCAAAAATTGTATTACTTTTGATCTCTATTTCCAAAATAGATTGATTGATTAATTGATTTGATTGATTTGACTGACTGATTAATTGATTGATTGATTCATTGATTGATCATTGACTGATTCATTGATTATGTGTTTATTCATTTATTAGTCATGGCTTTTTTTTGTTTGTTTTCGTTTTGGTTATTTGTTTCCTTAGTATTTTGCAGAGAATACTGTGTTCAAAGCCTGTATACTTTTGTATCTTTCGCCCAGATCGTTCTGTTTGAAAGCATTTTTTTTTTTTATCCATTTAAGATAACATTCAAAAATTCCTATACAAACTGTCAGCAGCAGAAAACATTCCCGATGACATTTCAGGTTCATTTTGTGATGAATGGTCACCACATTTTATGCAGCTCAGTAGTGGCAGAGAAACATGATCATCGTCTACCCCTGACTTCCTTCCAGGGATCTTATTACTGAAACCAGTCCTTGGACAGATACAAGTGAATGCAGTCGTCGTAAATTTTCAGTATTAGGACCTATTGTCATTGTCGTCATCATCATCACCACAACCATCATTATCGGCTTTGTTATCGCTGTCAACAAGTTTGAGAATAAGTTTCTTTTGATATGTGTACCTTAACTTTTCTTGCATAAACAACCTCTCTCACTCACTTCCTTCCCCCCCCCCCCTTTCTCTCTCTCTCTCTTTCAAACGCTCTGATCTCCTTCCACAAAAGAATTTGTACTCTGGTTCTGTGTTTAACGTTGCATCAACATAATCATAAACTAGACTGTTTCTAAAACATAAACGTGCTGGTAGACTACAGCTTCCTAAAGTTCTGTGAGTTTATACTACTACTACTACTTTCTACTACTGTTGCTGCTGCTGTTGCTACTGCTACTGCTGCAATACTACTACTACAAATAATGATAACGATATGATGATACTGATGCTGATGAGACTGATGACTGTTCGTTTTTGTTGTATCGTTCTTTTGGCGTGTATGACAGAAATTGTTTTCTTGCTTATACCAGTCACCCAATAAATTATTTGTACACACGTACTCGCAACATAGTAAAACTGTATTGATTTACCTTCGTTGCTGAAACCAAAACATTTGAAGGCTGGCTTGCTGAAGGCTAATGCTTAGTATCGCCACTGTTGATTCCGTTCTTACATGTTTGTCATATCTACCGCCGACTTGTCCTATCTGGACTGTTTCTATTTCTGGAGAGGGTATCGTCGTTGCCATTGTACTCAAGCCGGGCTTCAGTCAACTGGTTCTCATAGTAGTAAATCTTCTTCATCACCTCATTCTTCAGGCAGCTTACATTGTGCAAAAATGTCGTCTTAGCATGAGAGGGATCGGAAGACTTGTGGCAGTCGTGTTCACATAAATGTAGGTGAGCCAGAGCAAGATGGAGGTAGGCCAGCTGCTCACTGAGCTCATGCCATATTTGGACATCATGGTCCAGCAGGTGCTGGATGACGGAGTGGTAATGTCTCAGCCGTCGTTCATGACGTGTTTCTGCGTCCTGCAAACAAGTTGCTGGTGACCCTGCGTCTGGTGCATGTGGCTGTGGTGGTGGTGTACGTGCTGAGTATTGTTGACGTAATATCTGTGGATTGTTGTACTGCTGGTCTGTGTGTCGTTGCTGTGGTTTTATGGTTTGACAGTGACTGTCTAGATGCTGCTCCTGTGTCCGTATCCTGGCCTGCAGCTGCTGTTCCGTTTGAGCAAGCGCGGACAACAAGCGGTCCATTACCACGGTCTCATAGTGAATAAGGAAGGGTGGGATCATGTCATGAATCCTTTCTTTCATCTCTAGACTCAGGTTATGTTTCCGTTCATTACAGACAAGCAACTGAAGAGCAATGGCTTGGTGTAAGATCAGGGCTCGTGCTTCTAATTCTTCTGGTCGACTCAGAAGTACAGCAAGGTCCATTACATCTTGGACCTGTTGGATACGGTACAAATACAGGTTCACCTGAGGACAGATCAGACGGTTCTCTGCCACGATGTCTGGCATTCTTTGTGTGACTAACCACCGTCTTTGTCTTTCGTTTCCTCCAAGACCGAGAAGATGGAGGGCGGATTGTTCTCCAGTCTGTGTGACCCGCCTTGCTCCACGGCGTCGGAGTTGGAACAGGTGTCTAGGCCTTGACAATTGTCTTTGAAGTGAACGTTCGTGTCCTCTGTGTTCATACTCTGCAGTGATGGCAAGCTGGTGCTGTTCTTGTTGTCGTTGCCTTTGCTGTTGTCGCTCACAGAGTGATGGGCGTGTAAGTTGCTGTTGTTGTTGTCGAGGTGTCTCGTTTTGATGTTGTTGTGGTTCTTGTACATTTGTTTTCGTTTCTGTCGTTTTTGTTGTTGTTGTTGTTGTTGTTGCTGTTGCTCTACATGTATTTGTCTTTCCTCTAGTAGCAGTAGATCCAACTGCTGTGCTTTTGCTTGGTGTGAAGTTGCTGTGCCTGATCTTCTGCTTGCTTCTCTTCTAAACTTTGTAAAATAAACCAACGGCTTTCGTCTTGTTTTGAATCAGGTGCGCCAACAATACATCTTTCTTCCTTTTCTGATTCATGCGTACGCAGATTACAATTTTGCCCGTGAGTTGAATCTTGTGTGTTATCATCACAACTTTTTCCGTGAGTTGAATCTTGTGTGTTATCATCAAAACTTTTTCCGTGTGTTGAATCTTGTGTGTTATCATCACAACTTTTTCCGTGTGTTAAATTTTGTGTGTTATCATCACAACGTTTTCCGTGTGTTGAATCTCGTGTGTTATCATCACAACTTTTTCCGTGTGTTGAATCTCGTGTGTTATCATCACAACTTTTTCCGTGTGTTGAATCTGTGTGTTATCATCACAACTTTTTCCGTGTGTTGAATCTTGTGTGTTATCATCACAACTTTTTCCGTGTGTTGAATCTCGTGTGTTATCATCACAACTTTTTCCGTGTGTTGAATCTCGTGTGTTATCATCACAACGTTTTCCGTGTGTTGAATCTGTGTGTTATCATCACAACTTTTTCCGTGTGTTGATCTGTGTGTTATCATCACAACTTTTTCTGTGTGTTGAATCTCGTGTGTTATCATCACAACTTTTTCCGTGTGTTGAATCTTGTGTGTTATCATCACAACTTTTTCCTATGTTGAATCTTGTTGTGTTATCATCACAACTTTTTCCTCTGTGTTGAATCTCGTGTGTTATCATCACAACTTTTTCTCGTGGTTGAAGTCGTGTGTTATCATCACAACTTTTCGTGTGTTGTAATCTCGTGTGTTATACATCAAATATTCATGTGTTGAATCTCGTGTGTTATCATCACAACTTTTTCCGTGTGTTGAATCTTGTGTGTTATCATCACAACTTTTTCCGTGTGTTGAATCTTTTGTGCTACCATCACAATTTTCCTCTTGTTTTGAATTCCCAGCACTTCCATCAGGCCTGTTCTCTTCTTCTCCGTTAAAGTCGTGTGCACTTACATCACACCCTTCTGAATATTCTGTCATATCCATTTTAAACATCAAATAAAGACGATGTGCTGTCGATAAAAAGTTGTCACACTTAATTAAGCTTAATTAAGCGATGACACGAAACAGTCACAGTTTATAGACGATAAACGTTTCAATCAATGTAAAATATCAGCTCAGTAAAACCAACGTCAAACGGTACAGACGCTACTCATGCCTTATCCAGTCCACGTCCGCTGTAAACAGAATGATATTGATGAAACTGAGTCGTGGTGATATTGTCCAGAAATGTCATGTTCGGTTTCACGCAGTCTTGCTGCGAGGTGATCGGTGAAAGGAATTACGTGCAAGAGGACACAAAATGAACAGACGTTTTCTTTGTGCGTGAAAATGTCTGGTACGGTTGTTGTGCTCATGATGAAGACGACGTTTTCGCGTGATGAACACATGCCATACACACAATTGCACGTGTGCACACCGACACATGTACACACGTTGCACAAACACTATGATAAACGAGCATGTACACATATGCTCAACCAACCATATGAACACACACACACACACACACACACACTCTCTCTCTCTCTCTCTCTCATCTCTCACCACACACACACACACACACACACACACACACACACACACACACACACACACACACACACACACACACACACACACACACACATCGTCATCGTCGTCGTCATCATCATTATCAATCATTTGTTGTCAAGTTAATCTTTTTTATGTACAGACGTAAAAAAAGTAATTCCACGACTAAGAAGTGTTAAAATAACAATGCATTATTAAAACTATTTAATTAACATTAGTTTTTCAAAGAATTAATATGTAATAGCATAATGTCTTCAAGGAAACTGTAAAGAACGATACTTGTAACTTAAAATGGCAACAAAACTTTAGTACTAAATTCAAATCAAAAACTGAAACAACAACACCCCTAGAAATACAGGCACAAACGTATAAATATGAAGACCCCAAACATACACATGACTACTCACACACGCATATACAAACACACGCGCACCACATACCGCGAAAAACACACAATCCACATCTGAGAGAAGGGGAGGGTGCAGCAATTGATGACGATGTCCAGCGCCACTACTCATCGCTTTGCCCTCTTAATTTTATAACGGTCAGGTACCCACTTACAGCTGGGTGAACAGAACTGCAAGCACAAAGTTTTTTTCCCGGGATCAGACTCATGCACATATAATCTACAGTAAAATGGGCTGTAACTCTACGCCACCATGCCGTCAGTTCAACATCCTGGAACAACTCTACAAAAAAAAATGAAGGTGCAAATTTCTCAAGAGCCATCGTCGCAGTGTGTGTTTTTTTCTGACAGTAGTAAATACAATTGAGATTCTGACAAAACTATCTGCAGAGAGCCTGCTTCGGGTATTGAGGGGTGAGGGGGGGGGGGGTAGACTATTTGATCTGTTCCTAAAGTTGAAAGAACTCCTGTGTGATGTAGACTACGTTTCTACAACTTTGACAACTTGGAAGAGGAGGTGGCCAAGAAAATAAGGCCTATAACATATCAGCTGTGGTTGCCTAGTTACAGATACATCAAATCTTCCCAACAGAAAGGAATCGATCATTTGAAATAGGGATGTTACAGAAAAATGTTTATCATTATCTTTTTCATGGATGTATTCTCACTATTCATTGCAGGACCGTCGCAAGCTCAACAAGTCGGTATCGAACAAGAACAATGACTTAGTGGGCTCACAGGAGCCGATTCTGGTGACTTTCAAACAGTCCCAGCCCGCATGTTTTGCTCACGTCACCCAGTATGACAGATCGTCTCAAACCGTTCTTCAGGGTACACTGGAAAAAAAAAAAGACCACTGGTGAGATTGAAAGAAGCAGAGGTGGCTGACAAATATCAAAGACATAATGCCGGCTGTTTCTTTTGACAGAGCCCCGGACTGAAGATCTGGTATTTCATGTTCAATCCCAACCCGCCACATTAAAACCTGGCTTGTTCACTGCCCTTCCTAATGTTTCCATCAGTCTGGTGGTGTCAGCTTAGTGTTTCTTAGATCCCTACTCCCCACCCACCCCACCCCCCAGCTCCCCATTTGAAGACCTTGCCTGTATACAGTGTTTTGCGTATGCTCGAAGAATCTGCCATGTACATGTAATTGTTCGGAAATTTTGGTAGAGGGAAAAGAAATTGTAAGAGTGTAATGAATCCATCAATAACAAACTCCAGGAACAGTAATGGAAGATCCTATATGCCTTGGGGTTGGATCAGTCTGCACAAAGACCACACTTACCCCGTACTTGGAATTAGATAACATCATCATCATCATGTGCCCTGCCGCATGGTGTTGGCGATCATAGCCCTCCATATGCATCTATCCCTTGTCGCCGCAAGCACATCTTCCACGCTCTCTGTCCTCAGCCACCATGCATGTCCGTCCAATGTCTTCTCCCTGGGTCTACCTGGTGTTCTTTCCCTCCAGCTTTCCTGTTGTGACCAGCTCTAATTCCCCTTTCCTCATAAAATGGCCTATAAATGTTGCCTGTCTTTTCCTCATCTTATTCATCAATGATTTTCTTGTGTCTGCCTCCATCAAGACATCTTGTGTTTTCTTTGCTGTCCATGGAACTCTCAACATTCTTCTTAGAAACCACATCTCGGCTGCCTCAATCTTGTTCTGGCTTTGTGTGTTGACTGTCCATGCCTCACAATTTTATAACATTATCGGTTTTATATAATATTCAAGAACTCTCTTCCTGGTGTTAATTGATAGGCATTTGTAGGTAAGAATGCTTTTAATCTTCTTGAATACTGTTTCGGCTTGGCTGATTCTGCTATTTCTGATGTGCATCTGCCGATCTGGTGAGATGATCGTTCCCAGATATCTAAACTTATCAACCTGTCTCAAAATTGTGCCATTTGCTGTTATTTTGCGTGAGGGATTTCATGTTTTTTACTGATCACCATGACTTCAGCCCTTTTTGCTACTTAGCTCAAACCCTTTATTTTTGCTATTTCTGTTATATTCACAAGGTTTTGTAGGTCCCTTTCATTTTCTGCAATTAGCATGGTGTCATCTGCGTAATGAATGTTGTTTATCATTTTTCCTCCAACCTTTAATCCAGGGCATTCTTCTAATTTCTCATGATGGTTTCGCTGTAAAGTGAAAACAGATCTGGTGACAGAACACAACCTTGCCTGACTCCTCTTTTGATAGTTTGGAAAGAGCTTATACCGTTTTCTATTCTCATTGCAGCTGTTTGTTCCCAATACATATTTCTGATTAGTCCATCAATATTGAATCTTTCTGGTTAGTTAATCAAGTCTTCATGTCTTACACAATCGAAAGCCTTGGCATAATCAACAAAGCATAAATCTGAATCCTTATTCAACTCGATTGACCTATGATAGTTCTTAGGATTATATGGCATTAATATTCCTTTCCCTTCGACAAATCCACATTGTTCTTCTGCTATTTATTGTATTCTTTGCCTTCATCATGATTTGGATTTTTGTTACATGATTCATCAAGCTGATTGTGCGATGGAGTTAGCATTCTATAGCCCCCATTTTCTTTGGAACAGCAATCAAAATTGATTTTGACATATCTTTAGGGATTTTTCCGGTGTCATGAATTTCATTTAAGAGGACTGTTATTTTTTCAATACAAATATTCCTCCAGGGTTTCAATCATCTGTGAAGTAATATTGTGTGATCCTGGGGCTTTTCCTGGTTTTATCTTTTTCAATCTGCTCTAATGATGGTTTCGCTGTAAAGTGAAAACAGATCTGGTGACAGAACACAACCTTGCCTGACTCCTCTTTTGATAGTTTGGAAAGAGCTTATACCGTTTTCTATTCTCATAGTTTGGAAAGAGCTTATACCGTTTTCTATACTTCATCTTTCATTATGGGTGGTCCTTCAACGTTCTTTCTTATGTATTCTTCGTTTCTCGTTTCTGTCATATTCAAAAAGGTCTATAACACATTCCGTACCACGTCACGAGATCCTCGTGACTCAAGCTTTCTCTTTCTGTGGATCGCGTCACGAGGATTTCGTGCCCTGTACCATAGTACCATAATTTACGCTACGCAGATGACACAGGATTACTGGCAGACAACATTACAGGCTCTAGGAGGATCCTGTACAGGGTAGACCGGGTTGGAAAGGCAGCTGGGCTGGACTTAAATTCAAAGAAGACAAAGGTTATGCATGTTGCAGGCAAATATAACACTAGACAGGACCAGATCATGCTAAACCAAGTCCCTCTAGAAAATGTCAAGGACTTTAGATATTTAGGTTCAGTCAAGACACACGATGGAACATGCTCAAAAGACATAAAGATGAGAATTGGAATGGCCAAGAACAGTATGGTTCAATTGAACAATATTTGGAAAGACCACAGCATAACAGCAGACCTTAAGATAAAACTCTTAAAATGTCTTGTCTGGCCAGTGATGTTATACGGCTGCGAGGCATGGACAATGAAGAAAGAGGATGAAAGACGAGTGGAAGCAGCAGAGCTGTGGTTTTACCGAAGACTGCTGAGGGTCAAATGGACGGATAGGCGCTCAAATGAAAGCATACTGAATGAGTTGGGTACTACACGCAAGCTTCTAGTACTCATACAACGGAGGAAACTGAAATATGTTGGACACGCAATCCGTAATGAGAGAACAGACTTGATGTCCACTGTCCTCCAAGGTAAAGTGGAAGGAAAGAGAAACAGAGGACGGCCACCTGCATCACTTGCTAGAAACATCACAAACATCAGTGGCAAGAAACTCCAGGAGGTGGTCAGACTTAGCCAAGATCGAGAGTGCTGGAGGCAACTTGTGAGGACATCATGTGCAGCGGCCAACACTGTTCCCGGTGACGCCGACAGGTGAGACAGGTGAGACCATAGTTTCAGTTTCAAGTATATAAATAGAAAATGACCGCATTGATGACGTGATTCCTTTTCCGGCAAAGGGAGTAGGCCTGTACTCTTGTCATTTCCTTTCTGCGTTTACACGAAGCGGCAAAAATGGCAACAACAACAACAAAAAAACAGGCGTAATTTGAGTGTCTCTGAAGTCTCTCTCCTAACATTACTTGGTCAATAGTTAGTACAGTGACCTATTTTCTTGGTAGGAAAAGGGTTAATGTGTTCTCCCCATCTATCTAATATTTTGCTTCTGATACTATTTGTTTAAAATTTCTTGATTTGGTACGGTTGCTCCACGTTGGTTACCACTCTTTTTCTGAGTCTGGGTCCATTCATCTGGATCGAGCTTCCCCTCCCTATTCGACAGTCATATACTTGGTCTTCAACTAGAAGACATACCTTTTCGTCCAGCAGTGATTTCCCTTTCTATGTGCCCACCCTTTCATAATAATTAATTAATTAATTAATAATTAATTAATTACAATATTTTATATAGCGCAAAATCTTGATAAAATCAAATCTAAGCGCTGAAGCAGACACACACGCAAGCACGCACGCACACACACGCACGCACACACACACACACACACACACACACACACCCACACACACGCATGGCTATAAATGGGGAGAAAGAATAAAAGCAATAAAAGCAAGAATAAAAGCAATGGAAAATTATAGAGAGCATAGCATATACAATTATATATTATAACCATGTGATTCCCTCCGAGCGGAGACAGGCTGCAGAGGGGGGGGGGGGGGGGGGGGGGGGTTGAGTGAGGTTAGGATTTTATGCGGAGGAGAAAAGGTGAGTTTTGAGAGCGGACTTGAAGGAGACAAAAGTAGGTTGCTGACGGACTGAGAGAGGAAGTTTGTTCCAGGAGAGTGGACCAGAAACAGAGAAGGCTCGTGGACCATAGGTATTGAGCTTAGTGCGTGGAAAGCGAAAAGTCAGAGGATCGGAGGCAGAGCGGAGGGTACGTGAGGGAACATAGTACTGTATGCGCTTTGATACAGGGAGCCAGTGAAGTTGTTTCAAGAGACCTTTTTGATGGGTTGGTTCAGAAATGTGTTGAGTCATATTGTGATTGGACAGAGAGTTGATGATATGTCTTGTGTCATAACGGTGAGTGTTGTCATAGTGGACATTGATGTCACCTAGAATGATGAGATTTCCAGGTAAGAGGCAGTAGTAATCAAGAAGTTGATCAAAGTCAGAGAGAAACATGGATGTGGTGAGCTTGTTGGCAGAGCTAGGTGGAGGTCGATAGACACAGGAGAAGGTGATGGGGTGAGGGGTGGATTGGAAGGATACTTCAACGTGCTCGAAAGAAGGATGGGAGAAAGGCAGAGACTGCGAGAAAGACAGGCGGGAATGGAGTGAGTCGTTGTAGAGGATGGCGATACCACCATCTCGGGATGAGCGATGGAAAGAAGCAAGCCTGTAACCACTCGGAGTGAGACTCACATGTATAGGTTCATGACCAAGGGGGTTAAGCCATGTTTCGGTGATAAAAGCAATGTCAACATGCTCATCTGCGATAAAGTCAGGAATGACATCAGCTTTGCCATCAGTGCATGTTGACTGAGCGTTAAAAAGGCATAGTTTTAGTTTATCACAATGCGGCGGCCGAGGTGGAAACGAAGGCAGCACCGACGGGACAGAAGACGAAGGAGACACCAGCGGGGCAGAAGACGAAGGCAGCAACGACGGGACAGAAGACGAAGGAGGCACCAGCGGGACAGAAGACAAAGGCAGCACCAGCGGGACAGAAGACGAGGGCAGCGCCGGCGGGACAGAAGACGAAAGCGGCACCGGTGGGACAGAAGGTGAAGGCGGCACCGGCGGGACAGAAGACGAAGGCGAAGACGGCAGAGGAGGAGACGAAGTTTGCAGCAGCAAGGTCGAGTGCAGGGGCAGTGGAGGAGACGAAGAAGCAGAAGAGTGGTGTCGGACTGGCACAGCAGGAGGCAGATTGTGCCAAAGTCGGTGGAGACGTCCACGACGACAGGATCGCGCAGTGCGGGGCTTAGGACACAGCCCCAGTTGGCATGAAGACAACAATTTCTCAATTGATTATGGATGGATTTTTATCAAAATTGCGTCAAAATTGAGTTTTGGGCGGTCACACTTTTTTTTTTTTTTTTGGATTTCAATGCTAAGTCAAAATGCATGTTTGAACTTCATTGCAAACTTTTCTGGGTCAAAATGCCTGAACCGTCATAATGTTACTTTTATCAGAGTGTGCATTTACTGCTGTATTTTAACGAAAAGAAATGTGAAACTGAAACTGTGGTTTGACTATTTTGTTTTAATTGTTGTTGGTGATAGTGGAGTGAGTGTGTGTGTGTGTGTGTGTGTGTGTGTGTGTGTGTGTGTGTGTGTGTGTGTGTGTGTGTGTGTGTGTGTGTGTGTGTGTGTGTGTGTGTTCATTCAGTCGTTCTTTGATTTAACATCTTTTCACTATGAGTGATATTAGATGAAAAAAAATATAAGCACAGAGGGTGAGAGGGGGGGAAGGCAGATGCAAACAAAGTAAAAGACAAAGTTTTTAAAAGGAAGAGGCAAGGTCTTAAGAAAAGAGACGCAAGTGAGTAGACAAATGGAACTAAAACTTAACACTGACATCAATAATGTGAAGGAAAATTGACACTAAAAAAACAAACTTCATAAACTTAAAGAAATGCATTAACCGGACCGTGAACCAACAATTCTGAAATTTTAACTAACAAAACTTGATTCCTTGAAGATAAAAAAGAACGTAGGCTACCATTTTGCAGTAAAACAAACAGTGTGTGTGTGTTGTGTGTGTGTATGTGTGTGTGTGTGTGTGTGTGTGTGTGTGTGTGTGTGTGTGTGTGTGTGCATGTGTGTGAGTGTGGGTATATATGTGTGTGTGTGTGTGAGTGAGTGAGTGTGGGTATGTGCGTGTGTGTGTGTGTATGTGCATATGTGAGCGTGGGCATGTGTGTGAATGTGGGTGTGGGTGTGGGTGTACGTGCACATGTACAATCATGCAAGGTATATACATGCAAACATGCATGTCTCTACATGTGTGTGTGCACGCATGCGCACACGCTGTGTGTATGTGTGACTGTGTGTATCTCTGTGTGTGCGCGCGCGCGCGTGTGTGTGTGTGCACGTGTGCATGTGTGTGTGTGTGGGTGAGTGTGTGTGCATGTCTGTGTGTGTATGCATGCTTGCACATGAGTTTCACTGGACATAAAAGTGTGATGAAAAAAATGTGGGAATCATCAGACATTTTTTGGTATAATTTAATGATTTATGTACACATGAAGGCAATTCATGACAAAGACAATTTATATGATATGAAGTCAAACACAAGATACATCACTGCTTTAATACTACTCATGCACCAGTTGCCATGGCGCAGTGCCTAGTGCAATGGACTGATGACAGGAAGGTTGTGGGTTCAAATCCGAACAGTCCAGTAAAAATTGTGGTAGGATTTTTCAGCCCCAACCAGCTCTTACCTAGAGTTTAGCGTGCTATAGGCTCACTGGGAAGACTAGGACCACACAGACAAGTCTCATCCACTTTACAGATTTGTCATGAGAGCGTCGTTAAACATTCTGACCAACACTGCAGATGTCTGTACCTCTCAAGCTTGATTAATGCCATGACATTATGGAAGCAAATTTAGAGTACCGCCCTGTCATGCAGTCTCAATCCAGAATAGAGTTCCATGGCATCATGATCATCATCCCCATCATTATCATCATCACAGCATTGTGAAAAGCGCCCCCGATTTTGTGGCCAGTAAACTCGCAAGAAAATTGTGACAAGAAAAAAGAAAGACTAATGCAATCGAAAACAAAAAACAAACAAAAAACTTGAAAATCGTCCAAAAATAAATTTGACAAGAAAAAACAAAAGAAAGACTAATGCCATTGAAAAAAATAAAAATAAAAATAAAAAAACCACAGTCGTCCAAATATAAATTTGACAAAAAAGAAAGACTAATGCAATTGAAAAAAAAAAAACCACCAAAAAACCAAAGTTGTCCAAAAATAAATTTGACAAGAAAAAAGAAAGACTAAAGCAATTGAAAAAAACAAACGAAATGTCATGAACATCGTCACTGTTACTAATTACACATTATAACATTTTGCTAAGCACAAAACCAAAAATCATGCATGAGCAGATATACAGTTTACTGTATTGTGGCGTGAGTGTTTGTTTGGTATGTGTTTGTGAATGTGTGTGTGTGTGTGTGTGTGTTTGTGTGTGCGCGCGCACGCATGTGCATATGTGAGTGATGTGTGTCTCTGTGTGTGTGCATATGTGTGTGTGCATGCGTGTGTGTGTGTGTATGTGTCTCTCTCTCTCTGAGTGTGTGCATATGAGTGTGTACATGCATGTGTGTGTGTGTGTGTGTGTGTGTGTGTGTGTGTGTGTGTGCGTGTGTGTGTGTGTGTGTGTTGCTGTCACCTTTCTCTCATCATTAACATCATTATCATTCTGTCCGTTACTGCTATCAACATCAACATCATGCATTTTGTACTGTTACTATCAACATCATACTTGTCACCACTCTGAACCATTCCTTCATTTTCTTACACTTCCCCATGTCTCTCACTTTCCATACAATAACATATATTGTGCAGGTGTTAACACAATTAGTTTCCAAGTGTTTTTTGTTAATCCCCTCTACTCCAATATCTAAACGAAACGGTGAAAAGGTAAAAGCAAATGTCCTCCTATAATTATGAGGTATTACGGTATGAAGACCTCAACTTCTCTCAGAGCCAATCCACTGCTGCTTTACATTTTCCGAGCCTGAACACGGTCAAGTGCTCATTCACAGCTGGGTGGATCAGAGGCCACACACATCAAAAGAAGTCTTCTTGAGACAGACTCGAACCCTTACAATCTGATTGGAGAACCAAAGCTTAACCTCAATACCAACCAGGCCTTTCATACAATAAAGTTTCCATATTTGAACACCTGCAAACAAAGGTATCAATTCTTTCTAGAGGGATGTCGGAGAGCTGGTGCTGTCTAACGTTATCCACCGACAGGATGATGACAGTGAAGAGATGGGACACCATCCCCATAATCTTATGTTCTGAATACAGTGAACATGAAGTGTTGACTTCGATAGGAGCAGAAATAATAAACGACCCACCGACTCACAAAAAACATACTTTCTGCATATAATCAGACCCAAAGGCCTAAACCACCCACCACACAAAGAAAGGAACCCCAACTCCTCTGCACATAATCAGACACAAAGGGCACTTTGTATATGTATGTTGTTCCGGTCATTGGGTTTACACTGCACAGGTATCCTGTTGGTACCCAGTGCATACCCTGTCTTCAGTGGGTAGTGAATGCATGCAACCACAAGCAACATTTTCAACCTCTCATTATTGGGGGTGGGAGAGAGACTGTTTCATAATACCAGGACAGAGAAGTGTGTGTCTCTCTGTCAATAATCGGTGAGCAAGGTTTTCTCAGCTGTTTCTGGATGGATCTTTACTAAATCTGGGTCAAAGTTGAAGACCATTGAAGTTTAGAATTCAAGGTACCAAATTCAAGTCACAGGTCCATCCCTCCCCCTAAAGCAAATGCCTAAAATTGGGTGGTTTTTTTTGGGGGGGTTTTGGTGGGGGGGGGGGGGGGAGATGTGTGAACAGCACTTTCTCAAGAACTTTAGAAAATATTTGCATTCTCATTTCTCTGTTGTGACAGTCTACCATTGGGCTAACTCCACATCAAATTTTTTCACCTGATACTTCTTCAAGGTCACAGCGACTTGATAAGTACAAAATGTGGACTTTCTGTAATCACTTTCATATGAAAAGGAACACTGCTAGAGTGGCTTGACCATCTTGTGTTTTGTCACCACTGTTATACATGTACTTGCTTGCATTTTTTGTTTATCACTCAAAGTGAATTTCTGAATAAAAGTTTGCCAGGGGCAACCTCTTTGTTCTCAGGGTTTTCTTACATACAATACACTAGGCACATGCTGCTCAAGGTCTCAGTTTACTAACTCGTGTGAAAGTCAGTCCCCTGACTATCCCTCCAGGTCTTGTGGTATAAGAAATGTTCCTGACCTGCTATGATTCAGAATGTTTACCCTTTGGTATTTTACTTTTTAACGTCACAATGGAATTAACAGCGTAGAAAGTCAGACTACTGTCAATAAGCACGGCATGTCGCCACTGTACTGCACCACACATTTCTTCTTTTTTCCTGTCTGTACATGTTTTCGCTTTCCAAACACAAGAGATTCTTCTGGAGAGAATTTTGCCAGGGACAATGCCTTAGCATGCTGCGCACAGGACCTCTGTTCATCATCCCATCTGAAAAACTGGCAACCATACAGCCACTCACATTTTAATGGGGTGGACAGAAAAGTCCATATACATGTATGCCTGTGATTCGAACCCTGGACTCTGGCTTTTTCTGCTTCCCAGGCAGGTGCTCTCTCTACTATGTCCCTAATCCATTTGTTTCCCTCCAAGACATTTTGTATTATCTTTCTCTACTACGCCCCCATTTCATTTCATTCCCCCATCAAAAGACAGTTCCTATTGTGCTCTGTTACACCCCCACTCTACCTAATTCCCCCCATCAAAAGATGTTTCCTACTTACTTAACTCGCAAGCTGCAACAATCATATCCTAGGCTACCTCAACAGATTAGGCCAGGACGCTTAACGCCTCAGTTGAGGTGCAACCTTACACCACATACGCAAAAAAGCCAACAATTCCATCCAGAATAAAACAACCATGATCACTTTCACACAAGAAACAGAACACCATCCACAAACGGCGAAGGGGTTAGGAGGGTCTACTCTGTCCCGGGAAATAGGCGGAGGCAAGGGGAGGCTGTGAGGTTTTTGGCACGATCATTTGCTGACTGAGCCTCACCGACGTCACAGGAACATGGCTGGGTGCAGACGAGAAATGGGAGGGAGCTGGGGGGTAATGGGAGGGAGGCTGTGAGGAAAGGGGAGGATGGGTGGAGGAGGGTACAGCAGGTGGGGTAGGATTGGACTGGACAGGGGAATTGCTGCAGTTCAAGAGGCCACGGACAGGAATGGCGTCTTCTCGTTTCTGGAAATACTTAGGGTCCAAAGGTGGGTCACTGAAAGTGCAACACAAACATCACAATTAGTACAGGTTATGGACCACTGTATCTTTGTTTCAAAATATATCTAAACTAGAAAAGTACAGACATCACAATAAGGACAGGTTGAAGACAACTGTGTATGTATCTTTGTTTCAAAATATATCTAAACTAGAAAAGTACAGACATCACATAGGACAGGTTGAAACAATGTGTATCTTTTCAAATATATCTAAGCTAGAAAAGTACAGACATCACAATAAGGACAGGTTGAAGACAACTGTGTATCTTTTTTTCAAAATATATCTAAACTAGAAAAGTACAGACATCACAATAAGGACAGGTTGAAGACAACTGTGTATCTTTTTTTCAAAATATATCTAAACTAGAAAAGTACAGACATCACAATAAGGACAGGTTGAGCAACTGGTACTTGTTCAAATATATCTAACTAGAAAGTACAGACATACAATAAGACAGTTATGACAACTGTATCTATTCAACAGTCTAAACTAGAAAAGTACAGACATCACAATAGGGATAGGTTAAGGACAATGTATCTTTAATTCAAACTAAATCTAAACTACAAAAGTACAATTCATTCACCCATGATCCAGAATCCAGATGGAATTCAGGGAAGGAAAAATACAAATAATGATCATTAACCTGACAGGTCTTCTACTGTACCAATCATGTGTTCATCAAAGATTTGCTGCAATATACTATATATATAACCCTTACATTTTCACAAGTTATATAGTATTACTATATAGTATATCTTGATGACTATTTTTCGAATGACAAACCCACAAACTTTTGACATAAAAATAGCATCATGGTCTACAAGTAGGACATACCAGAAAGACTTCTTTTAACTAGTAGAACTGAATACGACACAGTTCTTTTGCAAAACTGTAGATACAGCAAAATGAAGTTTCCAAAATAGTTCACAGTGTATTAATACCATGAGAGTAGTGGTTTTCAATAGTTTCACCTTTAACCATAAACACCCGTCATCAGTCAGCATCATGGAGTTTGATCATAGTCACTGCAGCAGACGTCACAACAACTCTCCTCTGCTTAATCTATTTTGACATTTTTGTGCTACTTCAAAAGAATCTGGTTTGACCAGCCACCTCCTACATGAACAGCACCAGCATCAGATAGATTTCTTTTGGCTTTAACTTCTCCTTGTTTAAACTGTCATCATTAGATCACTGAGTTGGTGTTGCGAGTTGCATGGCCGATGTATTTCGTATTTCTTTTGCTGATTTCTGCCAGCAGTTTTCGTTGGACTGAGTTTGTTTAAAACGTTTTCATTCATTCTTTTACCAGTCCAAATGAGCCTAAGAAGCTATCTGTAGAACAACATCTCTGCTGCTCGAATCTTGTTTTCATCTGCTTTTCTGTATGTCCTGGCTTCACAGCCATATGGCATTACTGGTCAGAAGAGACATTTTAGAATTTTGATTTTAAGGACTGTTAGTATACTTCACACTACATTTAGTGATTTTCCCCTATTGCTGTAAACATGTGACTGGCCAAAGGGAGGGAGGGAAGACGCTATACAAACGAGATGGAAATACACTTGTGTGAGAAAATTGACAACTTACAGATTCTCTTGGTTTTTAAGAAAATCAGCATCTGAAATCATTTTTTCTAACAGTTTCAAGAAGAGTCCAAAAGTTGATCAAACACAAATCATCAACAATAACAGAATGAGTACTGATCTATGTTCTCACTTTTCTTTATCAGCAGAATGTGTGGAGGCCGGAGAGCCATGCTGACTGCTCGGGGGCCGTGGCTCTTCTGGAATAGCTTGGGGGGGCCCGTTACGACTGGACGAAGGTACAGGCAGGGCGCTTCTCCTTGCACTACTTTGACTGGGATTGTACTGCACCTAGCGAGACAACATTAAGCCGAGCCATGCATGTAACATTTCATTTTCTTAACACATTCTCTCTTTTAATAACATGATACATGCTCTTTTTATAACATGACACAGGCTCTTTTCATAACATATGTTTGGGAGAAGGTTCAGATGATTATAATTACACTTCCCCTGTACACATAAGAATCAAGGACACCTACAACTATAAGCACACAGTACAGACCTGTCGCACAGTTTCAACCAAAATGGAGGGTGTCACATGGGCAATCCATCATCTACCATATCCCATTCTCATATACAACTATAAGCACAGAGTACAGACCTGTCGTACAGTTTCAACCAAAATGGAGCTGCATGTCATCATCACTCATACAATATGCCGTACAGCCTCGACATTCATGGCATCACATCACTATCATTTCCATTCTCATCATCATAGCACTGTGAAAAACTGTCCCTACTCCATGATGATTTCAGTTTTGGCTGCCCAAACTTTACACGTCAAAGCACTTTATTACTCAATACTATTACTTAGGTCCCCACTACATCTTACAGCTAATCGCTTCTACTCTAAACATTTAATATAAGCGCATTAAAAACAGATGAACCATACCAACAGTAAGGCCAAAATAAGCTGTGTGGGGGTTGTGACACAGTATCAATGAAGGAGATAGGGCAGCAAACAAACAAACAACAAAGAAAAAAACACCCCAAGGCTATTGAATCAACAGGCCCTCTCCAAACCCTGACCTCACCCCCAAGATGGAAAACATGACATCTAATGCAGGCAACACAGACATAACAGCAAGACTCTGCCATAAGACAGATGAGTTTCAACCCGGAGCAATACTAATACATTTCATAAACATACCTGTGTGGGACGGTGGGATGGAGGGTATGCTTGCGGCATTACTACCCCAGGGTGAAGGCCATTCCTTAGATGACCATCACTGCGAGAAGTCACTGACCCATGACTGGGGCACTGAAATTGTGCTGCAACACCAAAATACACAACTTGTACTGCCTGCACACTACAACACAAACGGAATAATCATGCAAATCAGCATCACACTACCAGGTCCTTCTCAAGCAGTTGTCATGTTTTCTTCACCAATCTTCTGAAATAGCTGACTCAAACAATCTCTGAAGAAAGGACTGTCTAGATCCAGGTGGGGTCCAGGGACTGCCTAGGCCCTAGTAGGATCCAATGGCTGCCTAGACCCTGGTAGGGTCCTATGGCTGCCTATACCCTGGTAGGGTCTGGGGCTCCCTAGGTCCTGGTAGGGTCCTGGGGCTGCCTAGGTCCTGGTAGGATCCAATGGTTGTCTAAACCCAGATAGGTCCAATGGCTGTCTAGGTCCTGGGAGGATCCAATGGCTGCCTAGGTCCTGGTAGGGCCCAATGGCTGTCTAGGCCCTGGTAGGGTCCTGGAGCTGCCTAGGCCCTGGTAAGTCCAGGGGCTGCCTAGGTCCTGGTAGGGTACAATGGCTGCCTAGGCCCTGGTAGGGTCCAGGGACTGCCTAGGCCCTGGTAGGGTCACTGGCTGCCTAGGCCCTGGTAGGGTTGAGGGGCTGCCTGGGTCTTGGAGGGTCCAGGGGCTGCCTAGGTCCTGGTAGGGTCCAATGGCTACCTAGATCCTGGTAGAGTCCAGGGCTGCCTGTCCAGGTAGGGTCCAAAGGAAGCCCTGGTAGGGTCCAATGGTTGCCTAGGTCCTGGTAGGGTGCAATGGCTGCCTACATCCTGGTAAGGTCCAGGGGCTGCTAGGTCCTGGTAGGGTCCAATGGCTGCCTAGGCCCTGGTAGGGTCCAGGGGCTGCTAGGTCCTGGTAGGGTCCAATGGCTGCCTAGGCCCTGGTAGGGTCCAGGGGCTGCAAAGTCCTGGTAGGGTCCAATGGCTGCCTAGCTCCTGGTAGGGGCCAATGGCTGCCTAGGTCCTGGTAGGGTCCAATGGCTACCTAGGCCCTGGTAGGGTCCAGGGGCTGTCAAGGTCCTGGTAGGGTCCAATGGCTTCCTAAGTCCTGGTAAGGTCCAGGGGTTGCTAGGTCCTGGTAGGGTCCCATGGCTGCCTAGGCCCTGGTAGGGTCCAGGGGCTGCTAGATCCTGGTAGGGTCAGGGGCTGCTAGGTCCTGGTAGGGTCCAATGACAACCTAGGCCCTGGTAGGGTCCAATGGTTGCCTACGCCCTGGTAGGGTCCAACGGCTGCCTAGGTCCAGGTAGGTTCCACAGGCTGGTAGGTCCTGGTAGGGACCAATGGCTGCCTACGCCCTGGTAGGGTCCAATGGCTGCCTAGGCCCTGGCAGGGTCCAATGGTTACCTAGGTCCTCATAGGATCCAAGGGCTGCCTATACCCTGGTAGGGTCCAGGGACTCATAGGTCCTGGTAGGGTCCAATGGCTGCCTAGGCCCTGGTAGGGTCCAATGGCTACCTAGATCCTGGTAGGGTCCAAGGGCTGCCTACACCCTGGTAGGGTCCAATGGCTACCTAGGTCCTGGTAGGGTCCAATGGCTGCCTATGTCCTGGTAGGGTCCAGGGCTGCCTAGGCCCTGATAGGGTCCAATGGCTGCCTAGCTCCTGGTAGGGTCCAATAGCTGCCTAGGTCCTGGTAGGGTCCAGGGGCTGCTAGGTCCTGGTAGGGTCCAATGGCTGCCTAGGCCCTGATAGGGTCCAATGGATGCCTAGGCCCTGATAGGGTCCAATTGATGCCTACACCCTGGTAGAGTCCAGGGGCTGCTAGGTCCTGGTAAGGTCCGATGGCTGCTAGGTCCTGGTAGGGTCAAGGGGCTGCCTAGGCCCTGATAGGGTCCAATGGCTGCCTAGCTCCTGGTAGGGTCCAACAGCTGCCTAGGTCCTGGTAGGGTCCAATGGCTGCCTAGGCCCTGGTAGGGTCCAATGGCTGCCTAGGCCCTGGTAGGGTCCAGGGGCTGCCTAGGCCCTGATAGGGTCCAATGGCTGCCTAGCTCCTGGTAGGGTCCAGGGCTGCCTAGGTCCTGGTAGGGTCCAGGGGCTGCTAGGTCCTGGTAGGGTCCAATGACTGCCTAGGCCCTGGTAGGGTCTAATGGTTGCCTACGCCCTGGTGAGGTCCAATGGCTGCTTAGGTCCTGGTAGAGTCCAGGGGCTGCTAGGTCCTGGTAGGTTCCAATGGCTGCCTAGGCCCTGGTAGGGTCCAATGGCTACCTAGGTCCTGGTAGGGTCCAATGGCTGCTTGGGCCCTGGTAGGGACCAGGGCTGCCTAGGCCCTGATAGGGACCAATGGCTGCCTAGGCCCTGGTAGAGTCCAGGGGCTGCCTAGGTCCTGGTAGGGTCCAGGGGCTGCCTAGGCCCTCATAGGGTCCAATGGCTGCCTAGGCCCTGGTAGGGTCCAGGAGCAATGCCCTGGTAACAGATCCAGGAGGCTTTACGGTTTACCTTCTGGTCAAAACTGAATTTGAGTAGAAGACCCTTTCATGGTATTTTACGATAGGTAAATTACCAGCATGCCAAATCTCTTAGCACTAATAACGATGCATCACAGTGTGAATCCACAAGTCTTCCTATGTCTGCTTATGGCAAAACAGTGTATTTCTTAGTTTATGGAAGAGAAAAATTGAGGTCACTGCTGGATTCACTCGCCAATGCACTGATCTCATTAATGCATGAAGAAGTACTATATACTCCATAACAAAATCCCGGGCCGCATATGCTTTGAAAGCAGTATGGAAACCTGGATTGGAAAACCTGGATACAGTGTGTGTGTGTAAATATGCCTGTGTGCATACGTGTGAATGAGCGTATGTGTGTGTGTGTCTGAGTGTGTGCACTTGTGTGTGTGTGTATGAATATGTGCATGAGTGTGTTCATGTGTGTTCATGTGTGAGATAGTGCATGTGAATATGCAAGTATTTACATTCATTTCTGTGCAGACATATGCAGGTGTGTTGAGTGGTATCATGTGTTGCGCTGCATGCAAGCAAGCAAGTCCGAATGGATGCTGGTACATATCGTATCAGCACTTTGATTCCCTTACCCTGTCCACCAGCTTCCAGTAAAATCAGCCACGGCAAAAACTCAGTTTTCCTTTTAGCAATTACTCAAAGTACATCAGGCTACCACCTAAAGTATAGCTAGCTGCTTTTAAGAACACAATTCTTCGGTGAACAGCTGGTTGATTCTTTGTCATTACTATTGTTGTCATGAACATGTGCACTTTATCATTATCATTATTATTATTGTATAAAGCCCAGCCAGCTGTGTAGAGCCATATCAGGGCTATAACTATCTCAACATCTCTTCGAACATGGAAAGAAAAAACTGGAAAAGAAAACTGTGTACACATAAGAATACATTCGTGCACAAAATCTAGGGATATGTCACCAGTGTTGACCATTCCACCCCATTTCTCCACTACGGGAGTAAAAAACAAGCCTGAATACAAATATATAAAAGCGAGTGACAGAAAACAGGAAATTTTTAGCACAGAATTTCCAGAAGGTGGGGGATATTGTTTACACTGAAAGAGCTCCAGCATGATTCCTTAGCCTAGTTTTCATGCATTACTATCACTAGCAACCTGATCAAGAAAAGAAAAAAAGCTAACTTAAATAAAATAAAATAAAATTGTGACCGACCATTTCACCAGAAGACAAATGGAACATTCACTAAATTCTGCAACAAGCAATACCTAAACAAAAATTCTAAAAAAATGATGACTCACCACTCCTCCAGAGACAGGACGGACGGAGGTGGTGATAGAAGGCATTTCAAAAGGTCCCAGTCGCTGAGTGATCAACTGTTGTTCATTGATTTGTTTGTTCAACCATTGAATCACTAGACAAAGACAACAAACACAATGTGCATCAAACCATATCACACTGCATACTAATCAGTTGATTTGTTTGTTCAACCACAGAATCACAAGATAAACACTACTAGCACACTATGCATCAAAACAACGCACACACGCGCACCAGTTGGAGATGTGCATTCATGTATCTGAGAAAAAAATCAGAACACTATAAAAAGAATTTGATAAGATTAAGTGTGTGTGTCTCTCTCTCCTCCCTCTATACATATATACATATATATGTATGTGTATGTATATATATATATATATATATGTATATATATATATATATATATATACATAATCATATATACAGAGAGAGAGAGAGACAGACACACAGGCAGACAGAGCAGACAGACAGACAGAGACAAACAGACAGATAGATGGATGGATGGATGGATGGATGGATAACAGATAGATAGATACAGATACAGATACAGATATAGATATAGATAGATATAGATATAGATAGGTATGTAGATATAGACATATGCGTATATGAGTTGATTTGTTTGCTCAGCTACTGAATCACCAGATACAGAACAAACAACAGGCATCAAAACATTACATATTAGTCCATCTGATCTGCAGCATCAGAATTGTGGGTGTACAACTCACTACAATATTTACTGTGATGCTAGAAAAGTCCAGGCAAACACAGCACATACACGAACAACTTTTGCACAACATGTATCAATCTTTCATATCAACAAGTCAAATGAAAACAGTTGATTTCGTAAATATTAAGTATGAGAAGAAAACACAACAACAATAATAAAACTGATAACAAATATATTAATATATACCCTATATATCATAATGCCAAGCTAAGTTGTTTGCAAAACTGAATTAAAACATTTACTTTAACTGACTTGTATATACTATCATTAATGTTACCTTGACTGGAACCAGGAAAAAACACACACAAAAATAAAAACGCATATTTGATACAAGACAAGACAGGTGCAAATTTTTGGCAACTGGCCTTTGTCAAGCGTAAGATCACAAACAAACACACACCAGATATACAAATTAGAAGAAAAAGACTGAAACTGCCCTGCTGCTCCGTCCAATGTGAGAAAAGGAATAAACTGACTAAAATGACATCATAATGTGTTTTTGAGTAAACATGATTCAGAAATGCAGAATTCATCTCACTTCCGCTCTGACATCATGTTTACACAAAAACACATTATGATGTCATTTTAGTCAGTTTATTCCTTTTCTCACACTGGACGGAGCTTCAGGGAAGTTTTAGTCTTTTTCTCTAATTTTTGCATCTGGTGTTTGTTTGTGATCTTACGCCTGACAAAGGCCGTTGGCCAAAAATTTGCGTCTGTCTTGTCTTGTTGTATTAAATATGTGTTCTTATTCCTTTTTCATGTTTTTTTTTTTTCTGGTTCCTGTTTGCTTGAACACAGGTAGTCACACTTGTTTTGGGTTACCTTGACTGGTTGAAAAAATTTAAACAAAAAGGAAACAATAAAAGTTTTGTCTTCTTTAAATATATAAAACTTGCTAGGCTGACAAACTCACACTCAAACTACACACGGACATTACACACAGAAAAGTCATTAGACTTTTACAGACACAAATGTGTGTATGTAAGCTTTATACATCTCAGAACAGATCAAACAAATAATAAGTATTTTCTAGTATATCATATCTCAATCAATTTCAATGGTAATAAATATATTCCAATCAATTTCAATGGTAGTAAATCATATTCCAATCAATTTCTATGGCAGCAAGTTATACTCAAATCAATCCAGTGATAGTTAATTATATTCAAATCAATTCCAATGGTAGTCAATTATATTCCAATCAATTTTTATGGTAGCAAATCATATTCAAATCAATTCCAATGATAGTAAATTATATCCAATCAATTTCACTAGTAGTAAATCATTTTACAATTAATTTCCTTGGTAGTAATTTCATGGTAAAAATCATATTCCAATCAATTTCAATCACTGACCATTTTCGTTAGTTTTGAGAAGCTTCCGGCATTCTTCCAGTTTCTGCGTGCTGGTCTCAAACTTTTCACTCAATGTTTTGTTCTGCAGCAAAATATAAACAATATGTTAAAAAATATAAGCAATATGTTTAATGTATCACATGGCATTTCCCTATATTTACCCACACACATGCACAAATGGCTCATAATATGTACTGTGCAAGATAATACAGCTTCAGTTCCATTCTCCCACTCCAAAACATTCTGGCAAATGTTTCTGATGTTACTCAATCTTGAAAGGTCAGCAGTTGTTCAAACTTATGCATGTCCAACTCCTTGCCAAGCCACACAAGATGAGCCATATTTGATAAAACACAAGATCAATGATAATGCATAAACTACATAAAGTGTTTGTACATAGTTTTTCCAAGTCCAATTCTAATGATGAATTGAAAGAATGACATTTAGACAGCTTAATCAATTAGTTCAATCATTCGATACGCTTCACTTACACTCAGTTATAACTGAACCTATATTTCCTCTGGACTTACACATTCACGACCTCACACAGCATGAGCATAATTATTTCAGATAAACGTCAGCAAGCTGTCCCTGTTACAAGATTCCTGCAGGCCTCAGCAAGTGAAATTCTAGTATCCCAAAGACAGTAATGGATCACAAAAAAGGATCTACTCCAACCCTGATAATAATAATAATAATAATAATAATAATAATAATAACAATGATAATAATAGTAACAACAACAATAATAATAATCATTATTCATATAACACAAACAATCTATTTCAGAGAAAGCTTGTTACACTCACAAAAAAAACAGGTTGTTTGGGGACAGAAGTTGCCATGTCAATACACCAACAAAATACATGGCCAGATACATACATTACTACACTAATGCACCATAAACATAGTTTAAAAAAAACAGCGGAGGGGGTAAGGTCCATATATCAATGCTGTACTAACAGCTGGACACACACACTAATACAACAGTGCCACACACTAATACAACAGTGCACACACACACACACACACACATGTACAAACATACACATGAAACACACAAAGATACATACATACACTGTGGCACACACACACACACACACACACACACACACACACACACACACACACACACACACACAACACACACACACACACACACACACACACAAGCTGGACTACGACTGGACCTACAAGACTCACAAGCATAAATTTATGAATTTTGGAGATATCTCTAAAAGACAAGTGATTTAAGATGCCTCTTGAAAGCAAACAAATGACTCCGTCATACAGAGACTGGGAGGGAGTTTCAGATTGTTGGACCAAAAACAGAACAATTTCTTTCTGAAAGTTGTTCTGCATTTCATATTTCTTACGGAAGCTAAAACCTTGACAGTAAGGGAAAAAAAATCCCACAAAAGTCCTGCAGTCTCACCTCATCTGTGACATGTTTGAGGGAGTCTTTAGTGGTGGCAAGATCTTGACGTAGCGATTCCAGTTCCTTGTCCTTCTCCCCAAGCAGCCGCTCCTGTTCTGTGGCAATCTGAGTACTCAGTTTGGCCTGTGACAGTAAATTGGTAGTTTTTCATTCCTCTTGTGCTGTACACACAGAATTATTTTTATCATTATTGTTTAACACATCCGCGACAAGACGTGACTATAATCGTGACCACTGAGCTTCATCTACTGCCGCGTCGCGCTAAAAATCGTTTCAGTGATATATGGTACAGAACTTGTGATTGCTTTAAATTAGAAGACTTTTGGAGAGATGTGAGTTACTTCCCTTTTAGTAGACACTTCCGTCCGTCGTTGTGCGTTGTTGGTACGGTGTTTGTGCACAAGTTTTGAAACAAAAATGGAGAGAAGGAGACATGTCGAAATAGGAGATTCTTGAACTGCTGGATCTGAATTAAATGAGTCTTTTTCACCCCAAGAAAGTGATGATAACAGTGACAGTGAGGAAGATTCTACTGAAACTGTGTCCGTGAGTGAAGGAGAGAATGATGCAACCCTGTCAGTGTCAGTGTGATGAGTGTCAGCAATTTCCAGTACAAGTAATCGACGAACTGATCGGGGTGGCAGGGGATTCAACGCTCCTCTCAGACTCGATCTGGCGGCTAAAAACTATTTAAGTAATAGCTTTATAAATAGCACAGTTAATCTCAGCATCCTTTTTTCATTAAGTACACAAATTTTTGGTGACAATTGGACTTCATTCAGGCCTGCTAGACAGTTGTTTTTTTTACAACTACTGGTTTTCTTGAAATTTACTGGAGGCAGGCTCAGGCTGGCAGGAAGTTCAGGCAGAGGCAGGGCCAGTCACAACAGTGTTAAAGACAAGCTGATGGCACAGG
Source organism: Monoplex corrugatus (assembly GCA_030674185.1). Lineage (NCBI taxonomy): Eukaryota > Metazoa > Mollusca > Gastropoda > Littorinimorpha > Ranellidae > Monoplex > Monoplex corrugatus. The sequence goes on from CM060313.1 coordinate 49,161,754, forward strand.
GCCATATCTGGGTTATAACTATCTCAACACCTCTTTGAACCTGAAAAAAAAATTGAAAAAGAAACTTAAAAAACATATCAATGCATCGGCATACTAATCTAAGATATACCCCTGCACTGACCACTCTATACAATTTATCACAAGGGGATTTAACCCTTTGGTTCCCACACCTTGTCCATCAGCATCCTGCATTACCAACCATGCTAGCATAAGCTTAACCATTTGATCTCTCATTCTATCCACCAGCTTACTGCAGGAAGTTAGTGGACAAGGTGAGGGAGTCTAAGGGTTAAGTTTTTCCTGTTAGTGGGTAGGGTGCGGGAGTCAAAGGATTAAAAAAAAATACTGAATACTAATATAACTAAGGACACTAAAACATGCACAAAAACACGCTAACTTACCTAAACTTGCATATGTACATCACATTTCTTTGGAGCCAAAAATACAGTTAATACATGTGTCCATTTGTCAATCCTACAAGAAAGAATATAAGGCTTCGCAAAACACATACAGGTGAATTGACCAGTATGGCAGAAAACAATGGGAAGAAATAACAGAAACTGAGAAAGCAAAGGAGCAGGACAGAAACAAAGAGAGTGAGAGTGAAAATAAAGAGGGCATTTCTAGCACAGAATTTCCAGAAAATGGGATAGTATTCACACTGAAAGAACCCCCAGTATTCACACAGGAGATTACAAACAGAATATATCACACCCAGGACATGAACAGACTGATGGTATCAAATCACATCAGTACAACAAATCACAAAGCAGGCTTTCACTTGAAAACAGGACACAGCACAAGTCTTTAGGCACTACCAGGCAGTCTATCATAAATACATTTAGTTTCACTAGTCACAGAAACAAGTTTTTCCATACTCCCTTTGCTATGACACCTCCTAATAGAAAAGAAGAGTTCATCATTTTTTTTATGATGGAAATACAAGAAATATTTATGATATCCACTGGAGAAAAAATACAGTTTTTTTTAATCTATCTATACAATGGAAGAAGAAAAGAGCTTTTTGTGACAGATACATACGAACGAAACAAGAGAATTTTATGATAAATATATGATGTAAAAGAAAAGAGCTTTTTGTGACAGATACATGATGGAAAAGAAAAGAGTTTTATCATGACATATGATGGGAAACGGCTTTATTATGAAACATGATGGAAAAGGAAAGGGCTTTATTATGATGTATGAACGAAATGGAAAGGGCTTATTATGATATATGATAGAAGAGGAAAGGGCTTAGAAGAGGAAAGGGCTTATTATGATACATGATAGCGGAGGAAAGGGTTTATTATGATATATCACAGAGACATGGCTTAACCCCCTTGGTCACGAACCTATACATGCTAGCCTCACTCCGAGTGGTTACAGGCTTGCTTCTTTCCATCGCTCATCCCGAGGTGGCGGTATCGCCATCCTCTACAACGACTCACTCCATTCCCGCCTGTCTTTCTCGCAGTCTCTGCCTTTCTCCCATCCTTCTTTCGAGCACGTTGAAGTATCCTTCCAATCCACCCCTCACCCCATCACCTTCTCCTGTGTCTATCGACCCCCACCTAGCTCTGCCAACAAACTCACCACATCCACGTTTCTCTCTGACTTTGACCAATTGCTTGACCACTACTGCCTCTTACCTGGAAATCTCATCATTCTAGGTGACATCAATGTCCACTATGACAACACTCACCGTTATGACACAAGACATATCATCAACTCTCTGTCCAATCACAATATGACTCAACACATTTCTGAACCAACCCATCAAAAAGGTCACATTCTTGACTGGATCATTTCTCGTGATCACCACAATTCCGCTACTGACAACTGCTTAGTTCTTTCTACCCGTCTAACTTCAGCCCTTCCATCTGACCACTCTGCAATTCTCTGTTCTCTCGACATTTCTCCTCCTTCCCGTACCATGCGCACAGTGACTCGACGCAATCTCAAATCTATCGACCTCTCCACATTTTCATCTGATGCCTCCCGTCTCCTTTCTGAAAAGTCACATAACCTTGCCGATGAATTCTATACTACTCTCCACCATCTTCTGGACACTCATGCTCCAGCCACAACCCGTCTTTTACCTGACCGCCCCCCTACCCCCTGGCTCACTCATGAGATTGCCTGTGCAAAACGTGCCCGCCGCAGAGCAGAGCGCTGTTGGCGCAAATCCAAACTCACTGTACACAGGCAACTTTTCCAAGCCTCTAAAACAAAAGTATCCACCCTCATTGCATCAGCAAAAACAAGCTATTTCCAAACCAAAATCCTGAATGCCTCTTCTTCAAAAGAACTCTTTACAACCATGAATCATCTCCTTGGCACACGAAAAGATTTACCTCTCCCAACAAAACATACAAATGAAGAACTCCCATCTGTATTCTCCAAGTATTTCACCACCAAAATACAAACTCTTCGTGACAGGCTTTGACAGGACACCCTGTCAACCATGCCCACCTGACCCTTCCTTCTCTGGCACACCTCTTACTACTTTTACCCCAGTCTCACAAGAAGAAATTTTCAACACAATCAGATCCATGTCGTTCAAAACCTGCGAAACTGGATCCTCTTCCAGGTTCTCTCTACTCCGACTGTCTCCCTACTCTCCTCCCATTCATCACTGACATCATCAACACTTCTCTTCAAACTGGAACTGTCCCAGATTCTTTCAAGTCTGCTATTGTTCACCCTCTCCTCAAGAAACACAATTTAGACCCAAATGAACTGAAAAATTACCGGCCTATCTCTAATCTCTCTTTCTTGTCAAAACTCCTTGAAAAAGTCGTCCTCAACCAGCTGAACTCTCACCTGTCTGCCAACAAATCTCCTCAATCCTTTCTAGTCAGCCTACCGCCAGTGCCATAGCACTGAAACTGCCCTACTACACATTCTCAACAATCTCCTCCTTGCAACTGATACTGGCAAAGTCTCTCTCCTCACACTCCTTGATCTGTCTGCAGCCTTCGATACCACTGACCATGGTATTCTCCTTTCTAGACTTCATCATACTTTTGGCATCTCTGACATTGCTCTCTCCTTTTTCACTTCGTATTTATCAAACAGAAAACAAACTGTTCTCATCAATGGCACTTACTCTCAACCTGCATACCTGACCTGTGGTGTTCCACAAGGATCTGTCCTTGGCCCTGTTCTTTTCACTCTTTACACCTCCCCCCTGTCCACCATCATCAACTCCCACTCTATAAAACACCACTTCTATGCTGATGACACCCAACTTCAAGACAGTGACTCACCTGATAACATACAGCGCCTGTTGACTCGCACCACTGAGTGTTACTCGGACATTAAGAACTGGATGACGTTCAACAAACTTCAGCTTAATGACGACAAGACAGAAGCTATCCTCATTGGCACCTGTCAGAAACTTTCTCAGCTGCCTCCTCTTTCTCTCCCATTATGTAATACATCAGTCCCAATTTCTGATTCAGCTAAAAACCTTGGTGTCTGCATTGACTCTACCCTCTCCATGAACAACTTTGTTTCTCAAACTGCCAGATCTTGCTACTATCATCTCCATCATATAAGGCTGATCAGGAAGTATCTCTCTGTCGAAACAACTGCAAAACTCGTTCTCTCCTTCATAATGTCTCGCATTGACTATTGCAATTCACTCCTGTCTGGTCTTCCTGCCTCCACCATTCACATCCTACAGCGCATTCAAAACAATGCTGTACGCCTTGTACTCAAAAAGAAAAAAGCTGACCACATATCTCCTCTCTTGAAACAACTTCACTGGCTCCCTGTATCAAAGCGCATACAGTACAAACTAGACACCATGTGCTACAAAAGCCTCAATAACGCAGCCCCCGATTACCTGTCAAGCCTACTTGAGATCTATGTTCCCTCACGTACCCTCCGCTCTGCCTCCGATCCTCTGACTTTTCGCTTTCCACGCACTAAGCTCAATACCTATGGTCCACGAGCCTTCTCTGTTTCTGGTCCACTCTCCTGGAACAAACTTCCTCTCTCAGTCCGTCAGCAACCTACTTTTGTCTCCTTCAAGTCCGCTCTCAAAACTCACCTTTTCTCCTCCGCATAAAATCCTAACCTCACTCAACCCCCCCCCCCCCCTGCAGCCTGTCTCCGCTCGGAGGGGAATCACATGGTTATAATATATAATTGTATATGCTATGCTCTCTATAATTTTCCATTGCTTTTATTCTTGCTTTTATTGCTTTTATTCTTTCTCCCCATTTATTACCATGCGTGTGTTGTGTGTGTGTGTGTGTGTGTGTGTGTGTGTGTGTGTGTGTGTGTGTGTGTGTGTTGTGTGTGTGTCGTGCGTGCGTGCGTGCGTGCTGCTTTGCGTGCGTGCGTGTCTGCTTCAGCGCTTAGATTTGATTTTATTAAGATTTTGCGCTATATAAATATTGTAATTATTATTATTTATTATTATTATTATGATATATCATAGAAGAGGAAATGGCTTTGTCATGATATATGACAGAAAAGGTAAAATCACTTTATCATGACATACTATGGAAAAGACAAAACGGGCTTCATTATAAGATGGAAGAGGAAAAGGCTTGTTATGATATAGACAGTAAAGAAAAGGAATTTATTATGATATATGACAGAAAAGGAAAGGGCTTTATCATGATGTATGACAGAAAAGGTAAAATCGCTTTATCACGACATACTATGGAAAAGACAAAACGGGCTTCATAAGATGGAAGAGGAAAAGGCTTGTTATGATATATGACAGTAAAGAAAAGGGCTTTATTTTGACACATGATGGAAAAGAAATGGGCTTTATTATATGATGGAAGAGGAAAGGGCTTTATTATATGATGGAAAAGAAAAGGGCTTTATTTTGATGTATGATGGAAAAGAAAACAGCTTTATTATGATATATGATGGAAAATGAAAAGGCTTTACTGCGTTCTACATGGAAAAAAACAAGAGCTTGTGACGCATGGAAAAGAAAACGGCTTTAAAAGGAAAAGGAGCTTTACTGTGACACATCATGGAAAAGAAAAGGCCCTTATGATTAAAAAGAAAATGGCTTTATTATGATCCAGGATGAAAAGGAAAAGTGTTTTACTCTAATGATGGACAAAGAAAGGTTTATTCACCATGCTGAATGGGAAACAGAAGAGCTCATTTTGTGATAGTGCACAATGGTAAAAATGACAACAAAGACAAGAGCTCACCTTGCCATGATATTTTTTAATCTCTGCCTGTAGCTTTTTGATGATCTCATTGCCTTTCTTCAGTTCTTCTCCCATGGCCTTCACCTTGCCCTCCAGCTTTGTAACCTCTTTGCCACGCTTCTCAAGGTCTTCCTCCACTTTACGCTGAAAAGAAATTGAATTTACTTCATTAGCTTCTACAGTTTACAATATCATCATTCTGTTTCCAGTATAGTTCTGTGTTTATGATTTGCTTACATTTTCGTCTGTCAAGTTTCTTTGATTATCAGTTTCAAATGCATGTCTAATATGACCCAAAGAGAAAGTGCATGTGTGGATTATCAGATTCAAATTTGTCTCTTTGACATGATCAAAACAGAGAGAGAAAGAGAGTGTGTGTGAGTGTGAGTGTGTGTGTGTGTTGTGTGGTGGTGTGTGTGTGTGTGTGTGTGTGTGTGTGTGTGTGTGTGTGTGTGTGTGGTGTGTGGCGTGCGTGCACGCACATGCGTGCAAGCATGATGAGTATGTACAACATGAAGAAATAGTGTCTTTGTCTCCTTCTTATGTGCACACGTGGGTGCGTCTGCATGTATTTTGATATTTGGTACGCGTGTACATGTGCGCATACACGCATACATTCATGAACGTGTGTCTGTGGGAGGAATGTGCATGTGTCTGAATGCAAGTATGCATGAAATATGTGTACTGTTCAGAATGTATCAGCACAAATGTCTGTTTACATTACACTTTTCATTTTTGGTGGGTTTACATGTCTGAGTGTTCAAGTACCCTGGCATCTTGCTGTGAGTGCAGAAGGTCAGTGGAGCGGGTCACAACTTGTTCTTTGTCCTTGACTTCTTGCTCTAAGACAGCTATTCGAGTCTGCAACTGGCTGACCACCTGTGAAACAAGTATGTCCTTTCACTCAATCAATTCAAAATAGTTTTGTACAAAGAAACATTGATACAGAACCTCACATACATCCCTCCACATACACACATCTTTCATCAGGACAATATTCACACACTGCAGGGTTGCTTAGACATGATTCTGCTTTCCAGAACAAGTATGACCACCCACGCTCAAGAAAACAGGAACCAGAAAAATATGAAAACAGAATCAGAATGCGTATTTAATATAACAAGACTCTTCTCCCACTGGACAAAGCAGCAGGGAAGTTTCAGTCTTTTTTTTCTAATTTTGTATTTGGTGTTTGTTTGTGGTGTTACATTAACGCTTGACAAAGGCCAGTTGGCCGAAAATTTGCACCTGTCTGGTCTTGTTGTATTAAATACGTGTTCTGATTCTACTTTCATGTTCTTCTGGTTTCTGCTTTCCAGAGACAAAAGTGAGGAAAGAAAACAAGTGTACCTAAACTTAAATGTCCAATTGCCTTTACTTATTATGGACAAAAGAGTAAGTGAACAGTAACAGTAGTTTAGAAGACACTGTATGCACAATCAGCCAGTAAAGAAAAGAAACGTTTTTTTCTATCACGCCTTGAAGTCACTGTCTACACAGGACTGTGCCTATAGTCATTACAGTGTATGAAGAATCACCATGGCAAGTCAATCAACCCTTGCTTGAGATTTTAGTTTTCCGGGATGTCACAGAAAATTGGATTTCCAGGACAACCTCCATATCTTAACTGTTTTCTGGGCTAACTGTGGATACTCCAGGACATTAGGCATCCCTGCCACTGTATCATAATGAATGACTACTACTGTTAGACCACATCATTTACTGTTGGTACAATGTACATCAATACAATTATGTGTGCATTCCGTTGCATTAGGTCCACATAAACATGGTTCAATACATGAAATTTTTTATTTCAAAAAGTGAATATGATACAGTCCATACATCTCAGCTATTTATCAACTGACTTAATCAAATGTAAGTTATCACTTCACTGCTACCAGTTAATGCCTGAAAAATTCATGAGTTTAGTTAGAAAATGAATGAAAAAATAACTGAGATCGCCTGGATTTTATCATTATTATTATGAATAGTTTTTTTTTAATTATCCTATTCTCCAAACTCAGTTGGACTCACAGTGCATTACACATATTTAGGCTTTTTGGTGGAGTCAAGAAAAATCTCATTCCATTAGCCAAGCTGGCCACGTTCTATTATGCTGTTGCAGTCTGCATATTTGGAGGTAACTATCATATTTTAGGGTAAACATCGCATGAAACACGTCAAAACTTAAGACTTTATCAAATAAAAAGGAAAATTTATGACACTTCTTGACCATTTTTCTTAATTAATTGATCGAAAAATTCAAACAAGACAAAACACAAACAAAAGCAGGACTTCACCTTTTCCTTCTCATGAGATTCAGAGTCTAGGGAAGTGTTGTGTTTTCTCAGCGAGACAATATCCTGCTTGGTGCGAGATGTCTCCTCTTCCAACACTGACAGCTTGGACTTCAATTCCCGAATCATGGATTCTGACTTGTACTTTTTGTCTGTCAGCTCCTGAAATGACATCCAGAAGTACTTGTGAAAATCTAATTTTGTGATCCTTTACATTGCCTGTTAAGAAACAATAAAACTTTTCCACCACCACAGACTGGAAAAGACTGCTGTCAAATAAGTTTTTCCAAGACACTATGTTATTGTATTTGCATTTACTACCCCACCCCATTTTTCTTTTCTTTTTCTTTTCTTTTTTCTTTTTGTCACAACGCATTTACCATGTAAAATTCAGGTTGCTATCCCTGGTGAGAGCGTGTCACCATAGCAAAGCGCCACACACTTTTTAAAAATTTTTTTTTATGTGTGTCTATTTCTGTTTACATATGAAAGTCTACTTTGTTACAAGAACTTTTCCAGGGATAATGACTCTATTGCAAAGGGTTCATTAACTTGAGATGGGTGCATGTTGCATATGGAATCTCAGACATCTAATCTGAAAGACAAGCATCTAGACACATCTACTGAAGGGAGGAGAAAAATTTTCTGCCTGACAAAAACCTGCAACTGTTTGCCTTTCCTCAGACACAAGCACTGGCAACATGCATACTCATATAATGATACACACACACAAAGAAATATACATAAAATCAGTGAACTGGAGGCCGGTTGAAGTGCTCTAAATTTTATCACAACCAAAAAATGTTCATTATCTCATAAATTTTGTTCCATGAGTCAGTTTTACTCCAAAACAAAAGTGGGAGACTTCTGGGCATATATTGTAGCTGTGTAGGAGCCAAAAAACATGAAAATAGAATCAGAACAGGTATTCAACAAAACACTCTTGTCTTGTTATATTAAATATGCATGGTGATTCTATTGTCATGTTTTTCTGGTTCCTGTTTGATTGAACACAGGCAGTCACACTTATTTTGGACTTGCAGCTTTGTGCTAAATTTCAAGAATGTAGCTTCAATCAAAGTCTTGAAACAAAAATAAACATGCACTGTCTTTTACCCTTTCGACGCCAATGTCGCTTTTTTGTGGCCACCTGGCTCACAGCCAATGTCACATTTCTGTGATGAGTACAAGTGACATAACTCTGATGGCAATCACTCTTTCACTTGGGAGAGAAAAGAGGTCCATATTTTACACACAGCATGGGGATTCCCCTAACCCTTCAGTCTGCCATTTTACTTGACCTTATCAAGTGAATTCTGATCAATTTTGATACATTTTTTTGAGTACTTTTGAATTGCTCCATCACCCCCATGGCATATAATCACTCCCAGTGCTCTACATTCAAAACTGAGGATGATTTAAAGAAGCTGAAGCTTCTGCCAAGCAGAGAAGGGGAATACAGCTGTTCTTGCCTTTTGATTTACAAGCTAACAAGTACTTGTGCATCTTCTGTCCCTGCCTATGTTTTCTGTTGAGATGTGTAACATTTCTATCTAACTTTTTTAATGAAAAATTCATGAACATCAAAAAACAAGTATAAAAAAATGCAGTTGTTTTCCTTCAATTCATAAAAAACAGCGAGAGTATCGGTTAAAAAACAGAGAAGTTATAAGTATTTAAAGGCAGTGACTACTGTCCCTGCAGCGGCTGCAGAAAACACCTGGCGCTGGGAGTTTCTGCATTTCAGAACATCTGGTGGTGAAAGGGTTAAACAGTTACTGTGTCAAGGTTGTGTCGCTCACATGCCAACCGCATTACAATACTTGCCATGCCAGTCGGCAATACTGCAATGAATTAAACACAACAGACATCAGGTAGAATCAGATGCTCTTTCTCACCTTATTGGCAGCTTCCAGTTCAAACAAACGATTTTCCATGTGCTTAACAATCTTGGTATGGGCCTGCTCTAACTCACGTCGATCGCGTTCCTGTCTCTGTTGGAGGCTGCCATGATTCTGAAATAATATATCAGTCACTTCATTTTCATTTCATGAAATGATAAGACTGTCATTTCAATGCATTTCCATGCCACTGTTTTCATCTATTCAACAATTTGGATTCAATCATCTATGATTCACAACTACATGAATCTTTAAACAAAAATAAAAAACACAATCAGTCAAGCAAGCTATCAATAATTACATTCACAAATAAATTTAAGTTTAATAAGTATCAGTATGCCATGTTTCACTGATGCATCAGCCTGCAGAACATAAGAGAAATGGAGGGGAATTAATTAAGGACAGGAAAGAAAACTTTTTTTAATTTAATTTTGATTTGGAGCTTCTTTGTAGAAATTACAAAAAGAAAAGAAAATCATTTACAATCTTAAGTAAATCTCAAAACAAACATTATCCAACCTGAAGAGACTTCTCCCTCTCGTTGGCCAGTTCTTCTTTGTGTCTGGCTTTGGTTTCTGTCAAACGGGCTGTCCATTCTGACTTCAGTGACTCTAGTTCCATCGTTTTCGAGGCCAGAGACTGCAACAGAGAACCAAGATCTGAACAACAAGAACAAACTGACCTGCCAAAGCTCTGTTCAGAATATACCATACAGACACACACAGATACACAAATGCACACACAAAGTCAATAAATGTTCTAAACAACTGGCTATCCAAATTTATCTCCAACTAAAAGATATTGCATCTGAGAAGCAAAATATTTCATTCATTCATATAAAGACAATTCTCCAGGATCACTCCCTTCAATCTCAAAAAAATTCTTCAATGAACGTGTGTTCAAGAATCTTTTGTCAAATCAGGAGAGGTTTTGTTATGTCTTTTTGCTTTGCCATAAAAAATTAGTCCTCAACAAACTGAACATTTACATTCCTTTCTTGAAAATGGACATTTTTAATCATCAAGGATTACCATCCACTAGGAGTTTCAAGTTCTGCACACACACAGACATGCACACACACATATGCACACACACACACACACACACACACACACACACACACACAAACACACACACACACACATTTGCTTTCTTTACCTCTTCTGCATCTCGTAATCGCTGGGACAGATCCAAACTTGTATGTTCCAGTTTCTGCTGAAGTAAACTGTTGGTGTCCTGTAAACAGAAGGCATCACACTGCACAGATGACACCACAAACCACGCAATGGAGACCAAAAGTAATCAAGGCAAATGCTACAAGCCTTGAGAAACTGTACATACTGGCAAGACCTGGCACTAGTTACTTTGGAATATTTATCCAAATGGATGAAACCAGAACAAAATGAAAAGCAGGAAGGTCCAGGGGCCCGCTTTAGGCCCCTTGGCAGGATTAAGGGCACAGCCCCTTGTCAGGAATCTGTACAACATGTGATATGCATGTCTCTTCTATCTGTCACATGATGACATAATCCCTTCTAACTACCAAACCGCTAACAGTGAGTAACAATCAGTAACACTCAATCTGCACACTTGTACACACATGCACGCGCTCGCACACACACACACACACACACACACACACACAACACACACACACACACACACACACACACAACACACACACACACACACACACACACACACACACACACACACAGACCCCTCCCTACCTTTAACTGCTTCAGACAGCTGGCCAAATACTTTTTGATATCAGAATCAGAACCAGGCACAAATTTGAGGGACAGATGAATAAGATGCTTGAAAGGATTCGTTTCCACAACGCTTAGCATGGCTGAGGATCTCTCGCCATTCCCATGACTGTTCATGGAAAAATGAAGAACAAACCTGAAAAAAGGATGGACAAAAAGACATTTAAATTATTATAACAAACCTGAAAAAAAAGATGGACAAAAGGACATTTAAATTATCATAAGTCTCTTTTCATTGCCCTTTCTTATCTGATCCATTCAACTTCTAAACTATTAATCTCCAAGCACCTTAAAATCCCGTCCCATGTCCTTCACACTTACAAACAAGTTGCTATGTCTGAGTCTGAACACTGACAATCACAGAGTAAGTGATGAGTGTTAGTGACACACAGAAAGAATGACATGATATCTTATATTCCAACAAAAATTACTGCACTGGCTAGATTGAAAGCTTCTTTAAAACTTGCCACTGCTAATCTACATGTCTGCCTAGAACTACAAATACATAAGAAGAAAGACACAAGGAAAGCATGGAGTAAAAGCATGTGTTACTTGACAAGGTGTGTGTGTGTGTGTGTGTGTGTGTGTGTCGTGGTGTGCGTGCGTGCGTGCGTGCGTGCGTGCGTGTGTTGCGCGCGCATGTCCATGTGTGCTTGCAGTATCCATGCGTGCATGCATGAGCGCGTTTTGTGTGTCAAGTAAAAAATCAGAAGAAAAATTAAGAATCTGCTGACTTTGGAGAGTCACGATGCTCCTCTTGAAGACACATGTTGAGCAGGTCCATGAATTTTTGAGGGAATGATCCAAAGTCCACTAGTAAACCCTGCTGTACCTTCAAGCTGCAACAGAAACACACACATTCCAGCAATCATGTGAACTGCCTGTCTTTCGTTAAAACTATCAACACTGGGGAGAAAAGGACTCCATTTTCAATCATTTTATCACTGATGCCTATCAAAATTGTCCTGTGACCTGATGTAATGACAATACCTGACTGAATCATTCTAACTCAGCTCTCATTAGAAACAGATCAATGTAATTCAAACTTTAAAATTTTATGATTTGCTAAATGGAGGAACCGACTAAAATTTATTGAAAATAAACACAAATAAATTCTTAACATTCAATATATATATTTTCAAATATGTGAGTACTTACATCTGGTCAAACTTGCACTCTATTACTTTAATAGATTCACAGCTCTCAATTGGCCCAGACCAGTGATCCGTGTTTGGTTAAAATCAACTTCCACCTATAAATAACTAAGAGATCCTTACCAATATTCTGTTTATTCTGAACAACAACAAAAACAACAACAGTAGAACCATCACCTCTAATAGATAAGCAAAGATTCATACAGACAGAAAAGAAAGAAATAAAAAGGGGTGACACTGCACTAAATCTACCCTTGCAATGATATGCTCTTCCCTGGAGCACAATCCAAATTTCACTAGCAACTCCTCTGTAATGAGAAAGAAAAAAAACTACCTTTGAAAGTCCTCTTCTGCCAAACACAGCGTTACAGAAAGAACAGGTCTTTGTCATCTGTTAACCGCACCAATAGTTCCTGCAAACATTGATCAGTTTATCATGTTTGAATTATATATGCAACCTCAATGAGCACAAAATGAGAGCTAACTCCGATTTTGGATGTGTTTAGATACACACATTTTTTTACCTGATCATTTTGATATAAAGTTATGACTGAATGTCACAGAACAAAACATGTGGGAACTGTGGCCATCTGAAATGACATATCATACTCCCAGACATTGGTTTTGAGAAAACATCCTCTAAGATTTCATACACTTGCATGACACATTTTCCACAGACACTGGTTTTGAGAAAACATCCTCTAAGATTTCATATACTTGCATGGCACATTTTCCATCCACAGACACTGGTCTAGAGAATTTTACATCCTCTAAGATTTCATACACTTGCATGACACATTTTCCACAGACACTGGTTTTTGAGAAAACATCCTCTAAGATTTCATATAGTTGCATGACATAACTGATCCAAACTTCTGGATATTTACACATGACCCTACACCTACATGCCTGATAAGTATAAACCACAACTATTTTCACAGCATTTTAGGTTTTTGCCACCCTCTGTTAACATTACGCAACTTGAAGAGGGAACAGATTTAGTATTCTATCTTACACATCTTTCAACTGATTTAATCTGAAAATACGGTATCTCCCCTACCTTCTTAGTCAGTGGATTTGTGACAGTCTGTAACTCCATCCGAAGATGAACTGATGCTTTCCTGGGGAAAAAAGAAGACAACTCAGTTGAACATTAAATTGAAACATTATAAAACTTGTAAATTATAATTGACAAATTTTTGGCAAAATCAACATCTTTACCAGTCAGATTTTCTGCATCAAAGATGAAATGATTGATCTCACTTTATACTGTCTTTTCATTGATACTGACAGGTAAAATTGTTACATAATATAGCAAATTACTTTTTCAACATTTTGAAAACAAATAAAAGCATGTCTGACGTGTGTGTGTCACTGTGTGTTTGTGTGTGTGTGTGTGTGTGTGTGTGTGTGTGTGTGTGTGTGTGTGTGTGTGTGTGTGTGTGTGTGTGTGTGTGTATGTATGTTGTGTGTTTGTGTGTGCACATGTGTGTGTGTGAAGCAATTTTTAATTTCTCATCAAAAGAGACTAGGCTACACTGAGCAAATCAACCATATTCTGAACTGTGTTTTCACATACATGTGTGTGCGTGTTACTGTGTGTGTGAATGAATGAGTGTGTGACTGTGTTTGTGTGCATGTGTGTGTGTGTGTGTGTGTGTGTGTGTGTGTGTGTGTATGTATGTGTGTGTGTGTGTGTGTGTGTGTGTGTGTGTGTGTGTGTGTGTGTGTTCATGCATGTGTGTACATTAGATAATCATGACCATTCCATGCGTGTGTGTGTGTGTGTGTTGGGGGGGGGGTTACATGCATATGCACGCATTAGGAAATCATGACTATTCCAAACAAACATTTGAAACACACTTTCTAGTGTTTACATGTACTGTGTGGTATTAGAAAAGGCTGTTTAGAACTCATACTCAACAAGACCAACAAAGCAGTCATTCACTGATTCACTAGTACAACTGTGTACTACTAAAAAAAAGTAGTAGTATTACTAGTACTATTCACTAGTTGACTGGTAAAATGTCAAGTCACAAGAGCTATGACTGCCACTAGTGCCAGCTAGTTAGCAAACTTACCATAATGATATTAATAATACCAACCCTGTCTAAAGACTTCATGTCAACTCAAAGTGTTAATGTACAACTAGCCTTTATCAGTAAATCAAAATGTTGTAAATAATACAATAATAACAATAATGATGAGGTTGAGGACTATGATGATGATGATAATGATGTACATTCATGGTGCACCTAACAGTCTGTGAGTCACTCCAGGCACTTGTAATTCTACAAAATGAATACATCATTACATATATGTAACACACATTCACTGATGTTACCTATTATGGCATTATCATCATGCACATATTTTAAATAACATCAACATGTATACAAGACACTACAAGAACGCACTAACAGGATGGGACAGGGTCAGAACAGCACAGTTAATTTAAACAAAAGGATTCATGGAAAAGGTGGGCTTAAGCTGAGTCTTCAAAGAGGAAATGTTTGGCAAATTTCTCATGCTGTCATGGTACATTTCAGTTTCTGCAATTAAAGAACTATTTTGGATATTATTAATTATAATATAGCCATTATAGGGCCTAGCCCTAGGCCCTATATTATAGGTAGAAAGAAACTCTAGGGAGAGCTAGACAACAGAAGGTCTTCAGAGAAGTAACCCCCTTTAGACAAGTGTTTCGGCCCTGAATTCCTTACACTCTCGGGGGGCCGGGCCACATCCAGGTCATGACTCCTGGATGCCCTTCTGCTGTTGTCTATTTTTTTTTTTTTTTTCCCACGCCGGGGATCGAACCTGGGCGATTCTGCGCTTCAGAACTGCGGTACGCGGTTTTACCAATGTGCTAACGGGGCACACATCATCTGTAGGGAATTTAATCCTTATGAAGTTCACTTTTTTGGTTCCTCCTTGCCCAGATCCAGCTTGAGCTCCTTTCTGCTGCCTCTGCCATCGCTTTAAGGGCTCTAGTCCTCTTCTTCCCAGAAATGGCGAGTTGTTTCATGAGATCATAAGCGGAGGTGCCCACAAACCCTCTTGCCCCGACCTCTATGGCGAAGATTTTGACCCGCAGACCTGCTTTCTTCAGGGTGCTGGCAAGACCGGCGTATTTTTCGGTCTTGTAGATATGTGCTTCTTCCATTCTGCTTTCGTATGGCACAGTGAGTTCTATCAGAATCACTTGTTTCGAGGAGTCAGAGTGGAGAGCGATGTCTGGTCTCATGCCTGTCTTGCTGATGACATCTGGGTAATTTCTCCACTCTGGGAGGTCTGCTGTACACTCCCAGTCGACTGCTCCATCCATACTATAGTATATTATAATATTCCATATTGATGTGCTTTAAATTAATTAATTTGGATATATATCGATGTACTTACCTGTCTTCCTTGTCTTGGCATTTTACAACAATTGGCAGTCGTTTCGCATACAATTCATCCATCTTTTTGATTTTGTTGAAGATTCTACACACTAGTCACTAAACAATCGTCTGCTTCAAGTCCGACTGCCGACTCGGCGACTGGTGATAAGAAAAACCCGATTTCTTTCCTTCTTCCAAAATCCCTATGGCAGCTTACCCCAAATCAGCTTGATCGCGACTGTCTGATTGCCCTAACCGCATTACAAAACAATATTTGAAAAAATAACAGTTAAGAACCGACAGGGATGTTTACTACTCAGAGGAGATGATCAGACTTGCCAGTTTGTTTATCATGAACCACCATGTTGATTCAAATACCGGAAGTGCCAAACCCTTGTCACATTTTACGCCAATGCTCGAGACAATCAAAATCAGTCAAAGAAACGGTTATTTATCACATATCACATCGCTAAACTGGCCCCCTAAAAATATCTAAACAGTAGATAAAAATGCGTGGATGCAAAATCAAACAATAAGGTTATCGTGTTTGGACTTGTCTGGAGAATTTAATTCACCCGCCCTTAGATGTATAAAAAGCAAGAATGACACACGAAACGAACGAAAAGAACGAGAAGAAAGGTCGACACAGGCCAAAAGTTCAATATGTCGAAAAGAAGACATCAGTTGATCTCATCAGACAAAAGCTTCTAGGTTAAACAGACGAAGAGAGTAACAAACGAGATAGGGCTTAGTTTTGAAGACGTTAAGAAGTTCATCCTCATCAATAATAATAATAACGTCAACAACACTAATATTGCCACCTGTACTGCGCAAACAGTCCGTTTCAGAGAATGCTCTTTGCACTTAATAAAAATAAAAATAAAATAAAAAAGTGTAGAGAAGCCTGTCCCGTCCATTCTAAGCCGCAACAATGATGATCTCCCTTGGATGTCCAGAGACATAAAGAAACTACTGAGGCGTAAGATCAGACTCCATAAGAGGGCAAAGAAAAGCAACAACTGGACCAATTATAAATTCTGCCAAAAAGAATGTAGAAGAGCCATGAGGAAAGCAGAACAAAACTACATAAACAACATCATTGAGAATGGACTGAAGGAAAACAATAGTAAACCCTTCTGGAAATACATCAAATCTAGAAGACAGGATAATATCGGCGTGGCCCCACTAAAGGAAGGAACAAACCTGGTCAGTGACAGCGAAACCAAGCAAACATCCTACTAAATCAGTTCCGCTCTGTCTTCACCACAGATGATGGCTCCCCACCACCACAAATGGATGGCCCCAAACAGCCACAAATAAACAAACTCACGATCAGAGAGGAAGGTGTATCAAAACTGTTGCGAAACCTAAACCCATCTAAAGCTAGTGGTCCTGATAAAGTCCCCAGCAGAGTCTTAAAAAACTGCGCTGACATCTTAGCAGCACCCCTGACCTGCATTTGCAACCACTCAATGGACACTGGTCAGCTTCCTGAAGACTGGTTGACTGCAAACATAAGTTGCATATTCAAAAAAGGAGACCAAAACAGACCTGAAAATTATCGTCCAGTGTCCCTTACATCTGTGGCGTGTAAGATCTTAAAACATGTCATCAGCCACTATATCCGAGAACACCTGGACAAGCATCAAATCCTTACCGATAAAAATCACGGCTTCAGGAAAGGATTTTCCTGTGAAACGCAGCTGCTCACAACTATGCACGACCTACTAAAGTCAAATGACGAAGGAACGCAAACAGATGTTGTGATCTTGGACTTCAGTAAGGCCTTTGATACTGTACCTCATAAAAAGCTCCTCCACAAACTGCAACACTACGGGATAGCAGGCCCAGTCCACAGGTGGATTGAAAAGTTCCTGACACAAAGAACGATGAGAGTGGTCCTAGAAGGGGAAACCTCAGAAGAAACAGCCGTTATGTCTGGTGTACCCCAAGGCTCAGTTCTTGGTCCCTTGCTCTTCTTGTGCTACATCAATGACTTGCCTGAGGTCGTGAGCAGTACATCAAAAGTACGGCTGTTCGCAGATGACTGCTTACTGTACCGGGAGATATGCCAGTTCCAGGACCATATCTTGCTCCAAGGAGACCTCTCCAAGCTGGAGGAATGGGCGAAAAAATGGGGAATGCGGTTTAATGCCAAAAAATGTTACGTCCTACCAACCAAAAACCGCTCATCCTTCTACTACAAGCTTGATGAGGAGATCCTCCAACATGTAGAGCAAAATCCATACCTGGGAGTACAAATATCGGCAGATTTAAAGTGGTCCACGCACATAACAAACATCTGCAAGAGGGCAAACACTACACTAGGATTCCTCCGTCGTAACTTGGGCAGCTGTCCCCAAGAGTGCCGCCGTACAGCCTACATCTGTCTAGTGCGGTCTGCCTGGAGTACGGAGCCACTGTATGGGACCCGTACTTGGCAAAAGATCAGGATAGACTGGAGAGAGTACAGAGAAGGGCAGCACGCTTCATAAAGCAAGACTACAAGTCCCAAAAACCAGGGTGGTCACCAGGATGCTCCAAGAGCTTGGTCTGCCCTCTCTGCGGCAGCGAAGGACACACCAAAGGCTGGTAACACTATATAAAATAACAGAAGGTCAGGTTCCAGCCCTACCACCAGAAAAATACCTGACCCCAGTGGATAAGACCAAAAGGAAAATCAAAATGAAGATCTATGCAGACCACGTGGCAACAAACATCATCGCCAAACACGCATGTAACAACAGCCGTGGCTACAAAGTCCCCCAGACAAGGACAGAGCAGTATGGATGCTCTTTCTTCACAAGGACTGTTGAAGACTGGAACAAGCTGGAGGAGGAGGTAGTGCAGGCACGCTCCGTCGCCGCATTTTCTGCAGCACTGGGCAGAGCGGCCTCAGCTGCCTCCCATAAATAAATCAGCCCCCCCCCCCCCCCCCGTCTCCGGCCCCCCTCCAGCTCCGCCCCCCTCCCCATCCCCCCACCCGACTAGGGAGATGCAGCGCCGCAACAGGACATCTTTGAGCTGAACTCGGGGTGTCCGTTGGGGCAGTAGTCCCCCCCCCCCACCCCCGTACACCCACCCCACCCAGTCGGACACAGCAAAGAAACTAAACGTCTTGTTCTAAAAACTCAAGAGAAACTGTAGTTGAAACACCACTTAAATTAGTTATTTTTCAATCATAAATAAATAAATAAGAAAAATTAACTTATTATAGTAAAAAAATAACATAAAATAAATGAGGACTACTTATTCAAATCAAGCCATGCGCTCCTATCACCCGCTGCGACGATAGCCTGAAAAGGCTCCTGCAGCGTAATTATCCAGAGATCAAGATTCAGATTCAGAAGTGGGGGGGGGGGGGGGGGGGGGGGAGAGCGAGGTTATTTTGTCTGCGGCAGACATCAATGTAGTACATAGTCAGATACTTACACTAACACATTGATCCACCACAAAAAAAAAGGGGGGGGGGGGGTTCATGTTAATACATCAATGCGGTACAAACACAGTCGATAGATACACCTATGCATCAATGCTGCATAGGCATAGGGATAAAAACTAACCACAAATGTTTTTCATTTATCGTGTATCAGTGGAAGGTTTGTACAAACACCACAAAAGCACACACAAACATGCACATGCTCTGCATAGCATACATACACATCCACACACACATATATGGAATACGACTGGACCTAGAAGAGCCATAAGCATTAGTTTATTAATTTTGGAGATATTTCTGAAAGAGACGTGTTTTGAGATGCTTTTTGAAAGAAAGCAGACAACTGCTTTATTGCAAAGACTCTGGGAGGGGAGTTCTATGATGTTGGACCATTCAGAATTGTTTGTGTCCATTTCCTTTTTAATTGGAGACTTTTAAAGCATGTCTCCTGTGGTTGGTTGTTTGTGTCCTCTCTCTCTCTCTCTCTCTCTCTCTCTCTCTCTCTCTCTCTCTTCTCTCTCTCTCTCTCTCTCTCTCTCTCTCTCTCTCTCTCTCTCTCACTCTCTCTCTGTGAAGATTTCTTTTCCCCACGCAGTTTAAGAAAGAATTAAGGAAAGATCTATCGAGGCTGGGAAGCAGTTATAGAGTGGGAAAGGAGTGTTGATTAGGATCTGTGAGCAAACGAGACCCAAAATTAAAGATTTATTGACAAACCTATAGATGCAGACGAAGCAGACGAAAATATTTGAACTAAGGAAATGAGGTCTGGAACGAACATTTCTTGTTTATTGTTTGCTGTCTATTGTGTCCGTCCCCAAATAGCGATAAATGTAGCTTGGTGGTGAGAAAAGTTGAAGATACCCCCCCCCCCTTTTTTTTTTCTTTCTTTCAAGATGGTTGGTAGGGGTATGGACTCAAGTTTTTATGTCCCAAGTTCAATTCCAGCCTGCAATATCAGTCTGGCTGGCCTGTTTTCTGCCCATTTTTTATGTTTCCATCATTCTGGTGGTGTCAGCCTAGTGATCAATTGATTCCTTCTTCCCCCTCTCTATTTAAAGACCATGGCAATGCTCAGGGAGCATACCAGATAATTACTGGCAGGTTTGCACATGTATGGAATTGTCTAAGTGCAGTGAATCCCTCTACAGTGAACAAGCTTCAAACTCCATGTCCCCTGGTGTGACAAGATGGACAGGAGAGACCTTCAGTAGCACAGTATGGAGGCGCAGGGCCTGGCGCTGCTTCACCCTGAAAGGACTTCAGTGCGCAAGCACCATTCCCGGCCTCTAGGTTATCTGTTGGACCGGTTTACTCCGCCTTTAGGTCAAGGACAAAAACAAACAAAAAAACAAGCAAACAAACAAACAAAAAAACCTGACCCTATGAGTGCAGGGGCCTCTTGGCAGCCCTCATCCACATGCTGGCTCTGTCATAGGCTATACAGGGTGTTTTCCAGGTGTGGCATCGCGAAGTGCTATCCTAGCCCGTCCTGATAGAAACCATCGCCAGTCAGCCTGGGACTGCTCATTCATCTAGTCAAGATGGCTTATTTCCCAACTAACCTCCACACCTGAAAGACTTGCACGATCTGTGCAACTGACTCGCAGGGTTAGGAATGGTCACTCCTCTGCCAAGTTTGAAGTAGCCATTCCCCGTTGGATGAAGTTGAGCATGGCAGTAATCAAGGAATGGGAAACATGACCATTATATTTCTGCACAGAAATCTGCAAACTTTTAGCCTGCCTTAACAGTCGTAAAATCACAGATCACATGGCAACTGACAGGCAGACAAATAAAAAGAGAAAGTCACAAATATAGAGACAGGAAGTCCTACAGAGGATAAAGGCAAACACACACACACACACACACACACACACACACGCGCGCGCGCGCGCGCGCGCGTGTCGTGTGTGTGTATAAAGAGAGAGCTGAGCGCGCGCGCGCGCGCACACACACACCACACACACACACGCACACGCAACGCACACGCACACGCACACGCACACGCACACGCACACGCACAGCACACGCACACGCACACACTCGCACATGCAGGTATACAAAATAAACACGGCTAAGACAGAAGTTAAGAGCCTAAGCACTTGCTCGTTGGGGACTTCTCCTCTGAGGACCCTCTGCTGTCTCCAGTTTCTTGCTGCTGAGCACTAAATACAGGCAGAATACACACATACACACATAAACAGGGAGAGACATGAACAGAGATTGACTGACTGCATTTTTCAAAGATAAAGACAATTACAAAACAAGAGAGATGGGAAATGGGAGACGGCAGTCAAATAATTATTCAGTATAGAAAATAAGGAGTCATTTTAAAAGTATTTCAAAAGGGGTCTGCATAGATTGAAAATGAACAGTTTAACATATCCGGGTTTCTCCAATCTCCGTCCCAGAAAACTTTGGTGCAAAAAAAACAGCAAAAGGATCATTATTCCCGTGAAAGAGAAAAGGGCAAAACTGGCAGGCACAGACAGACAAACCGATACATGGATGAAAGGACAGACAAATATAGACAGACTGTCGAGGGTAGGTGGGAGAGAGATGGGGGGAGATGAGGAGTTATAGAAGCTGATTGAGTTTTCAAACGTGTATGAAATAAAGACGACCAGGGAAACATCCTGACTTACTCGATAAACCATGGCTACTGAAGGTACGGCGAGCAACTATAGCAGTATAAGACCATCATTGCTGCCTGAAACAAGTGGCTGCAAATCACTGTTGTCTTTTGAATGCTACCAGAGAGAATAGCTGTCTATGAGATGTGCAACGAAGAAGAGATCAAAAAAGGAACTGACTCAAGGAGAGAGAGAAAAAAAAAAAAACGTTCGGGGGATGGGGGTGGTTGAAGGCGGAGGAAGGAACGCAAGAGAGGGAGGGAGGGAGTGATGGGATTGAGGGAAAGCGGATATTGGGTTTTAAAGGAGTTTCCAATTTCTGTTATGAAGCAAGTTTTAGCAATACCAAGATTTAGCAAGGACAGAGTATCAATCAAAAATCAATGCATATGTCTTGAGATAGCAGACTCGTTTCTCTGACATGTATCAATAAAACAAATACGCCAGTATTCAAAATAATATGGGAAGTAAATCTGGATCTTGGGAGAAAAATTGTTGCATGATTTGCCTCCCTTGAATCCAAACTTTCCAATTTTGGAAAAATAAATGTAGGCCTATAACAAAAAGAAGAATGACTGTAGGTGAAGTGACAAATTTGTGTGAAAAAGATATGTGCTGTACCCACCTTGCAAACTGAATGCTGTTTACACGAACGCAGACGTAGAGAAATACTTTGCAATGGTACTTCTACGAGATCTGCGTTAAACAGAATTGAATAAGGGGAAGGTAGAGCATATTTATTTTTTTCGAAAATAAATATTTCTACAATAAGGCTAAGAAAGCAGGTGACCAAATGAAATGGAAAAAAATTGAAGCCATGTAAGTTTGTCTACCATGCAGACACTTGGTAAACCAGTTCAAGAATTTCTCGCATGGCAGTAATCAAGGAATGGGAAACATGACCATTATATTTCTGCACAGAAGTCTGCAAACTTTTAGCCTGCCTTAACAGTCGTAAAATCACAGATCACATGGCAACTGACAGGCAGACAAATAAAAAGAGAAAGTCACAAATATAGAGACAGGAAGTCCTACAGAGGATAAAGGCACACACACATACACACACACACGCGATGGAAAATAGGCCAATACTTTGGCAAACCAAGTCGACAGACTAACCACAGATCACGTGACCACCTTGCCGGTGTGCTTATAAGTATTTAACGTAAGACAGCAGACGCATACTTCGCTCCTGTTGTTGGCAACGACTGTAGTATCGTCAACATTCATTAAAGGTGAGTACAGCTAAGTGTGCAATGATGAACTGAAACTAGTCTCCAAATATCCGGTTGAGATGGTCATTTCTTGCCATAGTGATTTGTTTTGTTGTCGGCACGTGACTAAACTAAAGTGTCTGCAAACAAGTTGGCGTGATGATACTACCTACGGAGATTAATTAGATCATATAAATCATGACTTGTAGCTAGATTTTGTTGACGGTCAGGCGGATTCCTGCACAGGCAGCAAGTCGTGCTGTTAACTTATTTTCTTTTTCCATTTATTCTTTAGCCATTTTTGGGGGGGGGGGGGGGAAATTCTCTCTCTCTCTCTCTCTCTCTCTCTCTCTCTCTCTAGTCTCTTTCTCTCTCTCTCTCTCGCTTTCTGATACACAAGTATGTTTTGTCTTATCATTTTCTCAAGTCATCAGCAGTATCTTGGTAAATATTTTGTGAAATGGTTCTTTCCTAATCAAACCACTTAACCAGTCATGGTTATTTTGTTCTTGTTGTTGTTTGTTTATTTGTTTTATTTTTGTTTTGTTTTTTGTTTTTTGTAATGCTTGGTGGACATTTACTTAAAATGGTTTTCAAAATGATCGAGAGAGAAAAAAAAATGAGGGGAAGTTTGGACTTTTCTGATGTCAAGATCTGTACAAGTTGATCAGTCACTTTTGTGAATCAGAAACATAACAGATTGCCTGTTTCACTCTGTCTCTGTTTCCATTTCTCTTTCTCTCTCTCTCTCTCTCTCTTGTGTGTGTGTGGTGTGTATGTGTGTATATTGTTTCGGGATCTATAAAATATTTTCATGTTTCAAGACCTTTCTCTTTTTTTTTTTTCTGTTCTTTTTCCTTGCTCTTTTTACTCTTGCATTTGGTTATTGTTGCTTTTGAGTATTACTATTATTTTTGTTGTTGTTATATGTTTTTGACGGGCATGATGGTCAAGTGAGTAAACATTGGTCTGCCTGTCAGAAGGTCCTGGGTTCAATCCACCTGTGACATTTCTGCCTTGTGGGTAATGGATGGAGATTTTCTTCTGATCTCCCAGATCAGCATATGTGCAGCATGCCAGTACCAAAACTCTGTTTGCATGTAATGTTTTATGCATGCAGAATATCAAAATATACCTTAAAGATCCAGCAAGTCATGTCAGTGGCTGGTTTCTTGAAACATGAAAATGCCCAATATGCACGCCTACTGAGGATGGATTATTTAGATTATGAAGTGACACACTGCCTTTATAGCATAGGCTAAACAATGTGCATGAACACTTCTAGGAAAAATTGTTGTATCTAATAAAACTGTAAGTGTAAATGTATTTTCAGCATGCATGTCAATAGAGTATGTGTGTAGGAGCACTTGTATGCAAGTATAAATTATTGGTACATGGTGCTTTTGTATTTTGCATAAATATTATATTGTGTGATAACTGAGTGCTAGCAAAAAGCCTTGATTTGCTTACTCTGTTTCCCTAAATGAAAAAGATTTGTTAATTTTTTTCTCTCTATCTCTTTGTGAATATGTAGGTAGACTGAATGATTAATGAGTGTTTGCATGAAATACAAAGAGAGAGAAAGAGAGAGACAAAGTGTGTATATGTTGTGTGTGAGTGTGTTTGTGTGAGAGAGAGAGAGAGGGAGGGAGGGAGAGAGAGAGAGTGAGTGTGTGTGTGTGTGTGAGAGAGAGAGAGGGGAGGGGGGGAATGTGTGTGTATGTGTTAACATGTGAGGGGTATGCATGTGTGTATGTGTGTGCGCGGCTGCGCTGGTGTGGGGTGTGTGTGTGTGTGTGTGTGTGTGTGTGTGTGTGTGTGTGTGTGAAAATACGGATATACATCAGTGCTGTAATCTTTGCACCTATAATAAAGTCACCCCAGTGTATCACTTATCGCTATCAAATATGTGGGAAAAAGCAGTGCTAGTAGGTCACCTCTACTAGTGTGTCACTGGTTTCACATTTTAACCTT
Organism: Monoplex corrugatus; assembly: GCA_030674185.1. Taxonomy (NCBI): domain Eukaryota; kingdom Metazoa; phylum Mollusca; class Gastropoda; order Littorinimorpha; family Ranellidae; genus Monoplex; species Monoplex corrugatus. The sequence continues at coordinate 49,186,710 of CM060313.1, forward strand.
GCATGATATATTGCTGATATGGAGGTACTTTAACAAGTATTTGCTGCAGATAATTCTCCTCAGGAAATTATACATGTATTTCAGCTATTGGTGTTCACATGATTCTCTGCTGGAGATCCCTTTCGTTGTAGTGTGAGACAGCATAATGTTTGAAGAAGAGGTTAAGTCATATTGAATTTTTACTCTAGTTATTTGGGGGAGGGCACCAAGTCACATGAATGATTAAATGTTGATAACTGATTTCTCAAAAGAAGAAACAAGAAAGGGAAAACCAATTATCTGCACAGAGCTGTAAGTCAGAGTACACTTATTTATTGTTACCATCGATTCTTTGTTTGTATATATCACATACATGCGTGCACACACATGCACGCACACATGCACGCACACATGCACGCACACATGCACGCATGCATGCACACACACACACATACACAAACACATAGATGTACACACAGACACAGACATAGATACACACACTCACACACACACACACACACACACACTTACACATACACACACACACACACACACACACACACACACACACACACACACACACACACACACACACACACACACACACACACACACACACACACACACACACACACACACACACACACACATACACACACACACATTCGTGCGCGTGCACATTGTGTTTGATCTGATGGGTAAAGGGTGGAGATTTTTCCAATCTCTCAGGTGAGCATGTACGCAGGCCTGCCAGTGTCTAAATTCCTTCATGTGTACATACATGCAGAATACCAAATAATGAATGTTAAAGACCCTTTGAGCCATGTCAGTGGCTGGCTTATCGAAGTATGAAAACATCCAGCATGCACGCCCTCCAAAGATGCAGACTGTACAACATTATAGAATGCGATCAGCTCACCTGACAGCTTGAGTTCACCAAGCTGCACTAAAAAGTCTGATTACATTGTAATGCACAGTGAATCCAAATGAGTCTGAAGAATAACAGTATGTAAGAACAATTTATGATAATGATATCATACTATGATATTAGGATAAAAATATGTCCTACATTGGGGTCAAAATCTGTGGACAACCAAATCCATGTTGACAATTGTATGCAGGCTTTTCTTTCTTGTGACCTTGACCTTTGATCAGTCTGAATAAAAAATATAGGCATAAGATTTTCTGTTGGATCACACATTTATAGTTACACCAGTTCTAATTACATTTCATCTGAAAAAAAGATGAGTAGGAATATTCACGGTTTTGACCAGAAATCTAAATGTTGGATTTCAGTGTTCCATACTTGTATGTATTCAAGGTTATTCTCCAAAAGGGCCTCATTTTTTTAAAAGAAAAATCCACGCGCAAAGAATTTAGAAATCCTTGCTTACACAGGCAGACATATAGTATTAACAAAGGGGGATTTAAAAAACAAATTTACAGCTTTGCAGATGTTAACAGTCAACATCCCACATGTTGCAGCTCAATTCCCGTAGTCAATCATGCAATATTAATCCTTAATGATCTAAAAGAATAATGCATATTGATCAGCAGCTCTTTGCAAGCAGTGCCCCGTTTGTCCTGGCTCAGCCCTACATTGTACACTTTTACAGTCTTCCATACTTTTTTTTTATAAAAAGAAAGGAAGATTAATTCGTATTGACTGGAGACAGGTGAATATCTGTATCTGTCTATCTGTATCTGTCTATCTGTCTGTCAGCAAAATTTTTTCAACTCTTTCTGGATGGATTGTTTATGTATTTATTTATTTATATTTATTTAAATTCTTTTTTTTTTTACTAAGTTATGGACAAATGTGCAGACTGTTAAAGAATCATGAATGCATAATTTTGGAAGTCATGGCACATAGGTCAAAGTCACATTAACCGTACGCCACACACACACACACATGCACGCATACACGCACACACGCACGCACGCACACACACACACACACACACACACACACACACACACACACACACACACACACACACACACACACACACACACACACACACACACACACACACACACACACACACAAAATTCTCGGGGACTTATGACAGTACCAACATTCTGTTGTGACAGTCTACCATTGTCCCTGCCTTTTGTCAAGTTTTATTTCATCAGGTGCTTCTTCTTGGTCACCATGACCTTGAGAAGTACAGAATCTGGATTTTATGTAATAATTTTTGTGTAAAAAGGGAGTTTTGGTAGAATGGCTTGACCGTATTTTTCTTTTTTCTCCCCAGAGTTTGCTGATGTCAATGCAGCACTTGACTGAAGATCCATTTTGGTTGTTTGTCATTCAGTGAATCATAGATAGAACCCTGTGTTGATGTTGATGTCAAATAGACTCAGATGACAGTTGCTATGGTGACTGAAAAATAGCCAGATGAGGCTGGGTTTCCGTGTGTACATTTCTTCTGCCTTTGGGACATGTGTGTGTGTGTGTGTGTGTGTGTGTGTGTGCGTGTGTGTGTGTGTGTTCGTTCGTTGCTTGATTTAACGTCTTTTCACTATAAGTGATATTAGACGGGGAAAAATGGCATGGAGGATGAAATAAGGGGGGGGGGGGGTGTGGAGGGGAGAGGGGAACAGAGTAAGGGACGTAAAAAAAATTAAAAGGAAGCGGCAAGGTCTTAAGAAAAAGGATGTGGATGAACAGAGAAATGAAACTAGAACAACGCTAACATCAATAATGTAAAAGAAAAATCGTCATAAAAACAAAACAAAACAAAAATAATCATAATTATAATAATAATCTTAAAGTAACGCATTAACAGGACTGTGAACCAATGATTCTGAAATTTTAACTAACAAAACTTGATCCGATACTACTTCTTTAAAATGCGTTTCAAGATAGTTTCCTTGTGTAAATGTCTTTGGTAAAAAGGAACGAAGCTTTCTGCAGTAAAACAAACAGTGATACAATGTGAATTGTTCGCCACAAATACATAAAACGTTGTTACAATATTTTGTTTTCAAAGCGTTCAGTTGAATGCGAAAATATGTCATAACAATTAATCTCAAATGATATAACGAGGAATACTGCAAATTTTTACAGATATTTTGAACTGAAAGTTTGATTCTTTTTTGAGACACAAATTTTTCATTTAAATGTTCATGAAATCGAATCCATGATGCTAATTCTAGCGAGTTGTAAGCTTCTTTTACCGAGGTGTTAACATGTAATTCTATGGAATTTTCAGAATGGAGGGCACCGGATTTAGCTGCTCTGTCAACTACGTTGTTGCCATGAAGACCAACATGAGAAGGCACCCAGCATAAATTGATTTCCGAACCATTTATCTTTAAACAATGTATTAGATGATTTGCCTCAATAATTAAGTCAGGTCTTGTGTCTGTATCAAAAGACTGTAAGGCATATAATACAGATTTTGAATCAACAAAGAGAACTACTTTGAATGACACAGGCCGAAGGCTTATTAAATAATGCAACGCTTGAACAACAGCGACCAATTCTGCTGTATATATAGATACATTTGCCCCAATGAAAAAAGACTTTTTAATGTTAAATTTTGGAACATAAAAGGCTGCTCCAGCGCTCTGGTTTGCTAAGACTGACCCATCGGTAAAAATGTGGAGGTGGGTACTGTACTTTTCATCGATGTGTTCACAAGCTGTGGATAGCGTAATGTTGACATTATCATCTTTTTTAACTTTTGCATAATCGAGATCAAATGTGGCATTTAGCATTTCCCATGTAGGGATAGGCGTTATCGTTGGTTTCTCAGCAATTTCATCTATTGTTATGTTGGACTGTTTGATCAGGCCAGATATGTAAGTTGCGGCTGTAATTTGTGATGAAATGTTTTTTGCTCGTTTTGGAAAGTCAGTATCAGACCTGATCTTAATTTCTTTGCTCACAAAATTATCCACTTGTGAAGTAGTTCTAATTGCAAACTTTGCTGTAGCTAACTCACGATGGTTGTTTAAAGGTAGAATTCCAGCAACTTTGTACGTTTCCAGAGTAGAAGCATGAGTTGGTACACCTAGTGCAATTTTAAGACTTTTGCAGTCCAAGCTCTGAATCTTTTTTAGTAAATATTTGGGTGCATTGAAGAAAACTTCTTGCGCGTAGGATAATTTAGACCTGACCAGCGCTGTTGACAGATGAATCAGTACATTTGTATCCATTCCCCAGGGTAATTTGCTTATTATCTTTAGAAAATTTAAGGTTTTTCGAGCTTTTGTTAAAATATAATCAAAATGGACATTCCAGCTTAATTTGGACGTGATGTAAACTCCCAGGAATTTTACGACCTGTTTGTAATTTAACACTTCACCAAGCAATTTGAAAATAGGCAAGTTATTTGAGTTACCACCAGGATCAAACAGCATCATGTTAGTTTTTTCTGCTGACAACGACAGCCCATTTTCTAACATATAGTTTCCAAGATTATCAAGATCAATTTGATACAACTTCCTGATGTAATTTCGCGTTCTCTGTGGAGTTGTCTTTTTTAAAGTGATATTCATCCAAGTGCATATATCATCAGCGTACTGTACTAAAACAACACGATTTGAAAGAGCTTTAGGAAGATCCTGTATAAGGATATTAAATAAAATAGGTGCTATCACTGAACCTTGTGGAATCCCCATGTCGAGGCATCGTGAAGAAGAATAACTAGCTCCCACTCTTGCCTGAATTGTTCTATTAGCTAAAAAAGATTTAATGTAATTGAACATATTGCCCGATAAACCAACAGATTTTAGCTTGAACAATAAACGTTTATGCCAAACTTGATCGTAAGCTTTTTTCACATCAAAGAAAGTAGCTAAAACACTTTTTCTGCGGGCAAACTGTTGTTTGATCTGAGTTGTAAGTTTAACTAGGTGCTCAACTGCGGATCTTCCTTTTCTAAAACCTGCCTGGTTTACCGGAATAACGTTATTTTTATCACAGTAGTGTAAAAGTCTGTTTAAGACCAATCTTTCCATTAGTTTGCTTGTATGGGACGTTAAAGCAATAGGTCTGTAACTGTTTTTATCGGTTTTCGATTTTCCTGTTTTTAAGATTGGTATAACTATAGACTTTTGCCAGATTTGTGGCACAGTTCCAGTAACCCAGCATTTCTGCAAAATTTTGTGTAGGAAAATAAGGTAGCTTTCAGGGAGATGTTTAATCATTTCAGTCGAAACTGCATCAACACCTACCGAACTCTTTTTGTTGTGTAGAGACAGTACTGTGTTTTTTAGCTCTTCTAAGGTGATTGGAGAATTAAACCAGAGATCATTCTGTGGTACTGGATCAGTGTAGATTGGGTTGTAATCTTCCATTTCTCTGTGATGTTTGCAGTCTGGAGAATAAACCTTCAACTTTACTGTTTTTGGCGAACAGATCCACAAAAGTTTCTGCTTTGTCCATGTCTGAAGGAAATGTGTTACATGTTTCAATCATTATCGGACACCTAGGTAAGTTGGTTCCATCCTTCATTTGTTTCATTTTCGTCCAGACTTTATGGAAATCTTTGAAATCTGAAATTTCTTTTGTGCAGAATGATGCCCAATAATCTTTCTTTGCTTCAGCAATGATTTTGTTACATTGGATGTTAGCTTTTTTCATTTCGACATGATCCTCAGGTTTCCGGCTTTTGATGTAGATTTTGAATTTCTCCCTTTTATATTGAACTGCTTTCTCACATGCCTCTGTCCACCAAACATTACCCAATCGATTATTTGATCTAGAAGATTTGAGTTTCGGAATCGATAGGTCTGCAGCGGCTAAAATTGACTCTTGGAATTTAGAAAACATAATGTCTACATTTTCACTTTCATAATGTCTGTAATCTTGATTAGCTAGAGCAGTTCGAAATAAGGACCAGTCAGAACGCTTGTAATTATATTTTGGAATAATTTCAGGAGAGCTGTCTTTCATCCTGATGTTTTTGTCAGTTATGGTTATGATGATAGGTAGGTGATCGCTTCCCAAAGTGTCTCTGTGAGTTTCCCAGGTACAGGATGGTGCTAATTCTGGTGAGATTAGAGACAAATCGATGGCTGTCGCCCTGTGTTTGGAAACATCAGGGATCCTAGTGACACTACCATCATTTAGAAGGTAAAGCGAACTATCAACGATATTTTCTACCAAACGATTGCTCGTAACAGTAGAACAGTTCTTTTCCCAAAATGGGGAGTGGGAATTAAAGTCTCCACCTATTAGCCATTTACCACGCTGCTGATCTTGGATAGTGCGCAGCCATTCTGTGTTGTGGTCATTTGGACCTGTTGGTAGGTAGACTGACAAAACGTTAATGTTTAGAGAATTGCTTAATTGGACAGTGGCAGCACAAGCATGCAGATCTTCGCTTGATTTCAAAACTGGGGAAGTAAGTAAGCAGTATTGTAACTCTTTGAGTATATAAATCGCGGTGGATACCTTCTTCCCGTGATTCCCACATTCATAGACTGGAGGATAATAATAATTGGGGAAATTGGGAAGCTTGGTAGCGACAACATTCATCGACTGTAGAATCAAAATTTCACACCTATTTGATGCTAGGAAATGCTCCAAGTAAGCCGAATTGGTGGAAAGGGATCTACAATTCCATTGCAAAAACTTGACTTGGGATTGTTTTCGCATTGCTGATATTGGTTAATCTCCAACTTTCTATTAACTGTTATTTATGGTCGATAATAATGAATACTTTGATTTTCTGTGTCCAGGAGAACTGGACAGAAAGAAAATTACGTAATTACTTAGACTACAAAGTAAAGATAACAAAATTGTAGCAAAATCAATAAAAAGAAAATTACATAGTCCAACGTACGAATAACTTATAAAGGTGATAATAGATTACAAGGGATAACAAATAACCAAAAATCAAAATAATGGCATTCACGTCTTCAAATGTACAGAGTGTATAGTCTGACCGAGTCTTGATAGTCGGACTAAAACCTAGTTATTGTTTATTTTCAGCAGAAGAAATGTCAGAGATGACGAGGAAAAAGTCCTGTGACATGAACATTAAGTATTGTATATGTAATACTGTTATTTCAAAACATATTATACGGCCACCATGGTGTGTAGTTGTCAAAAGGGTGGTACTGTCCTCTGGAGAATCTGGAAGGGTGTAGCTGTGATGATCTTGATCTTGATGTTCTCCTTGGAGTCTCCCAAAATAGGTCTCGAATGTGTCTTCCAAGATTTCCTGCAATGATGCTACTTCCTCTGGTGGTGGGGTGAATGTCGTCTTTTAGAAATTGTTGAGTGGTACGAAGGTTCTCATGTGATACAAAAGAAATATTTTTCATATCAACAAGTTCAGCAGATAGAAAAGCGTTGAACAGATTTCGTTGAACCTCCATTCGGAGGTGTGTGTGTGTGTGTGTGTGTGTGTGTGTGTGTGTGTGTGTGTGTGTGCACGCGCGTGTGTGCGTGCGTGCGTGCGTGCATGTGTGTGTGTGTGTGCGCGTGCGTGTGTGTGTATAAGAGAGAGAGAGGGAGAGAGAGAGGATCAAAGAAAGACCACACTGTTTGTCAATCAGAAGCACAGGCTGATGAATGAGCAATCAGCTTAGACTATGAGTATGAAATTAGCAGTAGTGAGATGGTTGATGATGGCAGTACTAATTGCCGTTTGTGGTGGCAGCGGTGCGCATGTGTGTTACGGGCAGGCTGCCTGGCACTTTTGACCGAGCCATGGAGTCAAGATTGCATGTCTTGAGTTCGGTCCCACCCTGCAACATGTAAGTTAGCTTGTTGGCTGCCCATCTGAATGCTGACATATTTTTGGTGTCCATGTTTCATAGGTCCCATTCCCAAGCCCATTCAAGATCTTGCCCATGTATAGGGTTTTGCGCAGGATCAGGGAGTCTACCAGATAACTGGGGGCAGATTTGTGTGGGGCGCATATTGGTATTGTCAGAGTATGAAGAATGCCTCTCCCTCTCAAACAAACTCTGGACTCCAGTCTGTGTGGGGGTGGGGGAGTGTGTTTGTGTGTGTGTATGTGTGTGTGTTTGTGTGTGTGTATGTGTGTGTGTGAGAGAGAGAGTGAGTGTGTGGGGTGTGTGTGTATGCGTGGTGTGTGTGTATTTGTGTGTGTGTATGTGTGTGCATGTGTGTATGCATGTGTGTGTATACATGTATGTGCGTGTGTGTGTATGTGTGTGTGTCTGTGCTCATGCCTGCATGCATGAACTTGTGATCGAGTGTATGTGTGTGAAGATCAAACGTATGCAGGTTTGTTTGCTAATTAGAAACATGCATTGATGAATAAAGCAATCAGTATCTCTGTAGACTAGTTGGGAGAAAAATATTA
>CM060313.1:49199982-49222482 GCA_030674185.1 Monoplex corrugatus
CAAATCTAAGCGCTGAACAGACACACACGCACGCACGCAACACGCACGCACGCACGCACGCACGCACGCATGCACGCACACACACACACACACACACACACACACACACACACACACACACACACACACACACACACACACGCATGGCTATAAATGGGGAGAAAGAATAAAAGCAATGGAAAATCATAGAGAGCATATTATATACAATTATATATTACAATGTGATTCCTCTCCGAGTGGAGACAGGCTGCAGAGGGGGTTGAGTGAGGTCAGGATTTTATGCAGAGGAGAAAAGGTGAGTTTTGAGAGCGGACTTGAAGGAGACAAAAGTAGGTTGCTGACGGACTGAGAGAGGAAGTTTGTTCCAGGAGAATGGACCAGAAACAGAGAAGGCTCGTGGACCATAGGTATTGAGCTTAGTGCGTGGAAAGCGAAAAGTCAGAGGATCGGAGGCAGAGCGGAGGGTACGTGAGGGAAGATAGATCTCAAGTTGGCTTGACAGGTAATCGGGGGCTGCGTTATTGAGGCTTTTGTAGCACATGGTGTCTAGTTTGTACTGTATGCGCTTTGATACAGGGAGCCAGTGAAGTTGTGCCAGCAGAGGAGATATGTGGTCAGCTTTTTTTCTTTTTGAGTACAAGGCATGCAGCATTGTTTTGAATGCGCTGTAGGATGTGAATGGTGGAGGCAGGAAGACCAGACAGGAGTGAATTGCAATAGTCAATGCGAGACATTATGAAGGAGAGGACGAGTTTTGCAGTTGTTTCGACAGAGAGATACTTCCTGATCAGGTTTATACGATGGAGGTGATAGTAGCAAGATCTGGCAGTTTGAGAAACAAAGTTGTTCATGGAGAGGGTAGAGTCAAGGCAGACACCAAGGTTTTTAGCTGAATCAGAAATTGGGACTGATGTGTTACATAATGGGAGAGAAAGAGGAGGCAGCTGAGAAAGTTTCTGACGGGTGCCAATGAGGATAGCTTCTGTCTTGTCGTCGTTAAGCTGAAGTTTATTGTATGTCATCCAGTTCTTAATGTCTGAGTAACACTCAGTGGTGCGAGTCAAGAGGCGCTGTATATTGTCAGGTGAGTCACTGTCTTGAAGTTGGGTGTCATCAGCATAGAAATGGTGTTTTATAGAGTGGAAGTTGATGATAATAATATAATATAATAATAATAATAATTATTACAATATTTATATAGCGCAAAATCTTGATAAAATCAAATCTAAGCGCTGAAACAGACACACACACACGCACGCACACACACGCACGCACGCACGCATGCACACACACACACACGCACGCACGCACACACACATACACGCACACGGCTATAAATAGGGAGAAAGAATAAAAGCAATGGAAAATTATAGAGAGCATATTACTATACAATTATATATTACAATGTGATTCCCCTCCGAGTGGAGACAGGCTGAGAGGGGATTGAGTGAGGTCAGGATTTTATGCAGAGGAGAAAAGGTGAGTTTTGAGAGCGGACTTGAAGGAGACAAAAGTAGGCTGCTGACGGACTGAGAGTCAAGAGGCGCTGTATATTGTCAGGTGAGTCACTGTCTTGAAGTTGGGTGTCATCAGCATAGAAGTGGTGTTTTATAGAGTGGGAGTTGATGATGGTGGACAGGGGGGAGGTGTAAAGAGTGAAAAGAACAGGGCCAAGGACAGATCCTTGTGGAACACCACAGGTCAGGTATGCAGGTTGAGAGTAAGTGCCATTGATGAGAACAGTTTTTCTGTTTGATAGATATGAAGTGAACTAGGAGAGAGCAATGTCAGAAATGCCAAAAGTATGATGAAGTCTAGAAAGGAGAATACCATGATCAGTGGTATCAAAGGCTGCAGACAGATCAAGGAGTGTGAGGAGAGAGACTTTGCCAGTATCAGTTGCAAGGAGGAGATTGTTGAGAATGTGTAGCAGGGCAGTTTCAGTGCTATGGCACTGGCGGTAGGCTGACTGGAAAGGATTGAGATTGTTGGCAGACAGGTGAGAGTTCAGCTGGTTGAGACAACGTTTTCAAGGAGGTTTGACAAGAAAGAGAGATTAGAGATAAGCCAGTAATTTTTCAGTTCATTTGGGTCTAAATTGTATTTCTTGAGGAGAGGGTGAACAATAGCAGACTTGGGACAATTCCAGTTTGAAGAGAAGTGTTGATGATGTCAGTGATGAATGGGAGGAGAGTAGGGAGACAGTCGGAGTAGAGAGAATCTGGAAGAGGATCCAGTTCGCAGGCTTTGAACGACATGGATCTGATTGTGTTGAGAATTTCTTCTTGTGAGACTGGGGTAAAAGTAGTAAGAGGTGTGCCAGAGAAGGAAGGGTCAGGTGGGCATGGTTGAAAGGGTGTCCTGTCAAGCCTGTCATGAAGAGTTTGTATTTTGGTGGTGAAATACTTGGAGAATACAGATGGGAGTTCTTCATTTGTATGTTTTGTTGGGAGAGGTAAATCTTTTTGTGTGCCAAGGAGATGATTCATGGTTGTAAAGAGTTCTTTTGAAGAAGAGGCATTCAGGATTTTGGTTTGGAAAAAGCTTGTTTTTGCAGATGCAATGAGGGTGGATACTTTTGTTTTAGAGGCTTGGAAAAGTTGCCTATGTACAGTGAGTTTGGATTTGCGCCAGCGGTGCTCTGCTCTGCGGCGGGCACGTTTTGCACAGGCAATCTCATGAGTGAGCCAGGGGTAGGGGGGCGGTCAGGTAAAAGACGGGTTGTGGCTGGAGCATGAGTGTCCAGAAGATGGTGGAGAGTAGTATAGAATTCATCGGCAAGGTTATGTGACTTTTTTAGAAAGGAGACGGAAGGCATCAGATGAAAATGTGGAGAGGTCGATAGATTTGAGATTGCGTCGAGTCACTGTGCGCATGGTACGGGAAGGAGGAGGAATGTCAAGAGAACAGAGAATTGCAGAGTGGTCAGATGGAAGGGATGAAGTTAGACGGGTAGAAAAAACTATGCAGTTGTCAGTAGCTGAATTATGGTGATCACGAGAAATGATCCAGTCAAGAGTGTGGCCTTTTTGATGGGTTGGTTCAGAAATGTGTTGAGTCATATTGTGATTGGACAGCGAGTTGATGATATGTCTTGTGTCATAACGGTGAGTGTTGTCATAGTGGACATTGATGTCACCTAGAATGATGAGATTTCCAGGTGAGAGGCAGTAGTAGTCAAGTAGTTGGTCAAAGTCAGAGAGAAACGTGGATGTGGTGAGCTTGTTGGCAGAGCTAGGTGGAAGTCGATAGACACAGGAGAAGTGATGGGGTGAGAGATAGATTGGAAGGATACTTCAACGTGCTCGAAAGAAGGATGGGAGAAAGGCAGAGACTGCGAGAAAGATAGGCGGGAATGGAGTGAGTCGTAGAGGATGTCAATACCGCCACCTTAGGATGAGCGATGGAAAGAAGCAAGCCTGTAACCACTCGGAGTGAGACTTGCATGTATAGTTTCATGACCAAGGGGGTTATAAAAGCAATGTCAACATGCTCATCTGCGATGAAGTCAGCAATGACATCCGCTTTGCCATCTTTGCATGTTGACTGAGCGTTAAAAAGGCATATTTTTAGTTTGTCAGCGTCATATGGTGGTGGCCGAGGTGGAGATGAAGGCGACCTTGTGGATGAACCGTACAAATTCGTGGAACTGGCGCACTCAACCTGACCTTCACACGACCGTGGCTTTGGTAATAACTTTACGTAGTTAGCAGTGCACAAGGTCACAGAAATGATTGATTTATCTACTTTCTGATGGGTTGAACTTACAAGGGATGTTTACCCACTGACTGCAATTAATGTGTCGGTGTATATGTTCGATAGAGTGAAAATAAGGATGCACAATACAGTGTACAATAAGAATAAATAAGCGAACAAAAATAATAACAAACTGGTTCAGACCATACAAGCAATGTCTACAAATTTGTTTGGACCATTCGGGCGGCCGTGTTTTATTTCACATTCTAGAATCCAAATATCGTCCTTTTCAAGGTCATTGTGATCTTTAAAAGAAGTAAACTGTTGCAATTTCATGAGGACGAATATATAGTGAACACAGAATTATTTATGAAGTTTCCAGTAAATTCACACTGCTGCCAAGAAAGAACTTGATTTTAACCTTTTCCATGTCCCTCCAGGTCCACGTATGTGGCCGTCTTCATTGACGAAAGACTGTACTTTGTTGATGGGTTTCATGTACTGAGACACTTTTGGGAATGATACTCCTCTGTGTGTGTGTGTGTGTGTGTGTGTGTGTGTGTGTGTGTGTGTGTGTGTGTGTGTGTGTGTGTGTGATGTTGATCAGGAACTTGGAACAGTACTCTAAATAATGCATTCGTAGAATGGATGAGAACCGACTGTGTGGTCCCATTCTTCTCAGCGAGCCAGTTGCTCGCCCATCTCTGGGTAGAAACCGGTCAAAGCCGAAAAATCCCACAGTAATTTTTTGGACCGATGATTCGAACCCGCGATCCCACAGCCATGATATGTATTTACATCTCATCTTCAGTTTATACATATCCCACGGCCAGTCAGTCTGAATTTCAGAAAAAGAGACCGAGAGGGAATACGGCAGGCGTGTAATGAGATTTCATCACCCGCACAGGTACACACACACGTGCGTATTTTTTGTTGATGGTATAAGTAGTGAAATTATAAACCCATTCAAATATCCAGTTCACGTTTCTTACACAGATTTGTTTAATCGGTTACACGCACGCACGCACGCACGCACGCACACAGACACACACACATACAGAGAAACCCCCCACCCCCCACACACACACTTTAGTTTAACATAACAGTAATTAGGGTCTGAGCGTGGCCTTCGCGACATGCATGTCAGTGAAAACTCGCACTGATGACAGCAAGGTAGGCGCTGTGGTTCCTGGACAGTCAATCATCCTGTGGAAACTCTAATATGAAGACTGTCCTGTGTTCTCACCACTGATAGTATTAGTAGTGTTGTACAACCTATACATCCACAATTTACTGTCCACTTTCCCTTTAAACTTTGCACTAAAGTCAGAAAAGTCTGCAATCTTGTCAGCATTCATCCAGTCATTGAATGCTTGCTTGTCTCTTTGGTGTACTTCAGCACGTCTATCTTCAGGAGTTTTCCGTTTGGCTGGTGGCTCTTCTGACAAATAGGATGGGCAGTTTGGAAATATGGACGGATAGGCATCTTCACTCAGTTTTGGTCTGGATCTCTCTACTGTCAAAACACTACCGTCCGGTCTCATCACAGAATCCGATCTGATTATAAACTCTGCACTGAAATGCTTTGCACATACAACTGACTGAGATGTTGGTTCAAAGTTGGCACGTGAATTTTAGTTTTCCATAGCCGTCGCTTGTCTATATCAGTCGGAAATGAGAACAGAAATTTTCTCATTTTTATCATAATTGCCTCTACATCCAGGCACACAGCACTTTTTTTGCATGTTCACTCATGAAATAATTATCAACAGTTGTCAGTAAAAGCGCATTAAGAGAAGAAGAAATACTCCAAGAAGGCAGATGATCAACACATGGTAAGCACACACTGTTTAAACATGGCGCTTCTAACAAAGCGAACTGACCACATGTGTGACGTCACATAATATACACGGCCCTTTGTGTCTGGCCATGTATGTCGCGAAGGCTACGGTCTGAGTCACCCTATCGTGATCAGTTCTAATTAGTAGCCACTCATACGCTAGATAGGGCCGTAAGACCTTGCCAACGCTTAGGGCTTAAATCCAGGCTTAAGGTTTATGCCATGATCAGTTTGGGTCTTCTTCTCCCATCACATGGCATCATTGCAAACGGAATTTATTCTTGAGCAACTGAAATTGAAGCTAATACTTCCTGGAAACGAATGATACCACGTTGAAAACGCTCTTTCTTGTCCGACCACCGAAGTTAACCCTTTGACTCCCGCACCCTATCCACCAACTGCAAAAATCTAACCATTTGACTTCCTTACCCAATCCACCAGCTTCCTGCAGGAAGCTGGTGGATAGGGCGAGGGAGTCAGAGGGTTAAGTTTTTGCTTTGTTTGCATGACTTACAACGCATGTTGCTGGCGGACAGGCTGCAGGAGTCAAACGGTAATGTAGGGCCCGGTTTGTACTTGGATGGGTGACCGCCTGGGAACCCCGGGTGCTATCGGCAACGTTTTTCGTGGCCCTGTTGGCTCAAGTGGTTTGAGTGCCATACTGATAAAGCAGGGGTGTTGGGTTCAACCCTCAGGTGAGGGTGTTTTTTTTTTATGCAGGCTAGCTGATTCCTTTGATAAGAGTCTTGGGCTCAAGATTTCTTGTCTCAAGTTAAAGATAAATAAATAAGTAAATAACTAAGTAATCAAAACAAATAAATAAACAAACAAAAAATAAAACAAGCAAAAAACCCCAGACAAACAAACAAAACACACCCTAAAGATGAAAACAAACTTGGACTCAAGATTTCGTGTCTCAAGTTAAAATCATCAGAAATTTTGAAAAATGAAAATAAAAACAAAAGAAAACAAAAGCCAGCGCACGACATAAAAACTGGCTTGTTGGCAGTCATCTTGATTAAATGCTTCAATCATATTCGTGGTATCAGCTTAGTTGTATCATAGGTAGTAAAGCCCCTTCTCTCCCCTCCTTTCCCATCACTTCCGTTTCAAGACAGGCATAGGGTTTTGCGCCCGATCAAGGGGTCTCCCAGATAATTACTGGCAGGTGTGGGTGGAGCACGTATGAAACAGTGCGATTAATCCTTCTTGAACAAACTCCAAACTCCTGAAGGAATCAAGAAAGTGCACAGAATAAAAAGCCTTTCATCTTAAGTCACTGCACTCATATGAAATCTGTTTGAAAGGATTCAAACCAAGAACAGGCTTTCTTCACACCAATAACTTCTAACCTCATTGACAGTAGCCAACACAAGAACGGTCTTTTCTTCAAGGGAACTTCAGAAGATCGGCGACTTTTCTGACTTTTTGTCATGAATTCCTTTAAAGTAACGCGGCGTGACAGGTTACTTGCTTAATTAACGTCTGGCAACACGTGAGAGGTTGAGACCGTTTTGGGTGAAGAAGTGCGCCAGTCCGATGGACAATATCATTTCGTATTCGTATTTTGTCTTTGGTTTCAGTTTATTACTTTTTTACGTCTTTATTTCATTTCCCGTCAGTGCGAAATTCGGGCTGCTTTTACCGCGCTAGAGTGCATGACACAACCTGTTTTCTGAAAGACGGGGGATGGTAAGGGATTAGAGTGTTCAACGGGCCACCAGACGAAAATTAATATCCTTGAAGTGCCTAACTTATAATTTAATGTAAAAGAAGTGTGATTTTTTTTCTACTCTCGCAGTCACGATCTTGGCTATGAATGTTTTCGCCAGTGACACGTTTGCCGTTAGTTCGTTGTCCGAATTGTTACCTTCAGTCACAGTCTTCCTTACAAAACCCCACCCGGATGGGGATTTGTGTTAGGTGCGTTGGGAGCACGCAAGTGCTGCTAATGGATGCTAAATAAATAGAACTCGGGAAAGCAGCGTGCTTTAGTCATCCTATCAAGTAAAGGGAGGGAAAAACCCCATTAAATATACAGCAACTAGTGTTCCTATTTACTTCTGTATAAAATCATCTTCAATGAAACCACCACTAACCACCACCACCACCACCACCCAAAAAAAATAGTATGTTTAGCATCCCCCCACCCAACCCCCTTTTTTTTTGACATGCATGTACGCACGTTTCTTTTGCCCACGCTGTGCAGGCGGTGTGTTACTGCACAGTCTGCATACTCTGTTTTCGGTGGGCGTGCTTGCTGGTGTTTTCATGTTTCCATAAGCCACCAGCCACTTACGTGACTTACACGTTCCTTAATGTGCATATTTGATATTCTTCGTGGAATACGCATGGAGGGGTTTAGGCACTGGCAGGCCTGCACACATGTTGACCTTGGAGATGAGGAAAAATCTTCACCCTCTACCCGCCATCAGACGTAGGTGTCTAGGGGGATCGAACCCAGAGCCTTCTGATTAAGGGCCCGGTGTTTACCCACTCGACTACTGCACCTGTCTGTAGCAGAATTAAACAGCCACATACAGTTTCTCTTGCTCAACAAAACACCAGTGAAGTCTTAATGTTTTCTTCTCAAATTTGTATATATTTGTTCTTTTTTGTCTTTTACGTACGCTTGACTCAACGCTAGCTGGCGGCATAATTGCGCCTGTCTTGTTTCGTTATCTTAAATACTCGTTCTGATTCTAATTTTCGTTTTTCTAGTTCCTGTTTGTTTGAATGCTGGCAGTCACTTTGGTTTGGAGTTCGTATAAGCTACTGACTACTGGTCAGTTCATAACACTACCCATACGACGATTTGATTGGAAAAATTGAACTCAACAACTTGTGCGGCAAATATGGATTGATTGGAAGCCAGCTGTTGTGTTCATTTTATTGATTTTGTCGGAAGCAGCTCAGATGTTGTTGTCGATTTCTACAGGACAATCACGGTTTCGTCAAAAGAACTCCTTTTGTGTTTTTGTTTTAGTATTTGGCCACTGCTGCGTGACTCGTTTCCTTGGTTATTGGATTGCTCGATATGAAAATATGAGATGAAAACCCGGGAATGTTTTTGATGAGGAGGGAAATATTGATTTGTAGGTTGGTGTTGTTGTTTCGCTGCTGTTTGTCTGTGCGTGCGTGCGTGCGTGCGTGCGTGTGTGTGTGTGTGTGTGTGTGTGTGTGTGTGTGTGTGTGTGTGTGTGTGTGTGTGTGTGTGTGTGTGTGTGTGTGTGTGTGTGTTTCTACAAAAAAATTGTTTAATTGGCAGAATGTTTTCTTCTTTGTTTCGTCTTCAGTATGAATTATTAATATTGCTGTATAGTAAGACTTTCGCTAATACACGCATCTGTAATTGCGTGCACATGCATACTCTCTTTTTCTCTGTTGCTCTGTCTGTCTGGCTGTCTCCCCCTCCCTCCCCCCACCTCTCTCTCTCTTTCTTTCTCATACACAAAGAGTTGAGTTTCAGTTTCTTTAGATGAGTACAGTGTAGATGAATTCCATACGCACTGATGTCACAGATGCCATGATTCAATGAGAATAGTACCCAGGCACTTTGATATGATAGAATCCAAAATGGTCATGGCATAAGCGTTATACCTACGCATAAACCCTACGCGCTGATTGCTCTCTCGCTCTCTCACTCTCTCACTCTCTCTCGTTCCTCTCTCACTCTCTCTCTCTCTCCCGGTCCTGCACATACGCGCGCGCGCGTGCACACACACACACACACACACACACACACACACACACACACACACACACACACACACACACAACACACACACACACACACTCTCTCTCTCTCTCTTTTCTCTCTCTCTCTCTCTCTCTCTCTCTCTCTCTCTCTCTTCTCCGCACATGCTTTCGATTATTTAATTGCTTTTCACTTTTTTAAAGGGTCATTGAAAAGAAAGAAAGAATGAAGGGAAGAGAGAGGGGAACAAAAACACCGACACACACTGGACCATAACTATCTTTGTCATTTGTTTCATAACTGTAAAACACAAAACAGGTTTTTAGTTGAAACCAGAAACATACAAAAATAGATTCAGAACGCGTATTTTATGTAACAGAACAAGACAGGACAATTTATCATTTATATGTTATATCAAATACACGTTCTGATTCTGGTTAAGTGTGTGTTTGATTTGTGTAATTTGTTTGAACGCTCGCAACCACTTTGATTTAAGCATCTGGTTCTAATTTGCTGCCACCGACGGGGAAAACCTGTCCTGATTTGCTTTTAATATTTCGCTCTGCAATTTGTATTCATTTTATATCGTTTTTTTTAAACATCGTTTTGTTTGATGACTAGATTTTACTGAACATCATTTTGTATTTGAAGACTGGGAGTTGTCAAGCTTCCCTCCCTCCCTTGATGCGGCAACGTGAAACGCCCGTATTGAGTTAAGCTTTTATCACCGTCAAACTTGCAGATGCCACCCCAAATCCACGCATCCGCCGTTGATACAGTCAGTACTCAGACCAACCTCTCAATACCGATACTGGTGTTCGTGGGCCCAGGGCTGCACATCAAATCGTTACAGCCTCCGAGCGTTCAGATTCCTTGAATGACTCGGCTCTGCGGCTTTTTAATTCTGTACTTGGCCTAGATAGAGAGATGGATTATAAATTTGTATAGATCTTGCCCAAGGAGCTGGTAAAGGCATATTCATCCACTCAAGAAAAACAAAAACAAAACAAAACAACAACAACAAAAGCAAAAACAAAAACAAAAAATCCACCTAAGTAGCAAATACAAACAAACGAACAAACAAAAAATTGGCACTTTTTGTTCCGATAATGATGATTTCTCATTGACCCTAACTAACGAACACAAACAACAACAAACAACAAAACAAACAAAAAACAAAAACAAAACCAATAAGTTGAGTTTTTTATGTCCTTTAATGGTAATTTCTCATTGACCCCCAATTGTTGTGTGTACGTATGTATGTCTTGAGGCAGAGGGGGTGGGGGGAGGAAGATAACGGGTGACTAGGCTGTGGTAGGTAGGCAGGCAGATGGACGTTAAGAAAGGGGAAGGAGATGTGGACGAGAATCAGGGGAGGGTAAAGATAAAAATAGAGAGTGCGTGACACCTGAAGTTGTCATGTTATACAGCTATTTTTGGTTGAGAATTGTTCTGTGTCTGACGTTAATGTTGTATATGTTGCCTATTTTCAGTTGAGAATAAACCCGTATTTGGTTGAGAATTGTTCTGTCTGACTAAAGTTAATGCTGTATATGTTGCCTGTTTTTTGAAGAGATAAACCTATTGTAATTGAGAATTGTTCTGTTCTTTCGTTAACCTTTTGACGTTAACCTTTTGACTTCCGCACCCTGTCCACCAACATTCTACATTGTCAACCATGCTAACAAAGCAAAAACTTAACCATTTGACTCCCTCACTCTGTCCACCAGCTTTTTGCAGTTGGTGGATAGGGTGCGGGTGTCAAAGGATTGATGCTGTGTATTGCTTGTTTTTAGTCGAGATCAAGCCTTTTTAATTGAGAATTGTTCTGACTGGCATGTCAATGTTGTAGACGTTGTGCGTATTTTCAGTTGCGAAAAAATCCTATATTTAGTTGTCAATAATTCTTTTTAATTCATGTTAATGTTTTGTGTTCCTTATTTTTAGTTGAGAATAAGCCTATTTTTAGTTGAGAATTGTTCTATGACTTAGGTTAATGTAGCCACAGCGCTGTGAACCACAGTAGGGAATTTTTTTCTCGTGCAAATGTAATCTTGGAAAACCAAACCCTTGGTTTCAAATGAAAGACGAATCCATTATGTATGCTATTCGTGATAAGAGAACCTTCCTGTCATTTAAGCAAAAGCGGGTCTCTTTCCTCCGATTACACATGCGTATGTGTAAAGTGTAAGAGCGCACGGCGGTTTTCCAAGTAATATTCATGTAACACCAGTACAGTTAAAACCAAGCCCAGAGATGTTACCATTTGTTCGTATTCTTAAGACGTGGCCACTCCACTTTATTTGAATCAGGGCCGACTGAAGATGAAGACTGACAAAGTTTTTTTTTTTTTGCAGAATAAATTAAACGCACAGAAATGATTGTAAAAGTAGTTTGTTTAAGCGCTAGAATGTTATGGGTAGGCTGCCTCTCTGTCATGCGTGCTGATTGTAAAAGTAGTTTGTTTAAGCGCTAGAATGTGATGGGTGGGCTGCCTCTCTGTCATGCGTGCGCGTGTGCACGTACATACACGCACGCACACACACACACACACACACAACATACACACACACACACACACACACACACACACACACACACACACACACACACACACACAAACAGCGCGGCGCGCGTGCACACACACACACAGAGGTGCAGCAGCAGATGGGATCTTCATCTCCATCTCTAAGCTGGAGCAGTAGGCTTATGAGATGAGGTTAGCCCTGTCCTTGACAGTGTGTCATCCAGCTAATATTCTGTCGACCTTGGCAACGTAGGTCTCCGTCCATTGTACCTGGAAGAATGGTCTTATGTCTGTGGCTGGTTTTTGGAGTTTGTTCAAGCGGGATTCATCGCACTCGGTTAAATCCATATGTGCTCCACGCAAACCTGCCATCAGTTATCTGGCAAACTCCGTGAGTCTTCGTAAAACTGTGTGCTTGCAAGGTTTTGAAATGGGAAGAGGGCTGGTGGGGGGCAGAAAGAGAGAGAGGGATGGAGAGGGGACCTTTTGAAAACTATGCTGACACCACCGGAATGATGGAAACATTAAGATGGGCATTGAACAGGCCGGTTTTTAATATTGCGGGCTGGAATTGATCTCGAGATCTCAGATCCTGAGTCCACAGCTCTATCAAAAGAACTAACCAGCCACATCAAGGTTGGTAACTTGGGCTAAACTAAGCAAGCTGGCGTTTCTGAAATATTGCCAGGCGGAGTTGGTCTTGTTCCCTACATACTGCATGGTCTCTAGGGCCTGCAGTCTCATCTCTGGGTTAGCAAGCAGTGTCATAGAGTCTCACGGTCACACCCTGAGAAACTACTCTCACCGTCGAGAGACTACGAATGACTTGTATTGTCTGTATTTGGCGGTGATGCCGCTTCACAAGATCATGTTAATCTGGCCATCGCAGTTGAGTGAGGATGTGGATACCCGTGGTGGGGTACTGTGGATACAGAAATCAAGGTCTCCTGTTTTTGGAACCACAGGAGCTATCTACTTTGCTTTTGGGTAGTTAGGGGTTCCTCTTTCCTGTCATACTCTCTTTATCTCTAAGACCTCTTTCTGTCATACTCTCTTTATCTCTAAGACCTCTTTCCTGTCATACTCTCTTTATCTCTAAGACCTCTTTCCTGTCATACTCTCTTTATCTCTAAGACCTCTTTCCTGTCATACTCTCTTTATCTCTAAGACCTCTTTCCTGTCATACTCTCTTTATCTCTAAGACCTCTTTCCTGTCATACTCTCTTTATCTCTAAGACCTCTTTCCTGTCATACTCTCTTTATCTCTAAGACCTCTTTCCTGTCATACTCTCTTTATCTCTAAGACCTCTTTCCTGTCATACTCTCTTTATCTCTAAGACCTCTTTCCTGTCATACTCTCTTTATCTCTAAGACCTCTTTCCTGTCATACTCTCTTTATCTCTAGACTCTTTCTGTCAACTCTCTTTATCTCTTGTCATACTCTCTTTATCTCTAAGACCTCTTTCCTGTCATACTCTCTTTATCTCTAGACCCTTCTTATTTCTGTTTTCTAGATCATTCATCTGAATTTCTTCCACATTCTTTCCTTTGCTGCCCAAAGATGGAGTACGACTACCTTTAAGGCGGGATAAAGAGCGGTCATACGCGCAAAAACCTGTTCCCTCCGCTAGGTAGGTAGGTTTGTATGAATAGCTGAGATAGGGAGTGTTCGTAGGAACTCTTACCTGCGTAAGAACAAGGGGGTGCAGATTACTTCTGCACAGCCATTATCTTTTGAAGAAAAATAAGTTTTCATATACTTGAAGCTGTCAGCCTTGTCCAGTGTCACAGGCTGTTCTTGATGTTAACACAAATAACGGTACCGGTATGTGAGATGAACGATCCCTGCGCTAATTGGCCCGAAGAGTCAAGCTGTTGGCGAGCAGGTGTTGTTAAATGCTGTGTACGTGCAGGCTGCTGATCGTAGGTCACAACGATCTGATAGGATGAGATAACGATCCTTCGGCTTGGTCAAGCTGTTCACTAGCGGATGTCGCATCGTTAAATATACAGAAAAAACAAGACGTTGAGTGCTGTAGCTCGTTGCCTTCAAGCTCGTTTTGCCTGTGCTATGTACTAAATCCGCTTCAACTAACCACCCACCCGCACCACTAGTCATATCGACATAATTTATCGGCGCCGGTGTAGCCGAACAGCAGAAGTCGCCGTGGTGAAGTGATCAGCGCAACGGACTATCGATTGGAAGGTTTTGGGTTCGAATCCCCATCAGTCCCTTCAGAAATCATTGTTGGACTTTTTTTTCGACTCTAACCGACTCCTCCCCAAAATTGAGCATGCTGTGGCCTCATTGGGAACACTCGGACCATTCAGTCGAGTCTCAGCTATTTCACAGATGAATCACTAAAGGTGTTGGTCGAATCTTTTGACCAACACCGCAAGTGTATGTAGCTCTAATGCCTGGTCCACACAATATACATTATGATAATAAACGTAGAGTACAATCCTGTCACGCAGACTCAATCCTAGATGGAACTCCACATACCCATCATGGTTGTCATCCTCGTTGTCATCGTCATCATCATTGACCAGTGAAAACTGTGCCAGCTTCTGTGGCCATTAAAGTGACAAAATGTGGTGGGGAAGAAAAGGAAACCTTCCTAAGTGCGATGATCCTTAAAAGAAAAGAAAAGAAAAAGAAAAGGCAGATCCACCCCTCTATGACCTGCAGTGTCTGTCTCACTACAGCGGTTCGCAGTTGTCGCACACAGCTCTGCAGAAGGCCCGGGACTGCACAAACCACACATTTTGTAAACTTGGAGATGTATTGCGCACGCGCAGATTGATGGTCGACGTCAGTCAAGAGGACAGTAGAATCGTATAGTTGTCAGTCTGGCTCTCTCCGTGTTTTTGGTCAAATCCCCATCTACGACCACATATCTTCTCAACCACAGTTGCTGCCCTCCTTTCCTCCAGTTTTCTAAATCAATTAAAAAGAATAAAATTAAGATTGTAGAGCTGTTCTAAATTCGTCTTTTTTATTTGCGTATTTAAACAAAAATTACAACAGAAAATCCAGATTTGGTAATTCACAAGGTCTCCTCAATAGTTCACACCTTGGACCCATATTTGGGAATAATCCATCTAGAAACAGCTGAAAGAATCTTGCTAACATATTTTGCCACAGACACGTACGCAAATAGACACACAGGCTCACCTCTGTCCGATAGATTTGAAGCAATCTCGCTGTTGATGTTCTTGGGTGGTTCAATGTGTGCGTGCGTGCGTGCGTGCGTGCGTGCGTGTGTGTGTGTGTGTGTGTGTGTGTGTGTGCGTGTGTGTGTGTGTGTGTGTGTGTGTGTGTGTGTGTGTGTGTGTGTGTGTGTGTGTGTGTGTGTGTGTGTGTGATATCCAAAGCAAGTTTGAAAAAAAGAGGGTTGGAGACTTTATTCCCAGAAGAGGACTCCGAGTTTAAGTAGCTTTGTGTAAATTTGTAAAGTGGGCTAGTTCGGCTGAAGGAGGTAGATGGTGGTTGGCGATAGACAATCACAAGGAATCGGTACAGTATTGATTATTGGTTCTTGGCCAGTATAGCTGTGTGTGCTGTCCCAACATTGCTTATGGAATGCAAAGACACTGGGTCCGATAGGATCGATAGAGTCCCCTTAGATCTATGGCTTTGATTGGGAAGTGACCTGGGCTGTGTTACTGAATCAATACTTATTGTTCCTTTCCTGCCGTGCTGGTGAAAGAGCTTTCGCTCTAAGGTCTGTTTATCTTATATGATTGTCCCGTAATCCTGAGATCGGACGAACGAATGAATGAAGAAATGAACAAAACTGTTGTTTTTTTTTATGAACGTCAGCCATGGACCACAATTCAGCTTGGGGCAGAAGGGGGTAGGGGTGGGAGTTAGGTTTACACTGTTGTTTTACATTCAGTTTGTAATAGGGAAGGCATTGAGCGAAGAACATATATTACACACTTAAGATGACACTGTCTTAAAAGGAATATTTGCACATGACATATTGTGGATACAATTTTATGCAACATTCATTTTATCGTACACACTCTTCTTTGAGCTGTATGAAATACAAACTTAAAATTTCGTAAGGTAAAATTTTCATTTCGTCTTTGAAGAACACTAAACTTAGACAGAAGCACCAAATTGTTAAGAATGTTTTTGTTTTTTTTCCTTTAGGTCTCTTTGTACAATGGGCAATCAAATTCAAAATGCTGTTCATTTTCACGAGCATTTTTACAAACTGGAATAATCCTGAGATCGTAGGAGAGTGAAACTTCACAACTTTCCTTGGATGAGCATGATGAGGACGATACCCATCTCCTGTCTGTCCCTGCTCTACCTTCCCCAGCCTTGGCCAGGGTCAGGTACTCATTCGCAGATATGTGGAGTGGAGGCCGCAGGCATATTAATGTTACTGTACAAACAAACAAACAAACACACACAAACACACACACACACACACACTCACACACACATACACACACATACTACACACACACAGACACACACAGACACTCACACAGACAGACACACACACACCTACAATCATCATCATCAAATTGTCAAATCGTCAACTCTCTGTCTCTCTCTCTCTCCCTTTCCCTCCCTCCCTCACACTCACACACACACACACACACACACACACACACACACACACACACACACACACACACACACACACACACACAACACACACACACACACACAACACAATCATCATCATCAAATTGTCAAATCGTCAACTCTCTCTCTCTCTCTCTCTATATTATATATATATATATATATATACATATATATATATATATATATATATATATAATATATATGTGTGTGTGTGTGTCTACCCCTCCCTCTTCTCTCTCTCCACCCTCTCTCACTCTCTGTGACACGGTGACTGGTTTCAAGTTACATATACAGTGTCAACAAAAGCAGTACATCATCCGAACAAGACTGACAGGCTTAATAATAATCATAAACTGTAAACCCCACTCTTCAGTGAAGTATCTATTCCACCTTTCTTTCCCCCTCCCCGTTTCCGTTACGTGTGTGTGCTAGCATGTGTGTGCGTGCGCGTGCGCGTGCATGCGTGAAGAGAGAGAGAGAGAGAGAGAGAGAGAGAGAGAGAGAGAGAGAAAAGACTGGGTGGCAGAAATGATGAGGGTAATGATGGTAACGGTAGTCTGTGTATGTGCGTGTGCGCGCACGCGTGTATGTGTGTGTGTGTGTTCGTGAAAGGAGTAGGTGTGTAAGCGAGTGTGTGTGTGTGTGTGTGTGTGTGTGTGTGTGTGTGTGTGTGTGTGGTGTGTGTGTGTGTAAGTAAGACACAGAAGAATGAAAAGTTCGGGTGTGATGATAGTGATGGTAGCGGTAGTCTGTATCTGTGCGTTCGTGCGTGTATGCGTGTGCTGTGTATGCGTGCATGCACATGTGTGTGTGTGTGTGTGTGTGTGTGTGTGTGTGTGTGTGTGTGTGCGTGCAGAAAAAGAAATTTTGGTGGTGTACAGTTTTTTTCTTCGTCGAATGCTGAAACAGACACAAACGAATTGCAAACAAATCAAGCTGCACGTCTCCAGACAGAGAGAAAAAAAGTTGATGTGTACTAAGCTCGTTTGATCAGAATTTCCACTCCAGAGTCGCTGGTTTGTGCATGCTTGTAGAAATTGGAGCTTGGGGTTTGTCCAAGAGGGATTCATCGCACTCGAACAACTTCATATGCGCAGAGAAACCATTTGCAGAGACCCACAATTGACAGAGCTGAAGGAGTCTGGTGAATTGTTCTGAACTGGGGCGCCCAAGTGACTCTTCTCGGAGTTAATAGGGAAAGAGAAGAGAACATCAAGTATGTACTTAAGAGCCTTCAAGTCATGTCACAGTCCGGCGGCGTATGGAAACATGAAAAGACCCAACATGCATACTCACCAAAGACGGAGTTTGCAGACTGTGGGGCAATATACTGCTTGGACATTGTGAACTAAACACCACCATGTCAGTGTCCGGTGGCATACGGAAACATGAAAAGACCCAGCATGCACACCAACCAAAGACGGGAGCATGCAGGCTGTCAGCAACAGCAAAGCCTGCATAGGATGGGCAAAAGCAACGTGCATACACGCACACACACAGAAAAAAAAAGTTAAAAGAGATAAGAGATGTACACCATCTCTACGCCCGGCAGGAGTTACGAACCGGACTAAACACGCTTTTTACATTCCGTGTTCACCAAGAGGATCGGAGGACAAGCAAACTGCTTCAATCCATCACTTCACATTTTTCGTTTGCTCTGACCTGCCTCTGATAGCGTGCAGCAACGTGACACCGGCCCACAGGTAAAAACTTCATCAGTCGCTGTGATGCAGCGGTTAAGCGCAACGGATTTTTAGGCCATAACCGGCTCCTACCTTGGGTTCAGCGTGTTGTGGGCTCATTGGGAAAAATGGGACAACACAGTTCAGTCTCACCCACTTCATAGATGCGTCATTGAGAGTGTCACTGAATCCTCATGACTAAGTATCTGTACCTCTTGGGCCTGGTTGGTGTCAGGATATACATATAATGAAAGTAAGCGCAAAGTACAACCTTGTCACTCACCCTTGAATGGAACTCCATAGTAGTAGGCCTATTGCATTTATCATCAGCGTTGTAAAAGAATGTCCCAGTTTCTTTGGCCATTAATGTGGCGTGGGAAATGGAACAGAAAACAGATTGCTGGACCCAAAGCATGGCAAAGTCATGAAGTGAATGTTTATCGGATAAATAAGATGTAGTATATGTGTGTGTGTGTGTGTGTGTTGTGTGTGTGTGTGTGTGTGTGTGTGTGTGTGTGTGTGTGTGTGTGGTGTGTGTGTGTGTTTGTGTGTGCGTGCGTGTGTGTGTGTGTGTGTGAGAGAGAGAGAGAGAGAGAGAGAGAGAGAGTTTCTATTTGGGGTGCAGAACAAGACAAACAAATGGACAAATTAACCAAGAAAGCCATGGGCGAAATAGCGAATAAACAGACTATATTCTGACTTCATTTTCACAAATTGTTTTGGGTCTGTTTACACCTTATCACAACTGATTTTCCGAGTGACAGCGGGGTTTTTTCCCCTTGATGAAGCGAAGCGCGTTGCCGTAGCGCAACGACTCTCATTCTGTCTGTGTCTGTCTGTCTGTCTTTGTCTCTTTCTTCTCTCTGCATCTTGTTTGTCTTTCTCCTCTCTTTCTCTCTTTCTCTCATTCTTTCGTCTCTCTCTCTGTCTCTCTCTCTCTGTCTGTCTGTCTGTCTGTCTCTCTTTGATAAAACTAATATACTTGTTTTCCGTAAGGGTGGGCACCTTTCAAAAAATGAAAATTTGCGATATGGGGACTGTCAGCTTAAAGTGATCAATTCGTATAAATATCTTGGGCTGATTTTTACTACGAAATCAAGCCTAACAGCAGCCTGGACTGAAATGTGTACGAAAGCAAAAGGGGGCGTAATTGAAATATTGAGAGCGATGAAAAAAGTGAACTCTGTTGACCCCTTTCTTTATTGGAAGCTTTTCGATACACAAATTGAACCAATACTAACATACGCAGGAGAAGTCTGGGGTACTTTAGAAAATAAACACATGGAAATTGTACATACATTTGAAATCAATGTGCCAATTCATTCTTCGAATAAAATGGCGTATGGAGAAAGTGGCAGATATCCGCTAAGTATTCGTACAAACGTTAAGTGCGTAAAATACTGGCTAAGAATTTTGAAACTACCAATAACAAGATTATGTAGACAGGCTTATGATATGATGCTACACGAACACGAAAGAGGAAAACGTAATTGGATAAACAATTTAAAGAACATTTTGACAAATAATGGGTTTGGAATAGTTTGGATTAGTCAGGGTGTAGGCAGTGAAATTGTATTTTTATCCGAACTCAAAGACCGTTTAATTAGCTGTTATAAACAAAATTGGCTTCCCAGGTAGGAGAAGATCCAAAATGTGCATGGTATTTCTCCTTTAAAAATATTTTCCAGGCAGAAAAATATCTTTTAGTTGTTACAAATAGATGGCACCGGAGCCTACTTGCAAGATTTAGAACAAGAACACTTGGTCTCCCCACCCTCCCCCAACCCCCAGTTGCAAGACCCTGTCAGCATATGAGGTTTTGCGCAGACTGGAAGGTTTGAGTGAAGCCCACATGGAATTGTCCTCTCGATTTTGGATTTTGGAGTCTATTCAGGTCGAATTCCAGACTAAACATCCAGGTGGGATTCAAGAACGAACATCAAACTCCAAACTTCTATACGGGCCAGTTCAGAACAGTCCAGACACAGAAATCAGTTGAGGTAAATGTCGGGTCAAAGCATCAAAGAATGAAACTGTGGCACCTTTTGTTACTGAGACAATTTTAGCTGAAGGCAGCAGGGTGAGTAGAAAGGGTCTGCCTGGAGATTGGCACCTTCTCTTATTGCTTTAACCAACGTTTTCTTTATTCAGGCATCCCCTCCACCCTTTCTTTCTTTTACTCTTTGTTGTTGCAATTTTTCACTTTTTACGCCAAATGAATGACACATGGCCTGACATAATTTCTCACAATACTATAGTGATGATGACGACGATGGGGATGATAATCTTGATGCTATGGAGATCTGTTCCGGATTGAGACTGCATGACAGGACTGTACTCTATGCTTATTATCATGATTTATCTGACGTCAGCCAGGCTCCAGACATACGGTGTTGGTCAGGAGATCTGAACAATGTCCTCAATGAAGCATCTGTGAAGTATCCGGATAAGATTCGACTGTGTGTTCCCAGTGTTCCCAATGAGCCATAGCACGCTCAACTCTGGGTAGGAGCTGGTTGTGGCTGAAAAATCCACAATGACGCTACCGGAATTTAAACCCACAAACCTCAGGTCGCTTGTTCCATGTCTTAACCACTGCACCACATCAACTGGTTTCCTTGACGGACTTTTTCAAAAGGGACAGAAGGCCAGACCTGCAGTAACTAAGTCATATAACCAACTGTTGAATTAAGAGCGACAAGAAGCCAAACTGTTTCTCCTTTTCACGTTTGCTTAACTAAGCCTTTTCACTCCACCAGCATGTCCAGTAGCTGAAGATTGTTCATGGTGGCGGTGGCGGTGGTGGTGGCGGTGGCGGTGGCGGTGGCGTATCGTCATTGTGGCATTGTTGTCTTGTTTTTCTTTTGTCGCCATTAGTCTTCCCACCTTTGTATTTGGGCTTTTAAGTGGCGAGAGGAGAGAGGGGAAAATAAGAAAAAGAAGAAGAAAGAAAGAAAGAAAGAAAGAGAGAGAGAGAGAGAGAGAGAGAGAGAGAGAGAGAGAGAGAGAGAGAGAGAGAGAGAGTTCAGACCAGACTGCCGATGATTTATTCATACAGACCGTAGTCCCCGAGAAGGGGATAATAAAAATCTCCAAACCGCATATTCATTCAAAAAGTAATCAGGTTTTAGCACAATTTCGTGTTTTAAACGCTTTGCACAGATAAGAAGCAAAAGTGTTTTACAATGTTTGAGACGTGCTGTTGCTAATGCATGTGTCTGCCTAGAACTAACACACACACACACACACACACACACACACACACACACACACACACGCACCACACACACCACCACACACACACACACACACACACACAACACACACACACACACACACACACTCACAGTCACAGTCAGAGAGAGAGAGAGAGGGTGTGTGCAGAGAGTGAGAGAGAGTTGGGAAGTGGATGTGTTTGTATTTTGGAGGAGAATGTGGGAACAGAGACGACTGAATATTCACGATGGTGTGGGGCCAGTTACTAAAGCCTGTTAGGCAACTTTGTCACACAATACAGCCCCTACATCCACATTCCGCCTTTCTTTTAGCACAAAGTAAAACGAAGTTAAAAAAAACAAAAAATCTCCAATCAGATACATACATGTACACCAGAAAGAGAGAAACGGACGGAGGAGAAGAGGAGAGAGGGAGAGGGAGGGGGAGGGGGACAGAGAGAGAGAGAGAGGGAGGGGGACAGAGAGAGAGAGAGAGAGAGAGAGAGAGAGAGAGAGAGAGATCCATTAACAATTCTCAGCACGGTGGAGCTAGGTCTTCATGTGAAAGAGGATCTCCTGTTCGTTCCTTCTTTATTTCTTTTAACGTCTACACACACAATACGCTTTTAGACACGGGTCGTCTGTGAAAACAGACAAAAGTCATCGTTGACAACAACAGGTAAGTTAAAAAAAGAAAACGACTGGCTTGTTAGAAACAACAACCACGTCTTAAAGAAGATCCTTGTCCTTAACCTTTAAGCAATGAATTTGCCACCAGCTACGAAAATATGGTACAAAAAGGGCTACTACAGGAGGATCTACTGTTTGGTTCTAAAGAGTTTAGAGTTTATTCCAGAGCGATTCGTCACACTGGGACAATTCCATATGCACTCCGTCCAAGTCTGCCACCAGTTATCCGGCAGATCTCTTGAGCCTGTGTAAATCCTAATCGCTGGCAAGGTTTTGAAATGGAAAGGAATGGAGGGGGAATGGACCTATGAAACACTAAGCTGACACCACCAGAATGATGGAAGTATTAGGATGGACATCAGACAGACCAGTCTTTAATGTTGTGGGCTGGGATTGAACTCAAGATGTCAGATCTTGAGTCTAAGGCTCTGTCAAAAGAACCAACCCGATTATGTTTGATTCTAATGCGGATGGATGACTGTCCCTGAGTCCGAAATTTCGCTCAGTGTTTTCACTGCACTTTGCGTAGTCAGCCATAAGCACTATG
>CM060313.1:49227482-49232482 GCA_030674185.1 Monoplex corrugatus
ATGTCCGCGCACACACACGTGCGCGCGCGCGCGCGCACACGCACACACACACACACACACACACACACACACACACACACACACACACACACACACACATCCCTTCGTGTTGATATGTTCTCTTATTCCTGTGTGTGTCATTATTATTGATATCAGTATGAAACAGCTTCCTTCTTTAATAATGGGGAATTGAACAAGCCTGAAGTGAAGTACAATCCATGCTTTGGGTGGATGTTCCACCCCACTCAGTGCAGAAGCTCTAGAATGAACATTAGTACTCATCGATCGAGCAAGAACAATGCGAACTGTACAAATGTGATTTATGACATTCAGTGCCCATTTATCTAAACAAGAACAGCGCTCATTGTGATGGTGATGGTGATGGTGATGTAGTCCCCCGTGGATCCGAGACATGTCCTCGATTCGTCCACGGATAATTTGGCATATTGGTCCTTCATCGCCTGGTGTGGGTCTTCATGTGGGACACAAGACTGACCCTAGAGGTACATGTTCATCCACAGGTGCTGCATGGTAAGGGTCTTGCCGTTTGGGGTTCTGCTTCCTCTTCTGTTGAATAGCAGCTGTTCTGTGCTGTTCGTTTATGATTGTGCCCTGTGTGTTCTGCTGTTGCCAGTTGCTCTACTGCCAGCATTGTCTTTCCTGTTGGTGGTGTTGATGTCACAACTGTTGAGGTTGGCCTTCGGAGTATTCTTGTATTGCTTTACTGGTCTTGGTATCCTCCCTTCAGCTGTCCATACGGAAACATTTTTGGGATGCGGTTATCTTTCAGTGTGTCCTGTCCAGCGATGTTGGCATTTGATAAGTAGAAACTGTGTTGTTGGCAAAGTTGGCAAGCCACATTTGTTCAGAACGTGAAGATTTGGCGCTCAGTCTGTCACGTGATGTTGCACATCTTGCGCAGACGTCTTTGGTGGGGCCTTTCCCAGCTGTTGAAGTTGCCGTTGATACATAGTCCGCGTTCTGCAACACTACGGCTGGGTGCTCAAAATCAGGGTGCTCGTGCACGGCTGTCTTAATGGAGAGCCTGATGCCATAGTCTTTCCACACCTTGTTGGTCAGTCCTCCAAAGGCCTTTAAAAGGTAGCTTTGGAAATGCGCAGCGCCATCTCAGCATTGAACGAGCCATTGCTGTTCACTGTATTGCCAAGTAACAGAATTTGTTGATGTTTTTAGCAAGGATGGTTGAGCCACGCCTGTTTGGATGAATTTTGTAGTTCAAACAACAAGAACTGAAGTTCGAATTCCAGGTTGTTATGATCAATGAGGTCTGCTCTTTATAATTTTCCATTGCTTTTATTCTTTCTCCCCATTTTAGCCGTGTGCGTCGTGTGTGTGTGTGTGTGTGTGTGTGTGTGTGTGTGTGTGTGTGTGTGTGTGTGTGGTGTGTGTGTGTGTGTGTGTGTGTGTGTGGTGTGTGCGTGCGTGCGCTTAGATTTGATTTTATCAAGATTTTGCGCTATACAAAATAAAGTATTGTATTGTATTGTTGTTTTGTAGTGTACACTCTGACCCAAGAAGGGCGTTCAACCCCCCCCCCCTCCCCCATTCCCCACTTTTTTTTCCGAAACCGTGTGTCTTACCAGTGCTACTTTGCGTATATTCCACGTTTTATTCACATTGCTCCAACTTCCTTCACAGCATTTACCCGTTTGACGGACGGGCGCGGTTTTCAAGTGGGTAAGATATCAGATTTCCAGTCGGAAGATCTGGGGTTTGATCCTGCCATAGCACATTCTGCGTGGTGGATGAAGGCTGGAGATTTCCCCGATCTTCCAGGTCAACGTGTGTGCAGATCTGTTAGTGCCAGAACCTTCTTTGTCTGTATACGCTCGCAGAGTATGCACGTTAGAAATCCTGGAAGTCATGTCAGTGTCCGGTGGGTTTGGAAGCATGAAAACAGCCAGTATGCACACGCGCTGAAGACGGCAGCTGTGTAGCATTAATATACTGCCTGCACAGTGTACATGTAGGCTGAACAATGTACATAAGCGTATCCGTGAAAAGTCAGAACACTTAACAGTAAGTTCCCCATGGTTCAGTTTGGGGTTCATTGACCGTCAAATTGTTGATTCTGTTATGAAAAACGTAACGGTGCTTCAGATTTGTAGTTGATGTGTGTATTGTGAGATATTGTCAACTGAAAGAATGTTCTTTGTTTCTCTCCAGAAACCCCATGAACTTCCCAGTCTGTTTCCATGTACACCATTTAACATTGAATCGTGTACATTGATTTCTCTCTCTCTCTTGGTGGGGGGGGGGGGGGGGGCGCATTTTTTCGAAGTGACTTTGGAACCAGATTTTTCGTAGGCGTTGTCACTCAATGTGTCAATTTCGTCATAGCTTTGACGACATATTTTCGGACGCTTACTGTTATTGGAATTTTCCGTTGTTTTTGGGGTTGAACTGCCTTTTCGTCATTTGTAGGTAACGGTTGTGGCTTTCATATTTAACTGCCTCTGCAGTGATGGAAAGCGGGGAAGGCACTGATTCGTCTGCAAATAAAGTAAGTGTACGGGCGCGTTCCATCTGCATCATTATTATATAGAGATACATCTTACATAGGCTCTTTCAGAACTCTTTTTGGTTCACATGAAATTAAATAGCCACAATATAGCTTTGATGAATAATGTAACATACCAAGTATAGGCTACTGTGTGATTAATTTCTAAAAAAAAAAAATGCTCATGTAAAGAAAACTAACAAGAGAAAGGCGTTTAAGTCCTTTGGAGTCATTTTTGTATCCTACTACTACTACTGCATTCAGAAAAAAAAAAAAAACACGAAAAAAAGAATCAGTACGCTTTCTTGTTGTTGTTGTTGTTGTTGTTGTTGTGTTTGGGTTTTTCCTTTTCTGATTCCTGTTAGCTTGAACGTAGGCAGTCATACTTGTTTTGGCTGCTACTGCGGTCTACACACAAACGGCCAATAATCATGTGCTTGTGTGTGTGGTGTGTTGTTGTTGTAGTGGTGGTGGTGGTGTGTTGTTGTTGTTGTTGTTGTTGTTGTTGTTGTTGTTGTTGTTGGTGGTGGTGGTGGTGTGTGTGTGTGTGTATGTGTATGTATATATATATATATATATATATAATATGTGTGTGTGTGTGGGGGGGGGGGGGTGAAAGAAAGCATGAAAAGGAATTAAATCCCTACACCTGCATAATATACTTTTCCTATGCTCTTTCAAGCTGGCGGACTGGTTAGTTCTTTTTGATAAGAACTGTGAACTCAAAATCTGATATTAAAAATTGGCCTGTTATTGCTGGGATACAAGACCTGACGGTAAACAAGCCTCCAACGAGGCCTCGAGCACCTGCATGTTCACGTTCAAGACATTTTGGTCCTGTTGAAAAGTTTCATAGATCTACCCGTTTGGGTTATTGATTCCTTTCATCAGAAGTTGATGAATAAGTATTATCTCTATTCGCCTATTCTCGGTTCTCTTGTTGTTGTTCCCAATTTGCCTGTTCCCAGTTCGCCTATATACTAGATAAAATGTACTCGACAGCGGGAAAGTCCGGCTAAACTCGCAACATTTTATTCCTGGTTATGAGCAAAATTAGCTAGACTATTTCCTTTTACCATGACTGACCAAGATACTTTGAAGTCCCATAGGGTAAAAATAACACACCTATTACAGATAAACTGCTTGTGTTGTTTGCATCTGTAATTGTTGTAATTAAAGAAAATGAAGAAAAAAAGGCTAAAATGAACAATTTACACTTTAGTCTGTTTTGGCGTGGTGCCTCATATTTTAGCACAAATCCATGTATGGATTGTGCTTGGGTGCGTGTGCCTGTTTGCGTATGTATGTTTGAGAGAGAGAGAGAGAGAGAGAGAGGGAGGGAGGGAGAAAGAGAGAGAGAGAGAGAGAGAGAGTTGAACTGGCGAAACGGGGGAGTGGCGGCAGGAAGGCGAAACAGGACAAAGAGTCAAACTCTCAAGAGGCAAGACAGGCGCAAATTTTCGGCCAGCTGGCCTTTGTCAAGCATAAACGTAAGATCACAAACGAACAAACACCAAATACAAAAATTAGGAGAAAACGAATGAAACTTCCCTTCTGCTTCGTCCAGTGGGAGTTGCGCTTGTCTTGTCTGGTTGTATTAAGTAAGACTGGAGCGGAGGGGGTGGGGGGTAGGGGTGGATAGATCATCAACAGCACAGTCATTGGCAGTGTCAAAATGTTTCATATTTCTTGTTTTATTATGTTCAGTTGTGTCGTTTTTATGTGGTATTGCTTAATGTTCATATGTTCTGTTGACACAGTTTTACTATTTTCCTGTCATAATGACCTACAATTTAGCCTGGGCTTGGGCTTGTGTCTTTTCACTTCTTTTCCCTTGGCAAAGAGTCCGGTGACTAAGCTGCTTTCAATGTGTTGAAAGGACTTTTCATTTGAAACTGTTTTGTCAAATAATAGATGAGTGGGTTTATATCATGCTGCTTGTGCATGGGTGGCTGCGACGAGCTTGAGTTCAGAGTTTGTTCAAGAGAGATTCGTGACGCTTGGACAGTTCGGTATGCGCTCCATCCAGTTCTGCCTGTAGTTACCTGGGGGAGAGGGGCGAGAGATATGTGAAACACTAAGCTGACATCACTAGAATGATGGGAACATTAAGAAGGAGGGTAGTGAGCAAACCAGTTTTTGATATTGCGGGCTTGAAGTTGAACTCGAGATATCAGATCTTGAATCCACGGCTGTATCAGAAGAACCAACCAGCCATCTAGCATTGAAAGATCACAGAAATAGACATTTACATCACGCAGGTGTAGGGGTTTGGTTTGTCGTATAGAATCACGCACACATGCATGGATGCAAGCTTGCCGTCCATGCATGCTTACACATTGTGTGATGGTGTGCATGCTCTCACGTGTATGGGTTGACATGCATGCATTAATTCAGACTAGATTATTAAATTGCCTCTGTAGTAATTGTTACCCATGCTTGGTATAAACGTTTTGGGCTTTCGTGAGAATAGACTTTG
>CM060313.1:49234982-49247482 GCA_030674185.1 Monoplex corrugatus
TTTGTTTTGGTAACATTTGTGACGAATGTACGGAAAGTGGAGCAGAGGGCTGCTCATGGCTTTATGGAGTTAGTATTATAGATAGAATCTTACTGGGCTCTCTTCATTCCTGACACTTAAACTATTTTACGGTGCCTTAGCAAAACTGTTGCCATGTCAAATTTCTGTGAAATTGAGAATTATACGAATATGTGAAAGCAACGGAATTTTGGTCTGGGACATGTTTGGTACACAGTTGTAGCAGAAATGTGTAGTTTTTGAGAGGTAAGACTAAACAAACCGCAAATGTAAGGTTGACAAGTATTTAATACAGACTTAGATTCTTTGCCGTGCATCATGATCTGCAGAACACTTTTGATTGTGTTCCTGTCACAGTGTTAGGCATGAAAATTGCTGAGATCCCTCACACTTCAAATTCTTATAACCGTGCACACACCTTTTTTGCACACACGCGGAGATGTGTGCAAACAAGGCGCTCCCCCATGAAGACACGACACTTTAAAATTAACAAAAGGGTCTTACAGAGTGTTTTTTTAAAGCACACCCTTTTACGGTGAGTGTAAGCTTAAGGTATATAAGCGTATATAAAACTTGTAGTGTACTCGCTGTCTTGATTTTGAGTTTTGTCGTGCGTGTGTCTGTGTGTGCCCGTACTCTGAGGACTTACAAGGTGTGCTTTCTAACATTTTCGTGTGATGTCTAGTGCATGTTGTTGTTTAGGTACTGCGGCTAAATACTCGCTGGAAAATCCAGTGTATGACGAGTCTGTACCAATACAACTCCAAGCACAGTTGCAGGTACTTTGAATTTCATAAGCTGGGAGGATTATAGATATGACAGTATTCAAGATTTTTTTGGGGGGGTCACATTTTCTACGCCACTTTAATGGCCACAGAAGCTGAGACAATTTTTACGATGTGATGATGGTGGTGACGATGATACACATGATACTATTGATTTTCCTCTAGGATTGAAACTGCATGATAGGGCTGTACTCTACGCTTACTGTCAGGATATATCCGCGCGTCAACCAGGATCAAGCGATACAGACACCTGGGGTGTTGTCAGAAGATTTGAGTAACCCCTCAGTTATGCATCTGTGAAGTGGATGAGACTGGAGTGTGTGGTTCCAGTCTTCAGTGAGCCCATAGCACGCTTAACTCTGGTTAAGAGCTGATTGGGACTGAAAAAGTCCCACATTGATTTTTAAAGTGCTGATGAACCCACACTCTTTGAGTCGGTAGTCCGTTGCGCTAATTACTACATCACGACGATTGGTCAGTTTAATATGTATGAGTGTAACTACCTGTGCTCAAGAGGATATTTGTATATTAGAGAAAAAATGTAACATCGTGTAAGGTGAAACGTAACCTGAATCAAAGTGATTACCAGCGTTCAAGCAAACAGGAACCAGAAACACACGAAAATAGAATGAGAACAAGACAGGCGCAAATTTTTGGCCAGCCAACCTTTTTCAAACGTTACAAAAAGACAGCAAAGATTAAGAACAAATATATACAAAACTTGGAGAAAAAAAAATAGCAGCAGGACTTCCCTGATGTTTGGTCGAGTAGGAGAAAATTGCTGAAAACAACGTTTTGTTGTGGCCCAAGTATTTTAAGTAGAGCCAGCAGTGGTCACTGACTTTCGTAAGAAAAACGTTTCCCCAGACCTTGAGCGATTGTGGGGTAGAGAGACGGTAAGAGATGTTAACTTCTCTCAGGCTCAGAATGAAAAGAGCGGTATCCTTTTCGTCTCCCTCACGGTTTTTATGTTTTTCCCCCATCTGCATCTTTTGGCGACGTTTGCAGTCAGATGGATTGCAATGCTGTGATCAGTCCAGGTCACACGTTATATTCGTATTGCATTGGT
This sequence comes from Monoplex corrugatus, assembly GCA_030674185.1. Taxonomy (NCBI): domain Eukaryota; kingdom Metazoa; phylum Mollusca; class Gastropoda; order Littorinimorpha; family Ranellidae; genus Monoplex; species Monoplex corrugatus. The sequence goes on from CM060313.1 coordinate 49,236,855, forward strand.
TTCCGTCTTGTCACAGTGGATTGACCATTTGGGGAACTCTCCCTTTACACGGGCCGGTTGGTTCTTTTGACGGAATGATAGACCCAAGATCTGATATCTTGAGATCAGTCCCAGCCCTCAACATTGAAAACTGGCCTGTTTGCTGCCCATCTTGATGTTTCCATCATTCTGGTTGTGTCAGCTTAGTGTTTTATGTCCATCTACACCCACCCCCACCCCATCCATCTCAATGTCCTGCTGGCGCATAGGGTTTTGTGCTGGCTTGGGGAATCTGCCAGATCATTGCTTGTTGATTTGGGTAGAGCGCAAACGGAATTTTTCATGTGCGATGAATTCTTGAGCAAACTCCAAAATCCTAACCCCCTGGAGAGAATGTCTTACTGCAATGCAGTTGCTTTTTTTTTCCCCTTCTTTTTCTTTCCATACCTGTGCATTTCTGGTTACTTATCAAAGTGCATTTTTCTACTGAATTTTGCCAGAGACAAGTAGTTTGTTGCTGTGGGATCTTTAGCGTCTGCTGATTGCGTGGGTAGTGCACGCGGGACATCAGTTTATCATTTCGTCCAAAATACTAGCACCTAGACCATAACTTAAATCTAGTGGCGGGTAGAGAAAAAAAACCTGTCTGATCCGTGAATTGAACCGTGGTTTCTCTCGTCCTAGACAAGTGCTTTTACCACCAGGCCACATAATCCAGGTCTGGTCACTCACAAGTCGCCGTGGTGTAGTGGTTAGCACTACGGACTGGAATGTTGTGAGCTCTAATCCCCACCAGTTCTGTCAAATTCATTGTGGGATTTTTCGGCCCCTAACGGCCTGTACTCGGATCTGAGCGTCCTGTGGACTCATTGGGAAGACTAAGACCATACAGTCGAGTTCCATCCCCTTCGGGGATTCATCGGTGAGGGTGTTTCTCAAATCTCCTGACTAACGCAGCACTATCTGTATCTCTTGGGCCTGGTTGACACCAGGGTATATTATGATAGTAAGCACAGAGTTCAGCCCCATTACACAGTCTTGATCTTAGATGGAACTCCATTGCATCATGTTCATCATCTCATCCTCATCATCGCATTGAAGAAACTGTCCCAGCTTCTGTGGGTATCAAGATGGCGTAGAAAATAGGAAGACAACACTTGAAAATAGAAGAAAGGAAAAAGAAGAAAGACTGCTGGTGGCTGGGTTGCAGTCCAATCCAAAAGATCTGCCTGGGTAGCAGTCTGGGCGACCCTTGGACTGCACAAATGAATTTCCATGTGGATTTACAAAGTGATTGTGAATTGAATTGAATTGAAAGATAGGGTAGTCCTATTGCCTGAACGGCTGTCGGGAAGTAAGACGTTATATAGACTTCAGCTTATTATGGGGCCAGCATTATTAGGAACTGCTTTACCTTCTCCGTCCTTACAGACGAACCAATACCCGTTGACAGTTTAGTGGACTGGAGAGGTGTGTTTGAGGCTGGACATGCATGTTGTTTTGCCAACTCTGTGCAGTTGGTATGTTACTGCACAGTGTGTATACTTCGTCTTTGATAGGTGTATATGCTGGGTGTTTTCATGTTCCCATAAGCGTCGGACACTGGCGTGACCTGCAGGATCTCTAAGGTGTATATTTGATGTGCTGCGTGTGTGTATGCACGAAAGGGGTCCAAGCACTAGCAAGTCTGGGATCCAAGCACTAGCAGGTCTGCAAACATGTTAATCTGGGAGATCTGAAAAATCTTCACCCTCTACCCACCAGCAGGATCGAACCCAGATCTTTCGATTGGAATACAGATGTCTTACCCACCGTACTGTCGCGCCCGTTGCTAGCAGGTTCCCAGGTACAAGTGAATCAGGAGCTTATCTTTACCTTCTTCAGCATCAAGTATTGATGAAAAATATTGATTAATTTTGAAACACAAAACAACCTCCCCTGATCCGGTTAGTGATGGAGACTTAGATATTTAGGAGACAGAAAAGGAGAACCTGTGTATGTCTTTGTGTGTATGTATGTGTATGTTCATGCGTGATTTTCCATTGTCAAAAATGAGGGTTGAAACCATACAACCTGTTGCTTGATTTAAAGCTGTCCTCAGTTGATATTGTGTGTGTGTGCAGGCAATGGCGCAGATTGGACAGCTGGCTATCGGCAAACCAGCCCCTGAGTTCAGTGTACAGGCAGTGGTGAATGGAGAATTCAAAACGGTCAAGCTTTCACAGTACAAGGGCAAATATGTCGTGCTGTTCTTCTACCCTCTGGATTTGTAAGTATTCTTCTTAGTTATGAACGCTTTGCTTTTCTGTATGTGAGTCTGTACGAGGGCAAATATTTTTCAGTGCTGCTCTTCCATCTTCTGAATATGTAATTGTTTGTTGATGTTTATTATTGACGTCCATCTCAATAACACACCAACAGCCCTTAAAATCAAATTCTAAAATGTCTGATCTGGCTAAAAATGCTTATGGCTGTGAAGCCTGGACACAGAAAAGCAGATGAAAATAACATGTGGTTTTGCAGTCAAATGGACCAATAACAGAACAGTTAAAAGTGTTTTTTTAATGTACTCACAGTCCAACGTCAACTGCTGGCAGAAAAAGAAAAACAAAATACATCGGCCATACAACCCCCAACACCAACACCACCTTGATGGCAACAGTTTTGCAAGGAAAAGTTGAGGCCAAAGCAAATGGGGCAGACCACCCACCTCCCATATGAACATCACCAACGTCAGCAGTTTGAAGGTCTACGATGTAGCACAAAAAAGTCAAGACTGGAATATATCTATAGAGCAGAGTTGTTTTGACGTCTGCTGCGGTGGTTATCGTTGAACTCGATGATGCTGACGGGTGGCGGGTGATGTTTGACGTCTGTGTCAGTTGTGTTCACGACACAAGAGACCTGGTTGGTAGAGAGGTGAAGCTCCAGCCTTTCATTCTGAAGGAATAGGTTTGAGTCTAGCTTCCCCCGTGGGAATGCCCCGACCTCTTTCAGTCTAAACAACATACGCACTTTCTGGATATTCTTGTCATAAGTGTCCTCTTTTCTGCCTTTCTTTGTGTCTGCTTTGCTCCTTTGCTTTCTGTCAACTCTTCCTCTCTCATTTTCTGCCATGCTGGTCCATTTACATGTATGTTTTCCATAAAATCTTGCATACTTACTTTGTATTAGGATTGGTAATTGCGTACATATGTTAATTAATTTTTTGCTTTTTCAGCACTACGGAAATGTGAACTGCATTTTGGCAGTTTTAGATAGTGTAGACCGAACAATGTTTGTATTTTTGTGTACTTAGTTATGTTAGTGCTTTCGTTTTTCATTTTTCATGCCCCTGGTGATAGATTGGGCAGAATAACCAACGCCATGGGCACATCCATAGAGTGTTTTGTTGAATGCAGTGATAAGTGTACTTTATTTTCTTTTCCAGGTTTTTTTTTTTCCCAGTATCATCGATATATTTAGCGGTGTGCGTTTTGTTTGAGATGGTTATAGCCCTGATATGGCTGTGAGCAATCAACTAGGCTTTATACGCTGATGTTGAATAAGAGAGAGAAAAAAAAAAAAAAAAAAAAAAAAAGAGAGAGAGAGAAAATGTGTACATGACAGAAAAGATAACAAATTGGGTCAAGGGTCATTCGTCGAACAGGCTTGAGTGTACCCTAGCTCAGCATCCTCTTCGTGTGTGTGTGTGTGTGTGTGTGTGTCAGATACGCATGCTGATGTTCGTGAATATTTATTTTGAAAAAGTCATAATTATATGTTTGTGTATGTATGTTGGAGTTGTTGGAGTTATTTCAAGAGGGATTCACTGCGCTCGGACAACGCCATATGCGCTCCACCCGAATCCGCCAGCAATTATCTGGACAGATTTCCAGAGCCTGTACAAAGCCTTATGTGCCGGCAAGGTCTTGAAACAGGGAAAAGGGAGAATGGACTTATCAAACATTAAGCTGACACCACCAGAATGATGGAAACATTAAGATGGGCAGCGATCAGGCCTGCTTTTAATGTTGTGGACTGGGATTGAACTTTAAATATCATATCTTGAGTCCATGGCTCTACCAACGACCTTCGCTTGTGTATGTATGTGTGTGATGGTAGATGTATGCTTGTGTATGTGAGTGGTGTGTGTGTGTGTACGCATGCGTGCGTTTGTGTGTGTATGTGTATGCATGTGCGTATGAGTGTGTGTATGTGTGTGTGAGATGCGCATATTGATGTTTATGAATTTTAACAGAAAAATCATAATTGTATGTTTGTGTATGTGTGTGGTGTGTATTTGTGCGTGTTTCTGTGTGCGTGACTGTGTGTGTGTGTGTGTGTGTGTGTGAGAAGAGAGAGAGAGAGAGAGAGAGAGAAGAAGAGAGAGAGAGAGAGAGAGAGAGAGCTGTACCTGTCGCTGTGTGTTTGGCTCAGACAGATAGGTATCATCAGACTCCTTCATCTGCTTCACAGAAAAATCACAGTCAGTACACCAGCGCACACACTACTCTTCCACATCATTACGTAGTATTGATTGTACATTTGTTGACCTGTGGTGTGTGCGTGTGCATGCGTGCGTGCGCGTGCGCGCGTGCGAGCGTGTGTATGTGTGTGTGTGTGTGAATGTAAGTTGTATGTGTGTGCGTATGTATGTGTGTATGTCTGTATATGTATTTATGCGCGTATGTATATGTGTGTCTGTGTGTGCATGTGTGTGTGTATGTATGCGTGTATGTGTTTGTATGTGTGTGTGTTTGTGTGTGTTGTTTGTATATGTTTGTACGTGTGCATGAGAATGGCGTGTGTGTACATGTGTGTACGCAAGGGTGTGTGAAGTCTGTCTGTCTGTCCGTATGTCAGTCTGTTCATGTGCACGCATCTTTACTCATGTGCGCAAATGACCACTGTGTGTGTGTGTGAATGGCTGTGTGTATATATTTCTGTGTTTGTTTTTTGTGTGTGTGTTTGTGTGTGTATGTATGTACGTTTTGTTAGGGTAAGTAGACAACAGCACAACCCTTCATCCGCTTTACAAATCAGGTGTTATACACACATATTTTAGTGTAGCGTATGATGTATTGATTGCACATTGATTCACCAGCTTCCACAGTTATTTGGGATGTAAGGACTGCATAGTGGTGGGAGCACCAGCTCCCGACGGCCGAAAATAAAGCGCAGGAAACACAAAGTTCACTATACAAGGCCAACAGCCCCTTACAAAAGGGGTTACACTACAGCAGTTTATCAAACGTATAAAAGTTAGTCACTGTAATGTAGAAGAATATCAAACATGTATGAGCAAACGTCGTGGTATGGCCAACATCTTAAGGAAACGTTTTATGTCTTACTTAATACTGAATAAATACACACATAAAAGGACAACGCTCTCGTATCACACAGCTGTCATACTCATTCTCATACATGTATACACTGTTCTTCCAATTACATTTGAGACAAAACAGAGATTTAATCAGTAAGGTCACCCAGTATTTAACGACGTTTATGTAACAAAAAATAGGTAAGTTTACCGCAGTTGAAAAAGACATCCTCATTTTCATTTGTAAAGAATTTAGCTGTGTCAAGGTGACATGACATAGTATGACTGATATTCAAAAACTTGGTTCTCAGATCATTGTAGTGAGGACAGAGGCATATGACATGCGACCTCGTTTTCTGGTTCAGACAAACAAAATAGGTAAGATCTTTTGTCAAAAAGAGGAGAATTCTTAGATCGATGACATTTTATTTCTGAGACCCTATTCTGTAATTAAGCATACTGACTGATTCGATTATTTTTTTTCGCAAGACAGCTTTTGTACTCCCCCTACAGGTTACACATTTGATGATTTTCAATGTGTGAAAACCGTTCTTGACAGAAACAATGTCTTGATAATCTATGTTTGAATTCTTGTAACAACATCTCGTTTCCAACACTACCGAACAGCCAAACATGACATTGTATATGAAATACCCAGGTTATACTAAAACACTTGTATGCACATTTAAAGTACTTGTCATGCTGTTTTAACAGTCTAAACCAATATCTAATACAAGCCGATGGTGAGCACAGTTGAGTGTTGTCTCAGACTAACAGGGGACCAGGTCCTTGCCCTGGCTTGAACACACAGACTTGGTCCACCCTTCATCATCATCATCATCAAGTGCCATGCCACATGGCGTTGGCAATCATGGCCTTCCATCTGTTTCTACCCCTTGTTGCCGCAAGCACATCTTCCACCCTCTGTGTCTTCAGCCAAACTGCAAGTCCGTCCAATATTTTCTCCCTGGATCTATCTGGTGTTCTCTTTCCCTCCAGCTTTCCTGTTGTGACCAGGTGCTCCAATTCCCCTTTCCTCATAAAATGGCCTATAAATGTTGCCTGTCTTTTCCTAATCTTCCTTATGAATGATCTACTTGTGTTCACCCTTACCTGTCCCATTTCTGAGACAGAAGGTTAAGCAGCAAGGAAGAGGAGGTGATACTACCCTTATAATGCTGACACCAAGAACAGTTGAAGTGTCTGCTGGGCCATTCCCCCTGTAGCCTCAGAGTTAGGGACAACCTTCATGTTCACCTTGCCTTGATAGCTGATGCCATGCAGCCAGAGAGAGAGAGGGAGGGAGAGAGAGAGAGAGAGAGAGAGAGAGAGAGAGAGAGAGAGAGAGACAGATTCAGAACTTCACAACACTGAATTACTTGAGGCCAGTAGCATTAGGTCCCATTTACAGCTAGTCCTTGCTACTGTACACATATAAATACATTCAAAATCGGATACACCACAATGCATACAATTCCAAAGGAGTTACATGAATGAATTATGATAAAATAATGACTTCTAAATGTCAGTCTGTCAAGATGTTTACAAAATGTGAGATGAAAGACAGACACGCAGAAAGCAAATACATGTCAGTCAACCCCTAACAATAAAAAATAACTTGACAACATAGCAGTTGTGGCAGTCATCTCTCTCTCTCTCTCTCTCTCTCTCTCTCTCTCTCTCTCTCTCTCTCTCTCTCTCTCTCTCTTCTGTGTGTGTGTGTGTGTGTGTGTGCAGCATCAAGGAAATCATAAAAATGAATTATGATAAGATATCGACTTACACATGTCAGTCGATTAAGTACAGTACAAAACATGAAAGATAAAAACAGACACGCGTAAAGTAAATGCATGTCGACCCCTGATAACAACATAACAACAACACCGACAATAACAAGATAACTAGTAGTAGTAGTGACATTTTTTTCTTTAAAATCGTAACAATATTAATAATAAAAATAGCAGAGTTATCTTAGTGTTTCAGCGTTGTGAGACAAGGATAGTTTTAAGAACATTGCTATAGATTTTGTCTAGGCCAAATGCATGATTTTTAGTGTTTTTATTGCTTATATTGGAGATATATTTCCCACCTCAGGAACGGTAATGAAGGGAAAGGTGAATAAATCATTTATTTTTATTTGTCTTTTGACAGAACTGGGTGAGTTGTTTGCTGCACTTATAAGTGTGGTGTATCTGTTTCAGTTAATGTTATGTTTTCAGCGACAGATAAGAAATGTTCATGAAAGACGTTATCGGTCATTTGTTGTGGAATGTCAGTACATTTGGAAGATAAGCCGTTTAGAGTTCGCCCGATTGTTGATGTATCTTTTTGGGATATGGGTAGTTTGCTGAAGTCGCCTTTCCTCAAGTTTCTTATCATATTCCTTTCATTGTTTCTACGGTTTGTTTGTTGTTTGTTTTCTTTTCTTTTGTTGTTGTTGTTGTATTCTGTACACATTTTGTTGGCTTTAATGTATGTCTGTGAGACAGCGTCCATACTAGTCTTGGTGAGCCAGGGTGGTCATTTTTGTGTTTAACCCATTATGCCGATTTGGGGGGTGTTTTTGCTTAGGATATGGATGAGTACTTTGTACTAGATTTATCAGGGCTTTTTAAAAAAAATTTTTTTTTAAGGATTTGTAAATGAAACGGTGCGGGTCATAAATCAGACAAAAATGTGTTTTGATCAGAATTGTCTTTTCATTTCAGTTTTTGAATGATCGGAATGAGATGCATGTATATGGTTTCGGTTTCATTTTTGGCTGTTTGAGAGAATGTGTGCAAGAGTGCCAGAGTGGTTCAGACGTTCGCCTGCAATTAACTAACCTCAAAGTTCCAGCATTCGTTTTCTGGTGAGGCCTCGACTTTTCTCCTTAGTTTGACCGGAAAATTGAACTGAACGTCTAGTCCTTCGGAAGAGGATGCAAATCGGAAGCAAATCAGACGCGTATGCCTTCTGGCCTGCACACACTAAAAGATCCCACGGCTGTTGAAAATTGTGAAGAGAGAGAGGAGAGAGAGAGAGAGAGAGAGAGAGAGAGAGAGAGAGAGGTGTACGTCTGTGGATGTGATAATATTGTGTATGTACTACGGAGTGTGCAGTAAGTACATGTGCGTGCGTGTGTGTTTGTTGTTTGTTTGTGTGTGTGTGTGTGGGGGGGGGGGAGAACATTTATTGCATGTAAGAGAGAGCGTGTAGAGGAGAGGTGTAGTGCTTTCTTGTGTGTGTGAGAGAGTGCACGTTTTCGTGTGTTAGTGAGGTAAATATTGAAAGAGAGAAGTTGCACATGAAAGAGAATAAATGTGTGTGGGAATGTGTGTGTGTGTGTGTGTGTGTGTGTGTGTGTGTGTGTGTGTGTGTGTGTGTGTGTGTGTGTGTGTGTGTGTGTGTGTGAGAGAGAGAGAGGCGGGATTGGGGGTGGGGGTGAGGCTGTACATGAAGAAAAGCATTACGGGGTCGATAGATAAAGAGGGGGTGGGGAGGGGTTAGAAAAACAACACCTGTTGCCAGATTGATATAACATCACAATGAGATCAGTTTGCTGTGGACCATTAATAGTCTCTATTCAAGCTTGACTGCAGCCTGTCTCCTGTTGATGACATATTTCTTGATTGTGGAGAAGAGAGCCTAGTTAGAGCGCATACTCGCAGAGTGAGAGGCCCAGACTTTGATTACCTGCTAATGTATAGCCTGATAATCCATGTACAGGTTTTTTTTTTGGGGGTGGTGTGTGCATGTGTGTGTGTGTGCACACGTGTGTGTTGTGTGTGTGTGTGTGTGTGTGTGCGTGCGTGCTGTGTGTGTGTGTGTGTGTGTGTGTGTGTGTGTGTGTGTGTGTGTGTGTGTGTGTGTGTGTTAGAAGGAGGACAGAGAGAAAGTTTCGGTTTCAGTTTCTCAGTGTGGCGTCTCTACATTGGGAATAAATTCCATATGCACAGACATCGTTGGTTCCATGTGATGGGAAAAACCAAACTTGATCATGGCACAAGCCTTAGGTTTGCACATAAACACATGAGCTGGCCGAGTCCTGAGGTTCTGCCTAGCATATGGGTGAAACCAGAGAGAGAGGGGAGGGTGAGGTCGATGAGAAAAAGGGGAAGAGATAGGTGGTATTATTGGTTATTTGTTGAGGTTTTCTAGTTTCTACGGTCCATTCGGTCACTCTTAAATTTGGCAGCTGTGAAGTGGGATGTAAAATGAACAATCAGTCACATATCGCTCACATGAACTCATACAGCTGTGTAAATATACTGTTGTGTTATGTGTTTTGTAACTGAACACCGAAGAGCAGATCAACACTATTTCATCAGCAGACTGACTCAGCACATGTACAGTCATGCACTGGAAATGTCTGTATTCATAAAAATGATGTGGTTCGTGCAGGATTACACACACTAACTCTCAAATCAAGTCCCAAGAAGACAAGTTGACAAAAGCCAGGTTTTATTTACACCATAATTTGAAGAGTAAATAAGTGCAGACAGAACAACCCAAAACAGACCAGTCGCCATGGTGTAGTAGTTAACGCAACGGACTACCATCTGGAAGGTTGTGGGTTCGAATTCCCATCAGTCCCTTCAAAAATCATTGTGGGATTTTTCGGCTCTAACCAGCTTCTACCCAGAGTTGGGCGTGCTATGGGGTCATTGGGAAGACTGGGACCACACAGTCGAGTCTCATCCACTTCATGGATGCGTCATTGAGGGTGTTGCTCAAATCTTCTGACCATTACTGCAGTTGTCTGTATCTCTCGGGCCCGGTTGACACCAGGATATATTATGATAGTTTCAATCCTAGATGGAACTCCATAGCATCATGATTATCATCTTCATCGACATTATCATCATCGCATTGTGAAAAAGTGTGCCAGCTTCTGTGGCCATTAAGGTGGCGTAGAAAATGGGACCAAAAAAAAAAAAAGGTGAGCGCAAAGGTAACCTCCCTGGGTGCCGATGATCCTTAAAAAAAAAAAAAAGAACAACCCAAAACAGGTGTACACACACACAACACACACACACACACAACACACACACACACACACACACACACACACTCATATACACACACACACACACACACACATGCAGACACTCACACACACACACACACACACACACACACACACACACACACACACACACACACACACACAACACACACACAAAACCAACATAAAAGAAGGTGCACCTTACTGTTCCTCAACCATGTATTATCTGTGCTTCCACCAGGTTAGTTTATCTTCCACTCCAACAGCAGGCCCCAGGTACACTTTTTCGTGGGGCACACTTTTATGTAGTTAAATCATATAGAAAGATATAGATATGTATATCATACATATTTATTTATT
>CM060313.1:49249982-49332482 GCA_030674185.1 Monoplex corrugatus
GGCAGTTTTGTGCTGCTCCCAAATCTGCTTGCGGTTAAAGGACACTCTTTGAGCCTGTGTAAAGTCCAGTATACTGGCCAGACCTTTATATGGGACGGTGGGTGTGGGACCTGTGGCACACTGTGTGTAAAATCCAGTATACTGGCCAGACCTTTATATGGGACGGTGGGTGTGGGACCTGTGGCACACTGTGTGTAAAATCCAGTATACTGGCCAGACCTTTATATGGCAAGGTGGGGGAGGGGACAGGTCCTGTGACACACTGTGTGTAAAATCCAGTGTACTGGTTAGACCTTTATATGGGATGGTGGGGGTGGGACCTGTGACACACTGTGTGTAAAATCCAGTGTACTGGTTAGACCTTTATATGGGACGGTGGGGGTGGGACCTGTGACACACTGTGTGTAAAATCCAGTATACTGGTTAGATCTTTATATGGGACGGTGGGGGTGGGACCTGTGACACACTGTGTGTAAAATCCAGTAGACTGGTTAGATCTTTATATGGCAAGGTGGGGTTGGGACCCGTGATACACTAAGTGACTTTTTCAGAATGATTAGAGCATCTAAATGTGCAGCAAACAGGCTGTCTTTTTAAGTTACACGCTTAGATTTAAATTGAGCCATGAGATCTTTGTCTATTGTTATCTCATGTGAGCCAGTCATTTGTTCTAACTGTAATGACGGTATTGTGGTAATGGTAATCATCATGGTGGTGGTAGTAGTCATAGCAGTTGTTGGAGCTGTAATCTATTGCTTGTTTCAGCACCACCCATTGGGATGCCAGGGACTCTTAGTATAAATAGTGTCCCCACCTCCTGGACAATCTATGCTTGAATTTTCCTTTCTTCTGTCACTGTTTTTCTTTCTTGCTCCTGCCTTGCTGGTCTGTTCACCTGTGTGCATTTTATAAAGCCTTATGAAATTTGTCAGGATTGATGACTGGTACAAGCATTAACTGCATTTTTAGCTCTAGGGCAACATGATGTGCATAAGCAGTTTCAGGTAATTTAGGCCAGGTTTTAGGTGTATTACATAGTGTACTTGGTTATGTTTACATTTGTATTCAGATTTGGTTTGGTTTTTGTAAACCCTCTGTTGATAAACATTGTGGAATGATAAACCCCAGGGACATATCCTTAGATTAAGTGCGCAGATGCATTGAAACTGTACTTAATTTTCTTTTCCAGTGTTTTTTCCCCTGGGTCGACGAGTTGTGTTTTGAAATGGTTATAGCCCTGATATGGCTCTGTGCAGTTGGCTGAGCTTTAAACAGTATTAATAGTAATGAAGATGATAATGATAGTAGTGATGATGATGATGATGATGACAGTAATAATAATGATATAATGATAACAGTGTTAATAATAATTAATATAATAATAATAATGATAATAATCGTATCATTAGAATAAACCAGTACCAGGATTTGTTGCTTACCTTTTTATTTATTTAACAGTATTTCTTAAGTAATACCAATTACTATTGGGAGTGGTTTGGGATATTCCAACATTTACAAAGGACATTATGACAGCCCTTAGAAGCGAGATCACCAGTGAGAGAGACTGCAGCAGCCAGAGTAACCAAAAGCTAATTTATTTGCTACATGTTCTGTCACTCAGAGCACTATACATCATTGATGACAAGGGCAACCTTCGTCAGATCACCATGAACGACCTACCTGTTGGACGCTCCGTTGATGAGACACTGCGACTGGTGCAGGCCTTCCAGTTCACCGACAAGCATGGAGAAGGTAGGTTGTGTGCAAGCCTACATATATGCACACACACACACACATGCACGCATGCACACATGCATACATGTAGGTGCACACACATTCACACACATACACACTCACACACATACACACACACACACACACACACACTTTCTCTCTTTTCTTTCACTGTCAATCCAAATCATCCTTCAGTAATTCTTTCCCAAAATATAACGTTTTAAAAACAAACAACAACAAAAACCCCAACTCAAGACAGTCACAAATTTAAGGTACAACCAGGCATAAACCGTTTATGCACAAGTTGTTCTGTCAGTTTGTGGTTTCAACACAGTGGTGACAAGTTTAGTGCCTGCAGCAGCTGCCAAATCCATGGGGCACACCTGTCACTAGAGCATTGCTGTAAGCACATTAGAGACTTTTATGTGAGTTGTTGTCTTTGTGTTACATGAAAGTATTGATGGAACCAGCCACTGTGATGAAGTGGTTGGCTATTGACTGAAAAGCTGTGGAATCGAATCCCGTGATTAGATTATTGTGAGATTTTCCCCCCTCAATCTGCTCGTATTAACAGCTGAGTGTGCTGAGAGTTCAGTGTGAACACTGGGACCACACAGTTGAGTCTTATCTGTCTAACTAATGCGTTGTTGATGGGAGTGAACAAAATTCCCGGCTGATATCACAGATGTCTGTATCTCATGGGCCTGGTTGATACCAAGGTATATTATGAAAAGCAGGAGTACAGCCCTGTCATGCAATGTCAGTCTGAAATGAGCTCCTTAGCATCATCACTACCATCCCTATTCTCATGTCATCATTGTAGCATTGTGAAAAAAACGAAGCCTGAAGATACTGATATACTGAGAGATGTAATACCTGATGTACCATTAGCAGATTTAAGCTGTATAAGAGTCCTGAAGATATTGATTATACTGACAGACATAATGCCTAATGTACCAGTATCAGGATTAAGCTGTGGATGAGAGTCATCACTGTGGTACATTGCCACGATGGTAATAAAGATATTGATGACGTACTGGTACTGACAGAGACATAATGCACATCCCCTTTTTGTAACTCAGATTGTCATAATGCTTTTTAGGTAGTGATTGTAAATCCAGAGTATAATGACAGGATTATATTCAATGCTTAATGTTCTTCCTGTGATAGAACATGGTGTCCAAAAGGTTGGAATAATTAAATAGTTGTGTGCAATTTGGAGTATGACGATTATATTCAGCACTTACTGTTCTTCCAATGATGGGACATAGCAGATGAAAGGTTAGAATGGTTATATGTAGTTCAATGTAGTACAGTCAATAAGCATGCGTAACCATTGTGCTATGTATGTCTCCTGTTTAGTACAAGTTTTGCCTATAGTCTCATCAGATAATAAAACATTCTCCATCCTTTGAAATATATGGTGTCTAATTGTAGGTGTGCAGAATCAGTTGTAAGTAGATATTAATTTAAAGAACGAACACACACACACGCATGCACGCATGCATTCACGCACGCACGCACGCACGCACACACACACACACACACACACACACACACACACACACACACACACACACGGCCTGTTTGTGTCAGTCTGATTCAGTCAGTTTGGAGTATGTTCAAGAGGAATTCATTGCGCTTGGAAATTTCCATATGTGCCAGCAATTATCTGGCAGACTTCCTGAGCTGTGCAGAACCCTATGCACTGGCAAGTCTTGAAATGAGGAAGGAGGAAAAAGGCCTGTATGAAACACTAAGCTGACACCACCAGAATGATGGAAACATTTAGGGTGGGCAGCAAACAGACCAGTTTTTAATGTTACAGGCTGAGATTGAACTCAAGATACCAGATCTTAAGCCCACAGCTCTGTCAAGAGAACCAGCCAGCTCACAAAGGAAAAAAAGACTGAAATTCTTACTTGTAATAACCAAGTGATGATCCTATGCATCTGTGATAATTACAAAGCATATAGTTTTGAAATATGTATCAAGGGTTAACCGTTGAATGGTGTATCTGTCTTCTTTGTTCCTTTTGTTATATACGGTTCTGGTAGAGCTCCCCCCCCCCCTTCCAGTCTGACTGCATGGGCTGGCATGGGTGCAGATCTTGCCCATGAAAAACCTTGTGCATGCAGCCTCCAGTCACCCAGGCTGTAAATGGGTACCTGGCCCTATTTATGTTGGGGAAGGTAGAACAGTGAGGGAGAAGAGATGGGCACCACCTTCATAATGCTGGCCTAGAGAAAAGTAGAAGTCTCTGCTACATAACTTACGGATGGCCAAGAGTTTTGGGGCATCTTTTACTTTTTTACCTTTACTATTTAAGTGCATGTCTTTGGGTTAAGATGATAAACAGAGGTACCATTTGTAGAGGCAAATAAAAGGAATCTAATTTCTTTTTTTTTTTAAATTACAATTTATAGGTTGTCTTTAAAAAAAAAAATACTTGCTAGATTTTTCTTTGTTTGATCTGACCTGATGGCAAATCCTTAAAATGACAAGCACTGGGTTAAACAGAACACACACTTTCTGGTCCTCAGTCAATTGCCAGTTGCAATAAATGATCTCATAGCTATTGAACAGAAATGAAAGATGTCCTTAACCCACAGGCCCCAAACACAGTGCTTTTTTCCCACCTAGGGAGAAAAAAAGATGTTATATGCATTGAATACAAGGAAACTGTGACTGCCCAACTGTCTGTGTCAGTGTGTGTGTAATCAGATTAATGACATCAAAGATTTCTGTTATTTATGGAAGATGTTCACATCATTGGGATCAGAGCTCTTGGAACAGGTACATACATGTACGCTTGTTTAAATGACTGATTTTTGTTGTCTGGGTCACAGTGGCTATGTGAGGCTTGATTAACAGTCTTACCAAGAGCACAGTTGTCACTCTTTGAGCCAGCCTTCATAGAGTACTCAAGACAGGCATTCTTTCTTCCTTTGCCATTCCATGCCTTCTTTCAAAGGTCCTTCTTCTCCCGCCTCACCATTTCAAGACTTTGTGAGCTCGTAGGATTTGGTGCAGTCTCAGGGAGTCTGCCAGGTAGCTGCTGGCAGATTTATATGGAGCACATGTGGAGATGTCTGAGTGATGAATCCCTCTTGAACAGTCTGCACACTCCTAAATGTACAAGTGTATGTACATGTGTGTTAAACATGTGTGTGATTGACTGTTGTATTTGTTGGTACTCAGTGCTGTTGTAGTTAGCTGGGAGTTTGTTCTGTCCGATCTTCAGCATCGTTTCAGTTTCACTGATTCTGTGTAACTCAGGTACTAAGAGTTTAAGCCAGAGCTTCCATTTTGCTTGACACAATGATCATAAAACAGTACCATTGTGGACCATCTTTCTTCAGTAAGCAAGCCACCGTTTCATTTCGCGCAACACACTTGTAAAATGAAGGGGATCTTCTTTCAGTAAGCAAGCAATAGTTTGTTCAAGTGGCATTACAGCTGTCAATGATCCTACAAGCATTAAATATAAAATTAATTAAGCTACAAACCTAATTATAAAAGTCCAGAATAATCCTGATGAATGCCATTAGTCCATACACAATCCTTGCATTGCTAATGTTTTGAGGTGCTCCTAACTGAAAAGCAGCAGAATTCAGAATTTCCAGAAAACTTTTAATTTTGAGAATGTACACTGGTACTCATTTCTGCATGTTTGAAGAATAAAGGACACAAAATGGCTTAATTTTCCTCTGTAAATTTTTGGTCTCTTCCAGCACCTTCACTGGACTGTGTGGCTTGGTTTGCTCCGAGTGGTGGTTGCATGTCTATTTATGGCAAAAAACTCAAATCCAAAGCTTAGCTATCCATGATTCTTTCTTTCTGTAATTTTCCAGCAGAAAATGGTTGACTTGCCATGACTTTTGATGGTTCTGTAATTTTCATTCTTAAAAAGTGATTTTCAGTGGCCAGACTTTCAATGTTTATTCCACAAAACTTGTGTCTCGGAGCAAATTTGTTTTGAGAAGAGTTCTATGTTTCTTGCAGTTACCCCCCAGCTACAGTTAGTATCACTGTTGATTTGTGTGCTTGCAGTGTGCCCAGCAGGATGGAAACCAGGGGCAGACACCATCAAGCCCAGCGTGAAAGACAGCAAAACCTACTTCTCCAAAGCCAACTGATGCCCTGTCCTCATTCATCTCTGTTTCCTCACTTTCAGATTTCATCCAGTGCCCTGGTCTTGTCAGTTCTGTTCAAAATGCACAATTTCTTGTTTGAAAATTCTGTGAGACAACAGTAGTGAGATTTTTAGTCCAGATACCATTCAGTTCATTTTTGTTGTATTGTGTGTCTTCAAGTTAGCAAGTGCAGAAAACAACACAAACTGGGGTCTTCTTTTTTTTCAGTTTGTTTATTTTAGGGAAATTAGCAGTTTTCCATATTCTTTCTAACAACTTTATTTCCAGTCTTATAAGAGTTATGATTACTTTCATGGGACATTAAGTCATTGCAAGGCTTTAGCTATTTTATGTTTCCTGCACCAGAGAGAAAATCTTTCTGAGCATGGTCATGTTCAAGAAGCAAGGCAGTTTCTCATATAACTTTGATATTTGGTGGTATGCATGTTTATTAGCTGCATGAGCATGACCAATTTGTTATACAAAAGTTCAGGTTGCACAAACAAGATATGTGCTTGACCGGAGTTATAGTAGCAGTTCAGAATGTAAAACTACGAAAAGTAGGCCGTTTGTTGGGCTTGCTTGGACCAGTCAGGACTCTTGACCTTGTACAAACATGCACATTACTGTTTACTTTGCATGGAAGGATAAATGAAACGAAAGTTTCATTCGTTGTCACTTACACTAATTACAGCTCTTTGGTTTTAATCTTGCCTCAAAACAAAAATCGACATATTTGTTTTTAACTTGCTCCTGCAAAACAGAATTTAACTTATGAATTCCTTATGGCATATATTTACAGTACATGGCTGTCTTACAACTTCATGCTTAGCACTGTGAGCCAGCACTTTGATCATGTTATATATCCAGCTGGATTTTAAATTCTTAACCAGACATTAAAAAAAAAAAACCAAAACAATCGAATGACAACAACAACAAAAAAGCCACCAAACTTGTATATACTGAAATACCTCTGTGTTAACATTACTTGTCCAACATCAAAACGCTTTCATCCTGGATATGTAGGATTCTGTTACAGTTTATAGTCTTGCTTTGACAATTCATTCTTTCATTTTTCTGAGCAAAGAACATCTAACATTACCATTAAAAATGAACATAGATTCATGTGTGACTCGGGGGAACTGACTACTCATGTCTCCATCAGTGACTAGTTATCATTTTAAGCTTTAATAATGTTTCTGTTGTATTTATTTTATGCTTTAATTTTTTGGTGTTTTCATTCTGTGCTTTAATTTTTCTGTTGTTAGACTTTAATTTTTATCTTTTTTTAACGCATGTTTTAATTTTGTTGTTGTTGTTTAATGTTTTTAACCATGTCATTTGTTTTATTAAGTATACTGTGTTTCAGGAATTGGTTGCTCTGTAGTAAACTGATGCGGTTATAATCAGGATGTGTGAGTCTTTTCATGTGTATGAGTAAAACGAAGTGTCTGCTTTTGCATTTAATAGATTCCAATCATTTTCCCCTTCATTATCCATTTATTATTTAAGCATAAAATATTCTGACAAACCAAGTGACCAGGATCCGTATATTTTTGTACCAGCTTATCTCACCCTTGTGAGAAAAAAAAAGTATGAAGGCCTACCTGGTTGGTGTACCAGCTGCCATACACATGAACAAGCAAATCAAACATGTTGAAAAGCTTTTTGGTCAAACTAACAATGTAACATGTAAACAACTGTACACCACATCTGGTCAATCAATCATAGCAAAAAGCAGAACACAAGACAGTGGGAAATCAGCATTTTATTTCATTCAGGTAGTTTGCACTTGCAGTCATGTAATGATGTGGATAAAAAAAATTGATATGAGTAGTACGCGATGCTGATTGTTACGGGTTAGCGCATACCTGTAGAACTTTTATCACAACCTTGGAGCTATAAACACACAACTGATGAGGGGTTTCAGGGTAGGTGAAAGGGGGAGGGAGGGGGATGACTGGTATGCTAAATGATAAGGTTGCTTGCCTTATTTCATTTTATTTCCTCTATATTTTTTTTTATTTTTTGTAATTGTAAAATGAACTATTAGTCTTCATAGTGACCAGTTGTTTAAGCCACAAAGAAGTGCAAACTGGAAATACAGTTCTTTAAAAAAAAAAAAAAAGCGAAAAGGACTGTGAGCGATGGAGTAAGAACAAGGGCTGGGATTTCCTTGTCAGGATACGGCACAACTTTCTATGGATACACACAAAGGAGGGGGTGGGAGGGGAAGGGGAAATCTAGTGTAATAAAAACCAAAGGTAGTAAACAGCACATTTTGGCATCTTTGTGAAAATCGCACACCGTTTCTTCATATGAACACTTCATTTTTGGAGGTACCGAAACAGCAATCTCCCCATCAAGCAATCTCCAGATAACTTCATTGTTATATTAAAATGCCTGCTGTGTTATTTTTTGGAAGTCAGAATTAATCATGTCTCCATCACTATCCTGGAATTTGTCCAGTCAGTGTAAGTTATTGATGCAATTAGTCCAGCTGTTAATGCCTTTATATAAGTACACAGCTATGGAGGTAAAATAAACCTCGTATGTAAACTGTCAAGTGTATGTACACTGATCAAACATTCAATACCTGTACTCCTGTTTGTTCATATGTAAAAGGGTGATGTAGCAAATTTATTGCCACAGATTACAAACATTTGATTCTTTGAGCGAATTGTGGTAACACTGACCAATCCAGGTTTTGCTTATACATACTCCGGGTATACTTTCATGATTGCCAAGAGATACATATATTGCAGGCATCCTGGCAGTGTTTTTACACCAGCATGAAAACCTTTAAAAAAAAAAAAATGTCATCTTGGCACATGGTGGGAACATGTAAAACCCAACACAAACAAATGTAAAAAAATCTCTCTCTCCATTTTCACACACATACGCTCACACCACATTCAAAAGCAAATGTGATATGTTAAATATGAACACTTAAATCCAAAGTAAGTACAACATATAAAGTGAACATTTCTGAAGTTACTCGTATCAAACAAGTTACCCCATCCCTTTAAAAATATAGAGTATATTTTATACAAAAAAATCTAATAGTATCCAGTCCTTTCAGACATAATCTTTCAAAGTCTTCAACTTATTTGTAAAAGCAAATTCAGGTCATTTTAAAATTCTCACACTGTGGAAGACGTAATTTTCTTGCAGTGAACAAAATGTGTGCACAAATATTCTGACTAAAGGCACATCAGGTAGTTTGGAGACTAAAATGTGATCAGTCATACATCATAAGTTGTATCAAAAATACATGATATTTTAAAATGTCTGTAAGATTAAACTGGTCTGTTTGGATTTCAGATCTACCAGAAAGAAAACACACAAGCATTTTTCAACTCTCGATAGGCACTTTATACAGTAAAAAGGGACTAAAACTCATGACATCTGAGAGTACTGAAAAGACCTATTATAGAAAACTGCATTTCTTCAATGAAAAAAATGTTTGCTTGTGTACCCAGCTCACTCTTGGTTGTGATAACTCACACATCAAATGAACATCACGCACACACGTGCACACTCGTTAAATTTTGAACTGTACACAATTAGTTAATTGATGTAAGAGCCGTAAAGGGTTAGAAACAATAGTCCTTTTATGCTTTCACTCACTCTGCAACATGCAGTAAATGCAATCACTGTATGAGAAGCTATTATGTCAATACAAGTTACTGTCTGTCACCCTGTCCAGTCATTTAATTCCTGCAGATATGTACTGCTGTTCCACTCGGTGACAAAACATTACAAGAACACTGAACGTTAGGTGAGATGCCTACTTACCTATCTGATCACTTCCAAAGTAAAAAAATTAACAACTGTGTCCCAACTTAATACATCCAAAATGATTTGAAGCTGCCCGTAGTGGAAGTTTTCTTTAGACTCAAATATCCTATGAAAAAACACACAACAAAACAAAAACATCCTTCAAACTATCAATCCAGCTAAACTTTTTGACACAGTTTCAATTTTCTTTGCATGCTGCTTTTGAGCATCTTTACAGCCCTACAAACTGACCTGTTTAAAAAAGAAAAGCAGATGAGAAATAAAAAAGAGGAAAGAAAAAAAAAAGGCCATTCCATTCAGTGAAACATGGACTTACTGACAAATCCCTTCGTTCAACATGGAATGGCTTTGAGAAAACAAGTAGCCTAGTCTTGCATCACTCTATTCAACAGTTTCCAACAAGAAATCCATCAAGAAAGGGACAGCTCAGGTTTACCGTACGGCATGTGCCATGTTATGGGACATCCAATCCACTGACATGAATGACCTGTTCCAAAAACTTTTACATCAACATTTCTGAAATGTCTTGATGTCAAGTTTTTCAGAAGTCGAGCCAATGGTACCACTGTCCCAATGGGCATCATGCATGCAACTCAAACCTTACGCCCGACAGTCCTTCCTTTGTGGAGAGAAGAACAAGACAAACGTTACTTGAAGGCAAGTTGAAAGTCACAAATGGTGCATCAGTGGAATGATTCAGGGTTCCCTGCAACAAGTGTTGTTGCCCAACACTCAACACACAGCCCACAAAGAAAGCAATGTTTTCATATGACCGACACCCCACTGCCCTATACTGCAATTCTAAACAAACATTCTATGAGCTAATATCTAAAACATTCCTATCCTTAACCCTTTACTCCTGCACCCTGTCCACCAGTACCCTGCATTGTCAACCATGCAAGCAAAGCAAAAACTTAAAACCCTTTGACATCCTCACCTTATCCATCAGCTTCCTGTAGATATGGTTAGATAGGGTCAAGTTTTTGCAGTAGGTGGATAGGGTACTGGAGTCAAAGGATTATAAAAGGACTTTACAAATTAACTGTCAATGCTGCTTTAATAGCTCTTTGCACATGAAACTGTTAGTGCTACTCTGTTCTGATAAAATTTTAACAAATCACAGCTGCCGAAAGATAAACGTTCACTTTTTAAAAAGCGTTTGAATGCAGAGAGTAACACTTTTTTTGCTTCTTTACTTCAGCAAAATTACACAAAAGCCTCAAAAATTTTTATTCTAAAATTTAGAGAGATCTTAATTTATTTTCAACCTTTTATCAAAACCAAAGCTATATTGTGAGTCAATGAGGAACAATGTAACAGTCAGTATGAAAACCGTTTCTTTGTGGCCAGCTCTCCAATCACACAGTAAACCACACTGTGGTCTTGGGCCCAACATTGTAAGTTAAGACAACTCCAATGAATGATACATCTGTCGCGCTGGGGTAAAAACCTCAACATATGTATATCATGCTTATCACAGTATGAGTCCATGGCAGCAAATTGCCCTCACAACTTTCACCTTTCCACGTGTGTGGCTGTGCCATGTGGTCAGCTCTGTTTACCAGTGTTTTTGGTGCTGCAGTAACAAGTGACTATCTCGTTACTTAGTTACATTTCATTTACCCATGAGATAGTCAGCAGCCGTCCGGCAAAAACATGGAAAAATGAAAGGCGTGACTGCCATGCTGCCAAGTTTCATTCACAATCAAAATCCTGTGGCACCAGCCACAGAAGATCTGCCCAACCTATGGACATGAGATACAAATTATTGGTCCAGTCCATAGGTCAGACATGAATATGTATATCCCTCATGGCATCATATGATGCAGTCGAATCGATTTCAAGATGCATGAGAAATGAAAATGCGAAATGAATGAGAAAATGTTTCAATGTGTATCGAGATCATCAAAAGGGAAATAACTCTCATAGGCTGTTGGTCCTGACAATTCGTAGCATGAAACACCTCAGTTAGGATGAGTCATCCTAGGAACGGTGGCAACGAAAGCCAAAGGCTAGGATGTGACATCCTAAGCAGCAGGTCGCCAAAGCCAAAAGATCAGCAGTTGAGAGAATTTGAGGTCTGACGATGGTCAGCAGCAAACACTGGGGCCTTCAATCCCCAAGGCTAGTAGTTGGGTATTTGGTGAAGAGGGGGTGCATGAGCAAGTCTTTGGCAGATGGCCGGAACTCAGAGTTCTGCTCCAAGCAGCGCAGCATGAGGTCACGGACTGGAGGCAACAAGTTGTCTGGTATAGGAGGTGGATCCACTGATGAGGCAATCTGTCAACACATCATTTTCTAATGCATTTCAACACTGTTCTAGGCACGGCTGTTCACTCCCTTCTTTCCCTCTATCTTTGAGTTTAGCACCGACCCGCCTGACCCCGGTCATGACCTGACCCGGTTCCTGGCATCGTCTTATCTGTGTCAGTACCAGGCGCCTGCTGCTAGTCTTTGTTCTTACTCGTGCAGAGTGGCAGAGTCTTAATTTTATGCGTTTTTAGCACGGCACTGTGGATACTACGTGGCATTGATGGAAATTATAGTTTGCTTTTCGTGAAGTTGAGTTTGTGCACTTTAAGTGGCAAGTGTTTCTGTCTGGCATTCGTTCTTCATGTTGTAATTGTGAATTAATCACATATAGTAAAAACTGTTGCTTAAGTGATGGAGCCTTCAACTCAACATACATATGCACTGCACTGTGAGAGACTTAACGCTTTGTGTCGCGTGTGTGGGGAACGTGTGAAAAGACAGCTAAAAGACAAACGATCAAATATTAAACTCTGTGTTGAATACGCTTATGAGCTGCTTGTGTTCCATAGCATTGATATTAATTCAGATACGGAAGGACAGCATCCCAAAGCTCTGTGTCTCAGGTGTTATTACCGAATAATGAAACTGAAAAAATCCAAAACAACGGTGACTAACCAAACTACGGCCAACACTCGTGCACTCAGTGACATAATGCGCACACAGAACATGTGGACTGAGTTCAGTGGTACTTTGTCTGTCGCTGAGTGTCAAGTTTGTCATCATTTTGATATGCAGACAAAATGTGGCCGGCCAAAAAAGTTGCAAGTCGGAGCCCCCAAACGGAAGGCAGACAGTGACATGGACCAAACTGTTATGGACTGTGGCGGAGACTTTGACAGTAGTCTGATAGGGCCATCAACTTCAACACCTGTCAAGAAATTCAGAACCGCTGACACACAAACATCTCCTCCAGAAAAAGCATCATTGGCAAGTATTCCTCCCGCGATACCTCAAGAAAAAACATCTCATTGCAAAACATGCGGTAGGTCCCCATATAAAGCAACTCCACGAAAGAAGCTGAGACCACTAGACCAGATAACTGCACCACTGTTGAAAACAAGAAAATTTTTTAACAGAATTTGCAAAAGCTAAAACCAGTACTTCGACAGACAGACAAACATTGACAATCAAAACGGATGGACCACCACGCGTTTATAAGCAAGTCCCACAACCACGAAAAACATCGGCGCTTGCTGGCTCTCCTTTGCGAAAAAAACGATCAAAGTTCATGCAAAAACTTAGAATGGATATTTCAGGCAGTAGCATAGAGGACTCTATCTCACAACACACATCAGAAATAAAAACAAAAACAAAAGCAACTAGAGAAAAGATTCTAAAAGGAGCAGGGTGTGGACAAGCAACAGTATCCAGTAAACAAGGTTCTGCACTGCGAACCCAACTCGGATTGACATGGTCACAGTACAGAAAACTAAAGACAGTTCACAGAACGTTAGGGGTACAATTTGATAGTGAAAACAAAGAAAGGCAGGAACAATCTAAAGCAATGCTGGCAGAAATAGAAATAAAGGAACTTAAACTGTGTTTCAACAATGAAAATGATAAAATCACAGAAGAAAGAGTGATCCCAGTTGCCTGCGTTCAAAACGTTCAGAATCTTGTTGAAAATTTACTGGAACAGTACGAAAAAAACAGGAAAACTGACATGGCATGACAATACAATTCCACAAGATGAAATCTGGGTAAAGATAGGCGGGGATCACGGGGGAGGTTCATTTAAGCTTACACTACAAGTTGCAAACACCAGTAATCCTAATTCAAAACTCAACACATGCCTGCTGATGATCTGTCACTGTAAAGACACTCCTGAAAATCTGCGAAGATTGCTGAAACCATTCAGAGCTCAAACTGAAACACTCCAAAACATGACATGGAAAGGAAAGAAAATTCGTTTGTTTTTCTTTGGCGACTATGACTTTCTGACAAAAGTGTACGGCCTGTCAGGTGCTCAGGGAGCTCACCCCTGCCTTTTTTGCACAGCATCCAAGCGACAAATTCAACTCCCACCTCAGTGCAATGCAGGCAACATCACAAAACGTAATCTTAAACAGATCAAGAGAGACAATCGCATGTACAGATATTCCAAAAAGAAAATTGCCAAGTTGTACAACAACGCAGTCAGAAGACCCATTTTGCCTATAGAAACAGACCACATTGCTCCTCCATACCTACACATACTACTCGGTATAACAAAGAAACATCACGATCTGATGGAGGAAGACTGCCACACACTTGACAAATCCATAGCAGAATCCTTAGCTGCTAGTGACAAACAGACACCAGAAGTAGGGATGGTCTTCAAAGATTATGTAATGCAGCTGAAGCAAATAGAACAAAGAAAGGAAGAGGTGAGACACCTTGAGACACAACTTGTTTGGAATGAACCAAATGACGAAACCTCCTTGGCAGATTTTCAGGCACAACAGGAGCAGCTTCAAAACAACATACACAAACAAGAAGATGAGATAGAAGAACTGAGGTCAAGCCTAGATTTACCGCAATTGTCAGGTCCAGTTACAAAACACCTGGATACAGTACTCCAAGACAACATTTGCAAACAAGCATATCACGGCAGGTCATTCATAGGGAATCACTGTCACAAATACATGCAAGCAGACACAATCACACGTCTTTCTGACAGCATTGTAACAAAAACAAATGAACTTGTAGAAGACAGTCACATAAGGGATATGGCCTTGCACATCAGCCAGAAGTTCAAAACACTGAACACATTTTATTCCAACATTCATGCTACAATTTCACACTCAAGACCAGTCACCCAAGATGACATTTACACACTTGACAAACACATTCAACAATACATGACGTTTTACAGGACAACATTTCCTCACAAAAAAGTGACACCAAAACAACATATACTCGAGGAACACAGCCTTTCGTTTGTTAGACAGTTCCGATTTGGATTATCTTTTTTGGCGGAACAGGGGGGTGAAGAAGTTCACGCGGTTGTTAACAGCCTGGCAAGGAGAGTGTGGGGAGTCAGAAGTAAAAAAGAACAGCTGATGATCATCATGAGAGAACAATTATCTTTAGTGTCTCCTGAACTACAAACCACGCTTTCCATGCTGTCTGTGGCAACGACCTCCAAGACTGTGTAATCTCACTCAGCCAACCCGTCTGCTCCCCCCAGCCACCCCTCCTCTCCACCCTCTCATCTCCCTGTTGTGTAACCTGTTTTCACTCAGTATCAACTTTATCAAATCATCAGTAAACTTTATGAATGTACTGTTATCATAAATCCACTGATCGTTTTGTCTTTCACACGTTCTCCCCCCTCATCTTATAGTGTTTCTGTGCCTATTTCTCATTATGGATACTGTACAGTTGATTTTCACCAGACTTGCGTTTGAGTCCATAACAAGAGCCAGATAATTGCCATTATGTTTTTATTTCTTGTGTCTTGTTGTGTACGTATGTCAAAATGTTTCTGTCATTAATTTAACGTCAAAATAATAATTGCATGTTCACAATGGGGAGTTTAAAACACCCATTTTTAACAAAGTTGCATATTTCCTTCTACTGTAGCATGCTTTCTCACTGTCTTTCCGTCGTTGTCATTCCTTTGTTTGAAAAGCTACAGGAACATTTTTTTATACCGGAAGAAAGCTGGATTTATTGGCTTTCGAATGCACATGAGAGCGTAACTATATATTGCTTTCCAAAGACATGGTTTACGGTTTTGTACTGATACTACCTTGTAAGCACCGGCCGCCTATGTTCTGCGGCGATGCGTTATCGCTTAGGCCTGTGTGTGCTGAGCGGCATTCCGGTTAAGCGCGATGGAGTGAAAGGGAGGGAGCGGCCGTCGCTACAATTAGTGTGTGCACCGCGTGCTAGCCTCTCAGAGGTCACTATCAGTTCAGGAACGGGGTCAGCGCCAACTGAAAGTCAGCTTCACACAGCCGTGTAGGACAAGCAAAATTACAGCAAATTGGAAACTAAAAGAATACCAATCTAATCTCCCTTCTCCACCCAAACAAAAGGCCAAATATCTTCAACTCTAGTGCAAAATTTGTCATGTATACTTTTATTCCTTAAAAGAAAGAGGGAAAAGCATCAGCACATCTTACAACACAACACTGCCTTTAGCATCAAAAGCAAAGTAAGAAGTGCTCATAAAATCTCTTTGTCTGGTCTTTAATTAATCTGGATGTGCCTAAGAAAGCTGCATGCCATGTGGCCTTCAGATACATACAGTTGTGGTCCAAATGTGTTTCTTAAGACTGATCTATGTATGGTCTGGTTGGTGTACAAGTAGAACAATCACCTTACTATCACAACTTGGCCTGGCTGGTGTACAAGTAGAACAATCACCTTACTATCACAACTTGGCCTGGCTGGTGTACAAGTAGAACAATCACCTTACTATCACAACTTGGCCTGGCTGGTGTACAAGTAGAACAATCACCTTACTATCACAACTTGGCCTGGTTGGTGTACAAGTAGAACAATCACCTTACTATCACAACTTGGCCTGGCTGGTGTACAAGTAGAACAATCACCTTACTATCACAACTTGGCCTGGTTGGTGTACAAGTAGAACAATCACCTTACTATCACAACTTGGCCTGGCTGGTGTACAAGTAGAACAATCACCTTACTATCACAACTGACAGACAGAAATCCGGTCCAATGTGCATTCAGCCTGCATCCACCTAGCCATGAATGAGGCCCAATAACATACATTTTCTTTGCAGCCAATTGCACTTCATGCGACAATCACAAAATTTATGTGAGAAATTTGTCACATGCATGCACTCTCTCACCTTGAAAATGAGCGCCAGGTGATTGGAAATGTCATGCGAATTCCAGGGTGGTCGACAGGTGCTCATCTCGATCATCACACATCCCACACTCCACACATCACATGCTCTTCCGTAACTCTCCCCCCGTAAAACCTGGCATCAAAGTGTCGGGTGCATAGTCATACACAAAATTAATATGTTTAAACTCATTTAGACATAAACAACAAAAAGTCACACAAATACAATAAGGTAATATTTTTTCAATCAACATTTCACAAGCCACCACACAAATCAATATTTTTCAATCAACAGCTAACAGTAAAGAATGTACTGGAACATACCCCCCAAAAAAAAAAAACAACAAAAAACCTGAAAAATGCCTTTTCCAACCTGTAAATTCAACTTCCACTACACATTTTCCTTTCTGATCTGAGGTTCCACCATGTAATTTCTGAGTCATATCATCAGCCCTATCTCAAATCTATCTAAATTCTGCAGCTTCATACATTACCATTCTAGAAACTTTCATCAACTAAAAAACCTTCAGCCAGCTTCTTGTTTTCAAGCACAGTCATGTGTCAGAACTGTCAGTCCAGAAGTCAGGATGGAAGATATGGTCTTTACAAAGTCATCTTTGTTATAGCACTACTACTCTTCCATAATTGTCCTGCTAGGACACTGCTTTGTCAGGAAGTCCAATGACAGAACTGACCCCTGGCAGCACTCACCTCTGGTGCCATGAAGGCGATTGTCCCCAAAAGCTGACCCTGAAATTCCCCAGCCCCAGTGGCCTGCGACGCTAAACGTGCTGAGGCCCCAAAGTCTCCAATCCTCAACTGCTGACCCGTACTGTCAACCAACAAGTTGGCTCCTGAAACATATCACCAAAAATTTCTTTATTTCACTTCTGTTTGTATACAGACAAAACAGAAACTTTATCAAAAGAGTTTTTTTTTTATCATGATAAAAGCTTCATGTTTCAATCTGAAATCTATTTTCAAATAAGGGCATATAGGTTTTCCAGTAACTTGACTGGTCATGGGGTAGTGAGATCAGAGACCTCACCTTTTTTCAAGGCTAGTTTATGAGGTTGATGCCCATCACCTCCTCTTCAGTGTTTACCTTCTCCAAACGTGAAGAAAGACTGGTACCTGTTTACAGATGGGTGGACTGGGGCTGGGTGTTCAACTCATCCACTCATCAACTCATCCACTCTCAACTGTGTTTAATCTTAGCTTCTGGCAGCGAGCACTATGCTATTGTACCTCCACACTCAATCCCACTTCCATCTTCAAAATACATAAAGTTTTTTGTTTTTTGTTTTGTATGCATTTACATACATAAATAGGAAAGACAATTTCACTTTCTGTCTGAAATCTGTTAAGAGGTGAACTTTGTCCAATAACCCTGAGCTCACAGAATGAGATGGCTGAGATGTACTACTCTCGTGTCAACTTTCTGGAGGCAGATCCACTCCTCTCTCTTTCTTTCATCTTCCCTGCTCTTGACCAGGGTCAGGAACCCCTTCACAGCTGGATGGACTGCAGGCCACAAAGTTTTGTAAGCCAGGTTCAAGCCCATGCTGTCAGAAATGTGTGCACATGTATTTACAGGCATGAGGTTGAAAGTTTCTGTTTCAGTCTGAATTCTATTACTGTTCTTTAAAATGCACGAAAAAGACAAAACTGGCATTTTTCAAACCTGTTTCTGCTCTCATTTCACACAACTGTCCACAAAACGGGACTCACTACTGAGCACATATATCTATATTGCTTGAAGGACACAAACAGACTACAGGCATGGGAATTGGTATAAGGAGAATCCTCTGAAACTAGGGGGTCCGGGGGCATGTCCCCCCGGAAAATTTTTTTCTGCTACATTAAAATCTGCGCAATCTGGGCATATCTGGGCATCACTTTCAGGCATATTTCCATTGTAAAATTATTCAAATTTGGCACTTTTATAAGGTTAATATGCCCTCTTCGTCAAGTGCGTCTGTTCGATTAACAATTCTTGCCACTGATGACATCTTCAATCGCTCACTGGAACGTGCGACTGTTTTTAAATCATGCAACCGCTCACTGCCTCGAATGCTTCAAAAAGAAAAATGGCCGCTGAAGGGATAGTATTGCTGCGTTCAAAGCCGCTGACTCACTCGCAAAAGCGGATGTGCCCGGCGATGCAACTACCTATAGAAAGCGCGGACGCTGCTAGCAGCATTAGCGGGCGGCTGCAAAGATTGAACGCTACACCGGAATCGCGCACTATAAAATTCTGGATCGGCACGGTTACGAATATTTTAATTTTTTTTTTGCCTTTCTCGAGAATCCGAGGAGCTCAATTTTTTTTCCCGAGGACACTAGGTTGATTTCCGCTGAAAATAGCGGATACGAGGAGAATTCCCATGCCTGAGACTAGGACAGCATGAAACAAACTGAAAGACAGACACATGTAAGCACACCAAGAGCTTCAGAGTACTGAGACAAAAAGGAGGATGGTCACTCAGACAAAACTGAGTATCCGGACAGAGGTGGATGCGACAACAGAACCAGGCAGTGAACGTCTTTCCACTGATTTCTCAACCAACTGGTCAAGTATTTTGCAGTTTGTATGATCTCTGGCATTAGCTGCGCTTATGCACTTGTAAGATATGGTTAAGTAACATGCTGTTTTAACTCTTCGTAGACGTGACAGCGGATATTCCGCTGCAGCCAGCAAGGCTGTTAGAGATGTAACAGCGGACATTCCACTGCAGCTGGCCAAACCATTAGAGACGTGACAGCGGATATTCCGCTGCGGTTTTTAAAAATAGATGCAAGCCGGTCGCTGGTCTAAGGGAACTAACTACACATATAGAAAAACTGGTATCTTCTGAAGTGTTTGTTACTTCCCTTGCATCGATTTTATCCCGATTAGTCACAGTTTCTTGCCTTTATCCAAACCAACCGGAGTGACCATCCTTGCACCAAAATGGCGATGCCGAGCAAGAGAGCACTTCTTCTTCAAAGGATCGTCAAAATCACTTTGCTGCTTCACTGTGTGAAAACAAAGCTGTGTTTGTTCTTTTATATCTTCTGGTCATACCAAGGACTTGTGATTACCTGGATTTCTGGATTACCTTGTCAAGAATGGGTGTTTCACTGACTTTATGTATTGGATTACTGTCGGCTGCAATCAAAAACTTTTTTCCCAGAGCCAAAACCCTACCCCATTTCACCTTCTAGGATGGTAAGTAGAATAGATGTATTGTCTTTGTATGTAGCTTCAGCTCAAAGAGCGTAAACTGAATTTTATTTTGATATAAAATATGTTCTTGTGCTGTAAAATCTGTATTTTGAGAATTTTTTTAAAACCCCCCAAAATTGTGCGTCACCAGGTCCTGCTGATCGTGTCCACAGTGGTTGTGCAAGGCCACTATATTACGTCTTCAAAGAGTTAAGTCAAATTTCACAGAGGCTGATGTCATTAGACAAACAAAAAACAACTGAACATACAGCAGATGCTAAAAAATATAATACTCCAATTCCACAACACACACTTCAGCTCCCTCACACAAACTATCCAATATCATGAACACACACAACCATTCCACTAACAAGCACACTCAGCCATCACATGAACCAGAGTAAGGGAGCTGACCCTTGAGATCTCGATGCAAAATATGGCTGTCATGGAGATAGGCCAGTCCACGGAGTATCTGTCGTGTATAGCGGATGGTGACAGCCTCTGTAAAAGCTCCGTACTGCCCCAGCAGGTAAGACAATGACCCCCCTATAACACAGCATAACAACAATGTCAGGGTTTACCTCTTTTTTTGTCAGGCTGGAAGTATTTTCATAACAAATGAATCACTTTAATGTTATTCTTATTGTATTTGCCCAGCCGATTGCACAGGACCATGTCAGGACTATAACCATTTCAAAAGCTACACATCTCGTTGGACAAGAGAATCAAGTACACATATAAATGCATCTGCACACATAATCTAAAGATATGCCCCTGGTGTTGACCACTCTATCCTATTTATTACCAGAGGATAGAAAAAAAAAAACACATCTGAATACTAATGTGAACATTCAATAAAACTTACACAAAAAAATGGCCTAAGTTACCCAAAACTGCTTCTGCACAGCCCATTTCCCCAGAGCCAAACATGCAGTTAATACATGTAACCAATTATCAATTCTAAGAGGAAGTATGTAAGGCTTTATAGGAAACATACAGATGAATGGACCATCAAGGTAGAAAATGACAGGAAGAGATGACAGCAAAGGAGCACAGCAGAAACAAAGAGTGACAAACAAGGGAAAATTTCTTGCAAGAATTTCTGCCCTGGCATCCCCACAGGGGAATCAAATGTTACACACATCCACCAGTCGATTTGGTACAGTGGTTAACGCAACAGACTAACAACTGGAAGGTTGTAAGTTCAAATCTCATCACTCCTATCAAGATCACTGTGGATTTTTTTGCCCTAACCAGCTCCTACCCAGAGCCGAGTGTGCTATGGGCTCACTAGGAAGACTGGGATAACACAGTTGAGTCATATCCACTTCATATACATAGTATTGAGGGTTATTCACATTTCCTGACTAGTATCACAGGTGTCTGTATCTCCTGTGCCAGGATATCAAATTATCATGTAAGCAAAGCAGTGTCTCAATCTACAATGAAACTGTGTAGCATCATAATCATCATTCTCATCATCATACATCATAATACACTATCATGCATCATCACTGCACTGTGAAAAATTGTCCCAGGCTACGTGGCATAAAAACAGGACAGAAACAAGAATCAATAAATAAATAAAAAAAATAATATTACATAAATCCATGAGTGAACTCGATCAAGTTTTCTCACTTCATACCAGATACAAAAAGTTTCCCTTCAATTGTTACTACTTTTACACCTTTGTCAACTCAATACAGACATTTTGACTCAACACACACAACTCACCTGTGTGACCACCTGTATAAAAGAATATTTAAAACATTCCACAGAGCAAACCAATTAACACAAAAACCATCCCCCTTGAAAAGGATCATCTTTACTCCTTTAGAAAAATAATAGATAAGATCTGTCAGCAACACCCTAAAGTCTTGTCACTTACTTGGTGAAACAAAAATGGGAAGTCTAATGTATGTGAAGTTTTCAGAATCCCTCAAACTCTCCTTGTCTCACCATACAGAGTTCCAGCCTCCCCAGCCAAGTTAAAAGCTTACTGACAGTCTAACTGAAATGCATTAGCAAACTGTGATTTCACTGCTTTTCTCAAGAAGGTAAAAGGACCTGTAAGGCAGAAAATGAACTGAATAAAAACAAAATGTTGTGTTGTAGCTATGGGAATTAACATACAAACTGACTCATGCCAAAGCTTTTCAGGTGTACAATACTCACTTCCCTATGTGCAGACCATGCATCCACCATGTGGTTGACAAAGATGTAATAAGTTGACCCTTTCATGTCAGGCTACTGATCTACCCACAGTTCATAGTTCATGACAAAAGTTTTCTATTTAGTCTATGACACAAAGTACTCTTGGAAGTCACAGGATCATCCTTTTCTTGGCCTCGAAAATTATATTCAAGTGAATTCCTATTTACCTAGTTTGCTTCCTAAAAACAGGGATCAATATACACCTACATGCCTCTCACTGTGCACTGATAACGCTATAGAACTGCACAGAAATTGCCTGAGGACACAATCTGGGGAATTTAATTATTTTGTGTGTGTGGAAGAATTTAACATACAACAGATATGTTTTTACACATTGATATATATATTATATATATATATTTGAAATATCAACAAATTATTTTCTCTTTGTATGACTCTTGAAAATAGTCTACTTGAACAAACATGAAAATTCTGAGAGTGAAAATCAAAACTGCACATGCCCTTAGTATGATACTTAGCAGGTAATAAATGTGTGCAGCAACCAAATATGACACAACATTCATTCAACAAACTGTGAATACACAAAGTAATCAACTAAATGTATCATAGATATTCAAAGTAGATGGACAGACAGACAGGTAAGTAACAAAGAGCAAAGGAAAAACCAAAGCCAACATAGGAGAAGGTCTCACACATACAAACACACAAATTTACATACATACACAATGTCACACAAAGCATGCACACACACACAGTCACACAACACATGGACACACACATATACACACTGTCATACAATGCATGGATGTACACACACGCAACACATGCGCACACATGCAACACATGCGCACACACATACACATTTCCCACAAGTCCAGACCTGACATCCATTCAACAAACATGTTGAAATGACATCCCTGTTTGGTGGCCCCTAAGATTCGAACCACATTGGGGTGACTGAGGCGCGACATCATGTGGATCTCTGCCGTGATGGCCTCTACCACACTTTCTTGTTCCACTGGAGAGTTGCGGCAGAATGAGATCTGAAAACACCACAGTGAACTAATGAAAAACTGACCAGCATAAGTAAAGATAAAAACAAAAAGATAGCTTGTTCCATAACCTAGAGAACCCAGTATGATTATCATCATTATTATTATCATTAACAATCCTATAACTGCCACCAACGTAAAATTATGGAGCTCTCAAAGCCTTCTTTGACGCACACAAACATAAAATTAATGGAGGTAGTTTGATGTATATTTCAGTCTAATGTAAATGGGAGAGAAGCACTGACTAATGTTGTCAGTCTCAGAGAGGGTTCATGAAAGCGATTGGCTTCCCTTACATGACTTTTTGACCTATGTAACCCTCACCCAATTGGTTTTATTTTTCTGAGAATAGAAACTGGTTTTCAGCAAAATGGCAACGCCAAGACTGTCTAGCAATCCTGCATGTTTTCAGCTTTGAAAGCATGTGAGTTGAGTCAAGATTTTATGAATGACTGTAGGATGATTCAGCAAACAATTCTGAGACAAGAAGGCTGAAAACAGCAGTAATTACTAGCTGTTGGTGTGAAATGTGCACCAGACAGAGCAGACACAAAATTATTGATCCTACTATAGCATGTAACAAAGGGTTTGTGGTTGCAGGCAATACTGGCAGTCAGCCAACACCTTCAAAGTGTTGAAGTACATAGTCCCAACATTGTAAAATCACTCACCCCTTCCAGGAAAAAGGAAGACTAGGGTGATGGAATTGGGGTGGACTAAAATCAAAGAAAAGAGCAAGACAACAAAGAAAGTGACAGAAAAGAGGAAATTTCTAGCAAATAATTTCCAGTGGAAGGGGATCTCAATCATACTGAGAGAATCCCAGCATCCTCAAGGGAAAAGATCTGAGGGCAGCGAACTCCTAGGGTGGCGAAATGATACAGACCTTGACTTTTCTAGAGGCTAGTATTATGACAGCAGTGCCCATTCCCTCTCCCCTGCTGCATTATCTTCCCCGACCCCATATATTCACAGTTGAGTAAACTAGAGACTGCATGCAACAACTTCTTCTCAAGTCAGACTCAACTTAACTCTTTCGCAATGCGCATCGGGATTTCCCGATCATGTCTCAACAACACTTGTCTACGAGCGTCAGAGAAATCTGACTTGAGTTTTGAAAATTTGCGGGGCTTTCAGTATTTCCGTCAACCGAAACTAATACCCAGAAACAGATTGTCTGATCATTCCTAGCATCGTTTCAGTCATGGCACTACGCAGTTGGCGAGTGATCCGTGCAAAGTTCATGATCCACAATCTCCGCAGCGAAGCAGACGACAGAAAAGCAACTGGCTGAACAATTACTCAATAACTCGGCGCTTTTCAACACGATCTCTTCTTTCAGTGCACGTGGTGTGTGTGCGCGTCGGATTGTATCAAATTTCATTGAAAATGTGACTGTAGGAACTGATTTATTGACCTGACTGTGTATTTTGTAAGGCATTTTTCACATGAAAATGTCTCTAATTTTACTTGTACCGTTACTCAGCAACCATGAGGGTTAGACAGCTGAAATTTCAGCATGTAGTACACCAATCTTTTATTATATGACCCACCAAATTTCAAAACTCTGTTTTCATTTATTTTTATGAGAATTTTTCTCATGACCTATACAAATGGTGCGTATCAGGGGAACGGGAAGGGGCATAATCATACATAGCGAGCAAATGTAGTCAGAAGTTGCTCTATGTCAAACAGCCTGCACCAGTGGAATATGCTGGATTACTTACAATATTAACAAATAATTTTATACAGTACTGAGCATTTGAAAAATGCTGGCCCTTGGTGGGCAACAGAAAAGCCAACGACAATGACCACCTGGTCATTCTTGTGGTACTAAGTTGAGCAAAGAACTAAATAGAAACCAACAAAAACAAAATGAACTAAGAAACAAAAGTAAAACAAAAAGTAAAGGAAGGATTTTTATTCACCCCCCCCCCCCCCCCCCCACCCCACCGCAGTCTATCTGACCTGTTTAACAGCCATGATGACGCCAGTTTGTACATCCCTGGCCTGATAGCAGGTGCTGAAGGCCCCAGTACCCAGCAGTGGACCCTTCACCCAGTGAATGCCTTCATAGTAGATCTGTGGGCCCTGCCGCTCACAGGATAATGACTTGATGGTGTTCTTTGAATCCACCTCCTGTAAATCATAAAGAATTCATGAAAGATCCATTCAATAATAAATAGGGGAGTAGGGGGTGAGGGCTGGAGGGACAAGACTGTATCTGTCACAAACTGACATAGAATGAAGAATGGACTGTTCTGTTTACCTGCATGTACACTGGGTCAGAGAATCCCATAATATGTACAGGTATTCTGGTAGAGAGTACACCTAAGATGGGGCCATTATTCTTCAATCATCAACATCCCAGGAAAAAGAAAGCAATCACTGCTAAAAGACTGTGACATACCAACACTTCCAGGTCTTATAATTTTTGCTATCCGCATACCTGACAACAATGTTATTTCCTGTGATGGAATGATGTTCAATGTTATTTCCTGTGATGGAATGATGTCAAGTTGAAATGCTCCAAACACAATAAACACAGGAAAACTGTTGACATTCAAAAGTTCACCTTGGACGTGTAAAAACGTTTTGTGATCTATCAACTTTTTTGCGTGACTGTATACATTTCTTCAGCACTGACACTGTTTTCTTCAGCACTGTTTGAAATACGCATGTCACTTTAAAAACCCAATCCCCACGTCTCTAGTTTTGATTTATGGCCTATGGCTGATGATCACTAATTTTTTCGTTTCTACCAATGGGTACAAATTCTTCATGCTCACAATCTGGAAAATGGCACGCAAGAAACTTCCCATTTTCATGGCATCGTAAAACACCATTGTGCACACCTGACACTTTACGTGCATGTGCACGCAAATGGGGTTTAGACACTGACAAGTTTATATAAAGATGCTGATCTGGGAAATTGGAAAATTCTCCGCACCAGCTGATATCCAACAATCGATTGTCCTAATTAAGTTTTCTAATTAGTTTTGTCTTGACTTTAAGTCTTAACTGTTTGTTCTAAAGTGAATGGACTATCTGCCAGACCCTTGGCACTTAAAAGTTGACACTGGTATATTAATGAATGAAACATCCGATAGACATCATGCTAGCTGTGGTAGCATGGAGACACCGCAAACACTGAAAAGTCCACCCAGTTTCTTTCCAGTCATGCATGCAAGTACGCTGGTTTATGTTTAGTGCACAAGTTTACCTCTCCTAACACCTGTGTATCACCAATCCTGCTGCAGACTGCGTTCAAACTGCACAGGTAATTTTGCGTATTCACTTATTAACACAACAGTGTAAGATACTTGTGGTTATAAACAGCAGTCCACATTTCCAAAGTAACACTGTGAATGAAAGGAATAGGATTCTAATGCACTGGAGCAAAGGGAAGTAACAAGCTATACAAATGAGGGAACAAAAGTTAAATTAAAAACATTTCTTGTTTCTTTCCTTCCTTCAATCTCACCATTCCCCCACCCCACCCCACCCCACTCTCTTTCTCTCACCCACGCTCATGCCATCCACAAACCACACACACATATATATACACATTACATGCACCAAACAGCAGACTTACATCAGGCTGGATGCGAATATATATACACATTACATGCACCAAAGAGCAGACTTACATCAGGCTGGATGCGAATGGTGATGACCTCCTCCCTAGCGGTAGGAGTAAGACCAGGAACAACAGGGATAGGGCTCTGCACCTCTGACACTTCCATGGCCTTGGCTAGTGCCTCTGCCTCCTCCTTCTCCACCTCTTCCTTGCAAGCACAGTCTCCATTGCCGCTGGCCTCTGGGGAGGTGGCATGAATTCAGTGAATTTTCTAATTCAGTAACACACAGACAGGGGGTTCAGGTGGGAAAAAGTATCTGGTAATGGCTGTCCCATAACCATCTTCTTCTTTTTGTTCGCCAGCATGCTTGGAGTTTAATCTTGTGGATGAAATAGACTGTCTTCTGTACTACAATTACAGACCCATACAGCTTCTTCCATAGGTTCAAGAGTGTCGGCCATATCTGATCCCTTAGCAATCAGTAGCTTTTGCAGTCTTAGAGGATATGTTTTGCTGTCATGGTACAAGTCAAAAGTGCTTGATAGTGTGGTGGTTCAATCTGTTGTGCCCAGTCAGCTGGCAGAGAATAATGACCTGCTTTTGCCAAGACAGCTGGTGGTAACTGTCATGTAGCTGGGGTGCTCCGAACAGAGACTTCATGATGGTTTTCATCTCTGTGAGGCCGATTTGTGGTCTTTCTGTTCATGCTCTATCCCCAATTTTGCCATTTCATCTCTTTCTTCATTTCCTGGGATATCACAGAGTGAGGTAATCCACTGCAGTAAGCTGTCTGGTGCACCTGATCTGAGTAGTGTTGTAAATTTTTCTTGGGGCCAGTATTCTAAAGGTAGTGCCCATCTCTGTGCCCCTACTGCTTTACCATTTTGAACCCTAACAGGGTTGGTAACCTATTTACAGCTGGATGATCTACCAGCCTCAAGCACAAAGTTTTTCTTGAGCAGACATGAACCTGTAAAATCAGGCTGGAGCTCTGCCTCTAGTATATATCATGTAGACTTCAACAACTGGACAATGACATTTAAGAGATATAATAATTATATACTCTATCTACACAAACAAGTAGTGCTGCTGATAAATTTATATACCATCTATCTCCTTAATAATCAATATCGTAATATAGACACACAACAATACTTTCTTTTCTTTCTTAGACACACAACGATCTTTCTTTTCTTTCTTTCGATAATAATCAATATCATAATATGGAAACTCAATACTACTTTCTTTAGGTGATAATTTTCTAACACACAGATACCTTCTTTCCTTTCTTTAGACAACAATTATAATATCATAATCTAGAAACTTACCAACATTTCATTATTTTCTTTACACAATAATTATAGAAACTAACCACTATTTTCTTTTCTTCTTTCAGATAATAAATTCATAATGAAAGAA
Source organism: Monoplex corrugatus (assembly GCA_030674185.1). Classification (NCBI taxonomy): domain Eukaryota; kingdom Metazoa; phylum Mollusca; class Gastropoda; order Littorinimorpha; family Ranellidae; genus Monoplex; species Monoplex corrugatus. Next base: position 49,278,203 of record CM060313.1, read on the forward strand.
CACATCAATATTTTCTTTCCTTTCTTTATATAACTTATAATATTATAATACAAAAACTTATCAATACTTTTTCTTTCTTATGACATGGACAGCAATTAATTATTAACATCATAATACAGAAACTCACCAATTCTTTCTTTCCATTCTTTCTAAAGACAATTTATAACTTGCATACAGAAACTCACCAAGACTTTTTTTCTCCTTACACAACCATTTCTATAACACAGAAACTCACCAATCCTTTCTTTCTTCCCATAGGTCACAGTCAATTTACACAAGTAGACAATTAAACCAAATTTAAAACAGCTGACTTCTAAAGGCTAAAAGAAGAAAAAAACAGAAATTTTCATCCTTAAAAACACTGATCAACTACCCCTCCTTTTTTTTTTTTTTTTATATCAGTAACAAATGAAATATACATATACGATATACATAATAAATAAACCATGCATAAATAAGTAAACACATTAATAGTAGCTACTCCAAACTATGTGTGTCAGGCGGAAAGTCTGCAGATTTGACCTACTTTTTGGTGTTTTTCAACTCGTCATATTTTGCGATGTGTGAAAGAAAATGTAATAAAATCTACTGCAATAAAAAGATTGGTGTTTCGTTGTTTGAATGATGTACTTGTTTAGACTAATACTCATTTTTTATGTTTTATTACATGTTCATTCGCCCTACCCTAGCGAGTTCGGCCAGCTGTCTTGACGTAACGCCGATCGCCTTCTGTTTACACTACCCTTACTTAATGCTCTGTCGCATCGCGTGAGTGGCTAGATCTAAAAAGATCGCCCAATGAAATGAAAGAAGACATCCAGATAATTATTTCATGCCCGTTTCGTCACGATCCATGCTGTCAATGTACAAAAATTCAAGCAATAAAATGTTCAAAATAGAATTTCTACTGTAAAGACCTGATTGCCCACGCTCATAATAAATCAGTTTGTAGATCAGACTTTCCTCTACAATATTTGTCCAAAATGTTGTTTCATTATCATTTCCACACGAAGCGGCAAGCAATCAAAAAGACCGAAGTGTACCGCTCGTCGCGAACATTGTTAGCCGCCATGGCCGACGCACACGCTGAATTGTCGGTCACCAGTAGTGACCGAAATGTGACACCGACTGCTTCAGTATCGCAGTCAGGTCAACTGTTCGCGCATGTTGATAAGTTAGTTCTTTATTGTTTTTGATTTTATGAATATTTTGTTGTTCTGTGAACTTTTTATGAGTCGACGCTGTTTGAAACAAGATGGTGTGGAATCGTGCCAACAACACAAACTCGACGTTGTGGGCTGGTCCGAAAAATGACTGACTTATTTAAATTTATTGGTGCTAACTCACCTTCATGATAAAAGTATTACGAGAAAGAGACTTTTCACTTATTTCATTCATATATTTAGTAAAGAAAAGCATTCATTTCAAGGATTGAAGGGTTTTTATTTGGTCACGTGACCTGAGCTTGTGCAGTACTTTCGGTTTCACAGTTCTTCCAATGTGGTCGCACTTTCATCAGATGAATCAGTTAAGCTTTCAACAAAACAAAACTATAGGCCTACGTATATAATTGGATCTATAGACTATACTCACATTTTGTTCAGAATTTCTTACAATTATATGAATGTGCACTGTGAAATAAATGTGTAATCACAAAATTTGTTGCCAGTAAGTGAATAGCAAACTGAACACATTCTCTTATTGATTAAACTTGTAAGCTGAAAATTTAGCGATGTGACAATACTGGACAATTACTGAATTTGTCTGCAAACTGGTTGACATAGAAACATGACTTAGAGAACAATAACAACAGGAAATGTGGCTGTTTTCAGCTGATGAAACCTACAACTGACTGAGGAGAAGCTTTCTGCCTGGAAGGGAAGACCACCATTGTTGCCAGCTGTACGCATGACTAACCGTCTCCTGCTGCAGTTAAAGAGGACTTCAGTTGGAAGGAAAGAAGTATTCAAAACAGTACTGCAATTCTGCCTCTAGGATTACATGGGTTGTCAGCAAATAAAAAAATCTGTCTAAAACTGACAGGGTTTTTGGATGATCTCAGGCTAGTTCTTCAACACCATCTCCTCACAGAAAGACCTATCCCTTCTGCAGACTGTCTTGTGGCTGCCTGTTCTGCTACTGCAACTCATCCTGAAGGAGATATATCTGCTGCTGACATGAATGAAGACACTGTTGAACTTGAAGCAGCCCTATTTCAGTTCACCAAGCAGGGCCAGTGGATGGCTGTTTATTTTGTAGAAAGATTCTATATTGGACAGGTGTTGGAGTTAAAGGAGAATGGCAGCTGGGCATCAGTCCGGTACCTGAACAGATCAGGGGTCACACGGACTGTTTCTGCTGGCCTTCACGGGAGGATATTTTTGAAAACACACATGCTGAAGATGTTTTCTACTGGGACTTTGATTGTCTTCCAGTTAGCAATGATGGTCAAATCTGGTGAGCAGATGATGTGGAGGAAATCACCGCTGCATACACAAAAGTGTCATCCGTCTACTGCGAGTAAGCAAACTGCCACAAAGCAAGCAGTATGGCTGACATATGTGCAACCATCCATGTTATTGCAAATGCACCAAGTATCACTTGTTGATTCCTGGGATTCTGACCTGTTAATTGCAAGTGACAGATCTCAGCTAGTTACCATATATCACACTTTGTCAGTTATTACTTCAGAGCACAGTGGCCAGAACTGTTGTCTAGTCTGCTCACATTTATTCTGTTTCAGTGAATTCCCAAGTACAGAACAAAAATGTTACTTAGTTGAAGCTACAGCAAGTCCACCTGAGACTGTGGTTTATCCATCTAAAGTGCAGTGGCTACAACAGCGACACCTTGCCATGTTGTGATGAATCCTGTGTACCGTTAATGGAAATTTTGGGGCTTTTTACTATTTTAGTCCACACACATTCATTGCATGGATGATCTCTGGACAGGAACAATGACAGCATGCTACATGTAATTGTGATATTGATCATCTGCTGCTTTAGATATTGACTGGCACTTGAAGTCAAAACACTATCCAGATGGGTGACTGAGTTTTGCGATTTGTGAGTATCAAGAAAATTATTAATCAATGTCAAATAAATGTGTATTTTTTCACTTTTACAGTTTTGAAAGTGTGCTGGTTGAGTGTGTCTTTTTTTGCTGAATCCAGTGATACCAAAAGCATTTTTCTAGCTCAATGGAAAGCAAAGTTATGAAAATGTGTCTCCGTCATGCTTTCGTGTTATACTTTGTATCAGTTGGGCATTGGCAAAACCCCTGATATTTCTGGTTTTTGATAGCAAATTTTATCACTTTCCCTGTATAAGAACTACCTGAAAAAAATCAAACATCATCTATGCATCAGGAATGTCAAGAAAAATGCAAAAATGATCAGAAAATACACATCAGTTCTGTTGTATAGCCTGCTGAAAATGACAATTTTGTTGATTTGCGCTTTGGCGCAGAAATGCGCGTGAAAATTAAATCTTTTAAAATTCGCAACTTTTTTCCTAATTGAGATACAGAAATGCTGTTGGTATCATTAGAATCACAATAAAAAGATTTGTTTATTGGTAATAGTTTCAAAAATCTATAGGTAAATCTCAAAATCTGTTTGGAGTAGATATTAATAGTTCTTGGAAAGAGACCACCAGGTAGACCAGGAAGAAAATTAATACTGGACAGACTTGCAGGGTGGCTGAGGACAGAGAGAGTGGGAGATGGATGTACTTGCAGCGACAAGGGATAGATTTATATGGAGGGCCATGATCGCCAATGCCATGTGGTATGGCACATGATGATGATGTCTACTAAATAGTTCTAATTCAGAGATTAACAGTACTAAACAGTTTGTTTCCTTGAGACAGATTCAGGGATGAAAGTTGTTTAATCAACTGACTGAAATAAATAAAAATGCTATATTTTTCTACAAAATTCAGAATATTAAGGGGAAAATACCTACATTATATTAAAAAAAAATTTGAAATGTAAAACAACTCACCACTAAGTGTATGACTGGGTGAACTTTTAGGTGACTCTGCTACTTCAGATTTGAAAGACACAGGTTTTTCATTCGTTGAGCTGGAAGGTGTGCTGAACTCCAAAAAATCATCACTACTCATGGACTCCTGTTCAGCTGTGTGGAAGCGGTTACGAAAACTTTCAGGTGTGTTTGGCACAGCAACTGTTCCTGAGGTCTGAGAGGCTGCGTCATCATAGAGACCACTTTCACGATCGTGACAAGAACAACAACACTTTTTACGAGACGTCCGTTCTGGAGGTAAATCTGCACTAGGGGGCGTTTTGATCTCACCTTCGTCCAAAATCATGTGCTCCTCAGCAACACTCGCCTGCGAGACGCTGGGCACTTCAGGATCTATGTGGAGATTCAGACTGAGATTCTCTGTGTGGCGAACAATGTTCATCAGCTCTTCTGAGGTGGAAGGGGGTCTGACTTTGATGACAGGCGTCAGACAGGCCAGAGTTCGAGGTGGGTTGGGTGGGGTATGTGGAACAACCTTTATCTGTACACTACTAACTTCCTCTACTGTCAGTCTATCTTCTGATACTTTCAGTGTCTCCTCTTTCACATCACTGTCTATGTCACCTGTTTCTTCCTGAGTCTCATCTGGAGAGGTAGGTGGGGCCTTCACCACAGGGGCTTCACGAAAACTGCGGCGTGCTGAGTGTCTCCGCAACTTGCGACGATTTCTGTGTGTGGGAGTGTTAGGGGGAACGACTGGTGCTGCCTTTTCTGTGTCCCCGTTAAGACGCACGCTTTCACTTGGGTCTTCTGATGGAACAGTGTTGGGGGAGTTACACCGTGGGGTGGACACAGGAGAGTCTAAAGGAGTGGAGGTGGAGGACTCAAACCTCCCACCTGCTAGCTTCTCACAACCATGCTGCAGTTCATGGACTATTTTTTCCGACAGCTGAAAGTCAGCCACAATTCTTCGCAATTTACGTTTCAAAGACAAGACAGATGATGAGGCAGAGATGTTGTTGAGGAGTTCTTCCAGCTGGTCAATGACGGCATCAATATGAGATCCCAGCTTGCCACTCATCAAGAACACACGTCGTGACATACGAGCGATCCGCATGTGCGAGCTGCACACAGCTTTCACAGAAAAGTGAGCCACTGACATCAGCCTCTCGTAGTTGACGATAGGTGTCTGCGATTTTTTTCTGGGAGATTCTCCAGCTGCTGCACCAGCCTCTTCAGGTGTTTCTGCTTCTTCCTCTGCTGCTCCAGCTGAGTCAGGCACCTCTTGGCGAGGTAAAAAGTCGTTAGGAAATTCTTCCATGAGCTTGTCGATGACATAAAGCCGTCCCAGGAGCCACTGCCATGGGATGGAGTTCAGCTCATAATCCTCCGTAGCACAGCGCACTACAAAGTCCAGCCCATCCAGGCCTTCTGTGCCTGTGACAGAACACAACCACTTAACACATTTTGAACAAGTACAATATAGCTTACAAAGTGCTGATATTTCATATCTTATGAATACCTCTAGGACAAATACAGGTTAGCAAGCAATCTTAACTAGGAGTTCAATTTAGACCCTTGTCTACAGACATTTTATGACATTCAGTGTTTTCCATATGCTGCAGAAAAACAACTTGCTTCCTTATTTGTGGGAATCGATGCATGAAATTACACAGAATGATGCATTATGCATGACAAAGTGTATTTTCAGATGATTTATGAAGTAATTTCGTGAGATTACTATATATTTATAATATTTTGTGGAAATTCCCATTAAAAAAACTCATAACTGCTCAAATCAGAAACAAAACAAACAAAAAAAAAGAAAAAAAGAAAAGATTTGGCCTTCCTGACAAAATCTAAAAGTGTTCAAAATGTGGATGACCACCTACCGGTACCTGTGAACTCAATATGGTAATACTATACAGTAAATATTGGTACATGTGAACCCAATACCGTAATGTTATACAGTAAAAACTGGTACATATTCTCTGTCCCAAAAGAGGGAAAGCACAGGTGTCTGCCTTGCAATGGTATGGAACAGAAAACAAGCAAACAAAAAGACCATTTACTAAACAGTATGAAATAATAAACAAAACTAATAAACAAACAAAACAGCATCAAATGAAAAACAAACAGAAAAACAAATAAACAAAAAGACATTCTATACACAGAAATAAGTGTCTGGTCTGTAACAACACAAAACAAAATAGAAATCTTCGTGGTCAACACTTCTGAAAAATAAACAGAGGGTGGACATAAAGAAAAGGTTCAATGTGATTCTCCCAATGTGCTCTGTCAGTCTTTAGGTCCTCCGCAAGGTATGTCCATATGCTCCCAAAGAAAGTGACAATTGTTCTGTTCTTATTTCATTAACCCTTTGACTCCTGCACCCTGTCCACCAGCATCCTGCACTGTCAACCATGCCTACAAAGCAAAAACTTAACCCTTTGACTCCTGCACCCTGTCCACCAGCATCCTGCACTGTCAACCATGCCTAGCAAAGCAGAAACAACCCTTTGACTCCCGCACCCTATCCACCAGCTTCCTGCAGAAAGTGGGTGGAAAGGATGAGAAAGTCAAAGGGTCAATTTTTTGCAGTTGGTAAACAGGATGCAGTCAAAGGGTTAAGAAGTTTATAAGTTGGCCTGATTCAGCCGACTACTGTTTCTACATCTGTCTTTTCTCCAGTTAAAACCATCTATCAAATTATTTATCTTCATGCATATGATTTCCATTAACAAATGACTGGGGTTTATTGTTATGGTGGTTGTTTTTTCTTCCAAAACAAGGGTGAAATATTCTTGAACAACAAACATGCAAAAGAAAGAATGTGGCTTTCTGTAGACTTGCGTGGCAAGAATGGACCAGGAGTGTAGAGCTGCAAAAGGCTCGTCTGACTGCAAACAATGAGTTGTCAGTTGCAATGAATTGCACATTGTGGATCGCGACTGAAAATTTGCCAGTTAAGACTACCACTTTCAGTTTGGGCTGTTGTAGGGGACGACAGAAGGCAGGACTTCACCTCACAAGAATTTCTGAGGGAAACTACCCTCTCAACTTCCTGTAAATGTAACAGTCTTTGGCTCCTTCAAAATTACAGCAAAGTGATATTTTTACATCACTCAGTGTGTGCTTGACGAAATCTTCATGCACAAACTTAACACTGCAGACAATGAAGATTTGAGTAATCATTAACAGTGATTCTGGCAACTATTCTATGAAAATATTGTCAAAAGCAGTGATGGTGATGTGTGAATTGGCAGTGATGGTGATGCCAATTCAATACTTGTGAACACCATGAGAAACAGCAACTGGCTCTCCATGGGCATGGTTAAGTCAAAAATTCAAATCTCCTTTTATTTTTTGCAATAGACAACTGCAAAATTTATCAAGTTGTCTCTTTCTTTCTTCTTTTTTTTTTTTCATAATCTGTAAAAATTTTAAGCGAATCTGTTCAGAAAGAAGCATGTAAGAAGATTTTATGTCACCCACCCTATAGCACTGACTGCAACAGTCAATATTGCTAGGTCCAGAGGCAGCAAACTGAGCAGATACAGCATGGACAGAATTATATTATTTTTTCCTTTCTAAATGCTCTGTAAGCCATACTGAATATTCTTTCGTTTGTACAGCATTTAAGGTTCTTGACTGATTGACACTTGAAGATCAATATCATAAATCATCTTTTTAATTTTTTTGCATGTGTTACGTTTCATCTGTTTTTCATCATAGCTCCTCCTTTGTTTTGTTTTGCTTTTTATTATTACCTTCTTTTTCTGTTTTATGTCTGTAATTTATTGTGTGTTGTTTTTTTTTTTTCATGAATTAAAATCTAGAAAAGGAAGAAGATGCTTGCTACACACCTGGGTTGACAATCTCTCGTCCCACTGCCAGCTCCCCAGCCTGGCCCTTGGCCAATTCCAGCAGGGTGGACAGAGACAGCTGACTGGTACGTCTGGTGGTACACACAAGTAACAATAATAATAATGACACTGATAAGGCACCAAATCTTGATAGAAGAATCAAACCAAAGGACGCACTCTCATCATTCACCAAAGCAATCACCTAACAACGACCAAATCTCAAGGGCACAAAGCACATGCAAAGTGGGAGGAGGGAGACAAAAGGTGAATGGGGCAAAAGGATGGACACATAAAAGGAAAAATCACTGCTGGACATAGAGGTGTATCTTCAAGCTAGACTAAAAGGAAGACCGAGTATGTAACTTTCAAATAGACAATGGAAGATTGCTCCAGCTATATGGACCAGACATTGAAAAAAAATGGAGACTGTCTGTGGAACATATGTATCGAGGAACTTGTAAGCAAAAAAGTAGTACCAGATGCATAAATGAGAAGTCAGACGACGTATACATTCTGAGATGATCACAAAGATAAACAGGTGCAGTATCACTGATACACTTATATAGCATAATGTACTGATTTTGTATGAAATCTTTTTAGAAATGGGCAGTCAGAGGAGAAAGTGAAGCAAGGGACTGACATGAGCATGCCTCGTTTTACAAAGGGCAAGTGGGCCGCAGAATTAACTGGAGGCTCGCAACAGAAAAAGCAGGCAAACCCGAGAGCAGAGTTACACAAACTGATGCAAAACAAGAGTAGTCACAAATCAATCTACAACAAGAGATGTGGAGGAAGATAAGACAAGATGACAACAACGGTGGGGAGGAAGAGCTGTAGAAGAGATGGGGTAAGACTGTATCAGCTTGGCCTGACAGCACATGATTCAAACCAAAACAGAAAAAGACAGACAGACAGTGAATAGAGAGAAAAGGAAAAGGAGAGAGGGAGGACTGGTGGGAGTGGTATAGCACCAAGTTTGCCGAGAGAGGAAAAAAGAGGAAGGGAACAAGAGGGAAGAGATGCCAGTAAAAAAACACTTGGGAACACAAACATGAACACTGACAAGGACGGCCACAGACCAGAGAAAAATAAGACAGAACATGTGAGGCAAGACAGGACTAAGGGAGATACATGGAAACATATGCTTGAACAGCCCACCTAGACCTTTTTTTTACAAAGGAAAAAAATTCAAAACTTTAAACCACTTGATTACTCAAGGACAGCAGCAGAAGGTCCCACTGGACTCATTTTACAACTAGCACTTGCTACATACACTTCACATGTAACATAAGCATTATGACATACAAGTGAAATGAATTATTTAAAAGTAAACAAATGAAATAAGAAGAATTTGTGAAAACATGACTTACAAACACACAGAGAAAAGACCAGGGGAGGAGAAATCTGTGCAGACCAAGGCACACATCCACACAAGAACAAAGAGGAAGAAAAAAAAAAAAGGATTTGGACCTGTTAGTACAAACACTGAGAACATTCAGAAAATATTGAAGATGTTGGAAGATGGCCAATACCTGTTTCCATCTGTGCATTTGTGGAAGATGGCATTGACGACCGGTCTCAGCAATTTCTGCAGTCGCTGTCTCTGTTGCTGATCCCGGCATGGAGTGTATGACAGCAAAGTTCGAACAGAACGCTGTAATACAATAAGATTACTAATTATGAACAAGTCATTGCTATAACACTGCATTAATTCAATGTCCTTTCTTTCATTCTTTTTCTCTTCTCCCATTCTCCTTCCCCAGTCACTGACTATTTTGTATTTGCATTTACCTATTACAGCCCAAACCATAAGAGCCAGTTCAGAGCACAAAAACATTTTGAAAATTGACAGCTGTGTCCTCATCAAAATCAATCCCTAAAAAAAAACACACCCCAAATATTCAACAAACATCATTCAATGCATGAAATATTCAATACATCCCCAAACCCTTAAACTATAGAAAAACAGATAACATAAGATGTTCTAGAGGTACAGTCTTTTCGTTCAATATACCATCCCCTGAGCAAAACAAATACACAGTGGGAAAAAATAACAAAAACACTAGTACACTTAACAGAAATTAAAACAATGTATGGTAACAACACAGCAGAATGGGCAGCTGGTGCCCGTTCCAGTATTTACCATCTCACTATGAAGGCATGATGAGTAGAGTCTCCAGCAGGCACTTCAAACGATTGCAATCAAAGGAACAATTTTTTTTTTAAATATATAGGTATGATAAAAAAAATAAAATAAAAAAAAAGAAAAAGGACAAGAAAAAAAGAACATGCTGAAGATGCTGAAGAAAACAAGAAAAACACGACAAGACAGACTGTTTACAGCATACCACAACCAGAGAATGAGACTATCACATCATGTGAAAATTATTAAGAAGCTCTCCATCTCCAACAGCTAATCAACAGGAATAACCATCCAGCAAACTGAAACCAAGTTATACAGCTAGAAACTAAAATGCTAACCATGACAAGACTATGATCCTGTTTAATTAAGAATTACAATTTCATTATGGTCTTTTATACAAATGAAACTGTCAGCCTCATACAAACACTAAAGTCATACAAAAAAATACCAAAAAAAAAAACCAAGTGAAAATTCCAATCAAAGAAGACATAATTACATACACACACACACACATACCTGACATATTCCGTCGTAACACTCACACACACACACTATTATCATATAATAACACATTCCATCATAACACACATGTGCGCACACACACACACAATCAAATAACTGACATATTCCATCATACCACACACACACACACACACACACACACACACACACACACACACACACACACACACACACACGCCTAATATCACTTTTAGTGAAAAGACGTTAAATCAAGGAATGAATGAAAAACACACACACACACACACACACACACACACACACACTCACCAAGCAGGCGACAAAGACTCGATAGACTGGATCACCACACATGTGCGCTAAAATCTTGGAGGAGGTCTCCAGCATAGCATGTGTGGCCGCCTGCCGTGTGGGCGACACAATGGCCCCACTGCGCCCTTCTCCTGCACTACGCAGCAAAGTGGCAATGATTTCCTTGCTCAGGTGCTTAAGCCCTGTTTCCCGAAAAGACCAGTTGCGAGAGAACAAGCAATTCACCAAGTCCTCACCAAGAGCCTGCAACAAGACAAGTAAAAATGGATGTTAACCTGGATGTTAACCACAAAGAATTTACTCCATGCTGAACTCAAAATCTACAGCAATGCAAAGATCATATGACTGATCAGTAAGAGTCTATTCTCTGCCACTTCAAAAACCTGTAGCCAAGCAAATATGATCAATCAAGAATCAGTAACAATTTACATAAACAATTCAGACACTGGCACTAAAAGCAAGAGAGCATACTCAATCTCTCAATCATGTCTAAATTTTCTCTTCTTTCACTCAGAGAAGTCTTGAAGGCACCATAGTGATGACTATGCATCTGTTTGTGTTATGACAGCACTCAGGTGCCATCACAAGTTTTGGAAATTATAGTGATGGTTTTAATGGTTTTTGCAGAAGACAATTGCAAAGTGCCCATGCAATCCAAGCAATTGATTTTTCCTGCTGTGGAAATCTACAGATCCAAGAATTCCCATCCCTGATTATCACTGATGTATGGATTGCTTCCCTTATATTATGCTTCATAGTCATTTTCCGACTGGTTGTAGCCTGTTACCAAGCAGCAGTGCTTACATTCAGTTTCAGGATTCTCTTTTTTATAAAATGACTACATGCGGTACTGTAACTGTATGGAAGGATGGAGTCATCATCATCATGCGCCCAGCCAGAAGGATGGAGTAAGTTATGCAAATGCGCCAGAAAAGTTTTTGTTTTTTGGTCTGTGCCTCCCATTTTGGATAATTATAAGAAGAAAGCTGGTAGAAATAGACACTTCAGTCAAATTAAGTACAATATTTATTTCTATTTTCCAGGTGTATACTTCATGTCTTTGCTGTTTGTAGTTAATATTTTGTAAATTTTTACCCTTTGGTCAAAACTGTGCGATTCCAGGGGAAAGTTGTGCCTCTTTCACTGCAGCTCCACTGAGTTTACTGGAAGTCATTGGGTCACAATGGATGATTTCTTAACATCCTGCCATCTGACTAAATACTGTATTGTTGGCAAAGATAAAACATTCCCTTACAAAAACATAACGCCCCAAAATATTGTTCATGAGCGTACCCTCAAACCCATTTACAGTATTTACACATCAAATACCTATGTAAAGACTCCTCTCTCACCGATAACCAGAAAGCTCTTTAAGTTCAGCAAACTGCAAACTCACTTCAATCCAAGGAGCCGCAGTGATCTGGAATTCCTGAGCCACAGGCTCTGCGTGCGGTAACCGTCCATCCGACTCCTCCCGGGTAGGTTGTGGGGAGGAGGAGCGGGTATTGGGTGGGGCTTCCGGCACGTCTGAACTTTCACTGTGGGCACTCCTATAACACAGTACACAACTAACAATGGACCATTATACAGGGAATACAGTATAACACAGTACACAACTAACAATGGACCATTCTATAGGGAATACAGTATGACACAGTACACAACTAACAATGGACCATTATACAGGGAATACAGTATAACATAGTACACAGCAATGGACCATTATACAGGGAATACAGTATGACACAGTACACAACTAACAATGGACCATTATACAGGGAATACAGTATAACACAGTACACAACTAACAATGGACCATTATACAGGGAATACAGTATGACACAGTACACAACTAACAATGGACCATTATACAGGGAATACAGTATGACACAGTACACAACTAACAATGGACCATTATACAGGGAATACAGTATAACACAGTACACAACTAACAATGGACCATTATACAGGGAATACAGTATGACACAGTACACAACTAACAATGGACCATTATACAGGGAATACAGTATGACACAGTACACAACTAACAATGGACCATTATACAGGGAATACAGTATGACACAGTACACAACTAACAATGGACCATTATACAGGAAATACAGTATAACACAGTACACAACTAACAATGGACCATTATACAGGGAATACAGTATAACATAGTACACAACTAACAATGGACCATTATACAGGGAATACAGTATAACACAGTACACAACTAACAATGGACCATTATACAGGGAATACAGTATAACATAGTACACAACTAACAATGGACCATTATATAGGGAATACAGTATAACATAGTACACAACACATGGACCATTATACAGGGAATACAGTTTTAACACGTACACCAAACAATGGACCATTATACAGGGAATACAGTATAACACAGGTACACAACAATGGACCATTATACAGGGATCAGTACAGTAACTAACAATGGACCATTATACAGGGAATACAGTTAACACAGTACACAACAATGGACCATTATACAGGGAATACAGTATAACACAGTACACAACAAGGACCATTATACAGGGAATACAGTAAAACATGGTACCATACAGGGAATACAGTATAACACAGTACACAACAATGGACATTATACAGGGAATACAGTATAAACACAGGTTATACAACAATGGACCATTACACAGGGAATACAGTATAACACAGTACACAACAATGGACCATTACACAGGGAATACAGTATAACACAGTACATAACAATGGACCATTACACAGGGAATACAGTATAACACAGTACATAACAATGGACCATTACACAGGGAATACAGTATAACACAGTACACAACAATGGACCATTACACAGGGATATGGTACACGTAGTATCACACAGTACACAACAACGGACCATTATACAGGGAATACAGTATAACACAGTTATACAGGGAATACAGTATAACACAGTACACAACAATGGACCATTACACAGGGAATACAGTATAACACAGTACACAACAATGGACCATTACACAGGGAATACAGTATAACAGTACACAACAATGGACCATTACACAGGGAATACAGTATCACACAGTACACACCTAACAATGGACCATTGTACAAGGAATATATTACATGCTACACAACAACGGACCATTACACAGGGAATACAGTATTACACAGTACATAACAACGGACCACTATACAGAGAATACAGTATTACACAGTACACAACAATGGACCATTATATAGGAAATATGGTAATAAACAAAGCATATAACAGCCATACTAAATTAGGAACTATGTATTCTTTAAAGAAAACAATAACAACAACAGTTCAATAAAATAAAGACTAAACTGATAAATACATTGTACTAAACTTCATTTCTGAAAAAAAACACAACCAGTTACAAAAAGTAAACAGTAAATCAATAAATAAATTGTCTTACTCTTAACATTATTTCTTATTCTGTACCTATAAATCCATTTTGGTTCTTATGCAAAAACATATGAACATGAACACATGCACTCATCCACACAGACATTCACCCAACACTGGTTACTAACCACATGCTCTTATCACAACAGGGACACTACTAACCTTGACCGTAAACTAGTCTTGTATGATAACTTATTCTTAATTATTACTTAGCATTAATGTATGACACTCTGTAAAACTCACTATTCTCTCTTTTTCACCGATTTACAACCTCCTGTGGCTATGAAGAAAGGAAGAAAAAGATCAATAAGCAAAAGGAAATGAGACACACAACTCACGTCTTGATCTCTGTGGTGCTTGACGTCCACGGAGTGCGACAAAGTGGACAGCTCAGTGGATCGTTCTGCCGTCTGCATTCCTCGAACCCTACACCACATAGAGAACAGCTTTACATACTGGAATGCAAGCACAACACTGCTAAAATGATTAAACCCAGCAAGACAAAAAAAAGCCGAAATAGTGGTTGTACAAATGTTAACATCATCACAAATGTTCTTAGCGCCAGGTAAAATAAATCCTGCTATGCCGACTGATCAAGACCTCAGAGAAAGTTTGGCCAGTTTGTTGTTCTAAACTGATAAAACATATGAAATCTAAATCAAAGTGACCGACAGCATTCAAGCAAACAGAAACCAGAAATACACAAAAACAGAATCAAAGTGTATATTTAATGTAACAATACAAGACAGGGACAAATTTTCAGCCAACTGGCCTTTGTCAACTGTATATATACACATACACAACACAACACAACCAAATATAAATGCCACATATAAAAAGATATCTGACATTTTCTCCCGCTCAATGCAATATCAGGGAAATCGTTAAACGTTTCTTTCACAAAGTTTTGTGCATTTATTCCTTGTTGTCTTTTGTATACAACTGACAACAGTCAGTTGTTTGAAATTTGCGCCCATCTTATAGAGTATTCTGATTCTATCTATGTGTATTTATGACAGAACATATGTTTATCCGATCATGTCAGAGTACATTTCCATGCTCAAAATAAATTCTATGCGATGGAGAAAGATCAAGGTTAAATCTGGGTCATCCATATGGCAGGTGAGTTTTCTACCACTAGACCAGAACTGCTACAACCTGTAGTTTGCCAGAGGATCAAAACCACAACCCTTGCATTAGCCACATGACACTTTAACCAACTGTGTTAGCAGGGGGCCAAAAATGTCCATCAACCAGGAATCCATCCCAGATCACCTTGTGGCAGATGAGTAGACTACCATTGACCATCAACCCACTTTAGGACTGAACATTGACCCTTGTGTTATCAACATAGGGCTAACTGTGGTCTGCTTTAGGACTGAACAATGACCCCTGTGTTATCAACATAGGGCTAACTGTGGTCTGCTTTAGGACTGAACGATGACCCCTGTGTTATCAACATAGGGCTAATTGTGGTCTGCTTTAGGACTGAACAATGACCCCTGTGTTATCAACATGGGGCTAACTGTGGTCTGCTTTAGGACTGAACGATGACCCCTGTGTTATCAACATGGGGCTAACTGTGGCCTGCTTCAGGACTGAACATTGACCCCTGTGTTATCAACATGGGGCTAACTGTGGCCTGCTTTAGGTCTGAACGATGACCCCTGTGTTATCAACATGGGGCTAACTGTGGCCTGTTTTAGATCTGAACGATGATCCCTGTGTTATCAACATGGGGCTAACTGTGGCCTGCTTTAGGTCTGAACGATGACCCCTGTGTTAACAACAAAGGGCTAACTGTGGCATGCTTCAGGACTGAACACTGACCCCTGTGTTATCAACATAGGGCTAAATGTGGCCTGCTTTAGGACTGAACACTGTGTTATCAACATGGGGCTAACTGTGGCATGCTTTAGGACTGAACACTGTGTTATCAACATAGGGCTAAATGTGGCCTGCTTTAGGACTGAACACTGTGTTATCAACATAGGGATAACTGTGGCCTGCTTTAGGACTGAACACTGTGTTATCAACATAGGGATAACTGTGGCCTGCTTTAGGACTGAACACTGTGTTATCAACATAGGGATAACTGTGGCCTGCTTTAGGACTGCACACTGACCCCTGTGTTATCAACACAGGGCTAACTGTGGCCTGCTTTAGGACTGAACACTGACCCCTGTGTTATCAACACAGGGCTAACTGTGGCCTGCTTTAGGACTGAACAATGACCCCTGTATTAAAACATGGGGCTTAACTGTAGCCTGTTTAAAGGGTCAACTTAAGACTCATGAGTTATCAACATGGGGCTAAACTGTGACCCACTCATAGGCTGTACCTAGGACTCTTGAGTTATCAGCAGTCCACTCTAAGCAATTACACTAATTGGGCCACAACATGCAAAGTATGAGCATAAACAAGCAGAAACTGAAGCCAGTTTGGGCAAGTATTTTTTGTTTATCAAATACAGCAAAATAAACCATCAGCCTACACTGATATATTGCTATCATCAGTCTCAAACCTAACAACATACACATCATTATATCTCTATCACTTTACAATGTCAGAAGCAATGACTGATCAATCACAGATACAGATTATATTCAGTACACACACACACACACCACAGACATACACACACACACACACATACACACATGTCAGGCAGACAGATAATACAGTGAACAGACCAACTTACAGATAGCAATGCAGTGATGATGAAGACGATTGTGACAGCTGTTCTCACACTTGATCAAACTCTCCCCTTCCAACATCTCCAGGAGACAGATGGGACAGGTGTCTTCCTCTTCCCGTGTGCTCCTGATATCAAAATGCTTCTGATTAGATTTTGTTTACTTTGCTTTTTTAAAAAAAATTCTCTCTCCCGTTGTTTCCAACATTACATCTGTACAGAGTTTAATGTTTGGAGGTCTTTGAGTAAAGTCTGGAGTTTTATCAAAAGATATTCACTGCTTTCAGGCAATTCCATAAGTGCTCCACTCAATCTGCCTTATGTTGTCTGACAGACTGCTTGAACCTGCAGGGGATGCAGAGCACTGATGTTTACTTAGGACAGAGTCTATATGGAATTTTGGTTGTTTTTCTTTTTCAATTAAGTATACAAATTCTGCTTCTGGGATTGACTATCAATTTCTTCTACAGGAGGCCCGTCAACCTGCCACCTCCTTTCATTTCTCAGATAATCTCTGCAGACTTATAAACTAGCTAGTAACTACTGCGAAATTGCTGATTATCATCCGTAAATATACCATAAAAGCGAGTACAATAGCATAAATACAGAATATGACTTAAGATTCTACATGCCTGCGTTCCACCCACACCCCCATATCAGACACCCACTGCTTATTTAAAGTTATCCGGGAATCCACCGACCTAAAGGAAACATTCACTGCATCTACATACAATTCATGAATAACAACTGACAAGCCACCCTTTTTGTAATCTGTCAAAATAATATGAATATAAGACTAGAGAGCATCTGGCAACATGAAAATCAAAAGTGAAGGAATTCAAACAAATGATTTTGAAATAAAATGTAGTAAATGCGTAAAAAGGCAGCTTATGCCAACCTTCTCTTTAAAATTCTACTATCTGACAAACAGAAATAGAAAACAACAGAAAAATAAACAAACAAAAACCCTTCCAGTCAAAAACAACAAAAATGCACAATAATATCTCCAATCACCATCACCATTGCTATGACATACCCGGTATCATTTTCAGAGGGTGCGCTAGCTTCTTCCAACATGGCGGCTACTGTTTCTTTTCCTTCCACAGGTATACTGTTCTCTTTGGCTTTTTCTTGTCGCCGCCGCGTCAATCGTAAGCTTCGCTTATCATGGTAGATTCGAAAGAGGTTTTCAACCTGTTTTACAACAAAACTGCACACTGTATTTCAAAGACCTTCTGAGATATGAAAGAGAATATCTTAAATACAAAAACCCACAACAACTCAGTCAAACCTAAAAAAAATACAATTTCAATTGCAGATCAATCCCTCACAAATAATTACTAAAATTTGCAGGTGAAAACAAATTTATATTCACTGAATTATTATGAATAAGGGTTATAAAATGGCATTCTTTACAAAGACTTAACGTGCTTTGTTAAAACAGTTTTGTTTCAGCGAGCATTTTACTGTAGAAAGCACTTATAGATGAATTTACATAATAAACACACACTCTCTCATAATTACACACACACCAGCACCAAATTCTTACAGCCAGGAGGCTGACACTTTTGCAGCTTAACGTTTACTTCCTGACCATGCTAAAACAATAGTGGAACTTCTTACCTGCAAGGTCCTTGTGAGGAGACTGAAAGCCAGTGGTTGCAACAACGAATTTGGACCCTGCAGTTGACAATATCCTTATCATTCTGGGCCTGTGCATTGTACTTTACTCATTCAACCCTGCAGCTGTGCACGGCATGGGTGCCCAGTGAACAGTCTCACCACACTCTGCCCTTGTACAGGTGTCTAACTTTTTTCAGCAAACTTGTTTCCAACCTCACACATATGCGTAACTATATCTAAAGGGAACTAATTCCTTCTGCATCAACAGACACCAATTTTGCTGAGTCATTTTAACAATTAAGGTTTTCTTTCCTATCTTCTATTATTCAGATAGTTTTTTTGTGTGTGTGTGGACTGATATGGCCCAACAACTGAGGCTGACTGAAAAGCAAGTTCTTGATGAAAGGCTAATGGACTCTGGAAGTGATTTTGAACTAAAAAATAAAGTCACAAAATGTCTTAGATTTGAATGCTGATAAAAATGGCAATACCAATGAAGCTACGTTTTTTCAAACATGTGAACAAAATCATAAATCTAAGTTTGATAAATAAGACTTTCTTTGTAACTGGAAAAATCATTTCATGAAAATCTACTACACTGTACAACAATCCCATTTAAATCGTTGTGCAAAATTTCATGTATCTTCATTGAATAATTTTGAAGATATCAGAGTTTAAGTGAAGCACCCTTTTCTGTTCTTGCAGAAAAGCCAAACCTGCCAGGTTGGGGAAGTTGCTCAAGCTGAATGGGATAAGTCTTGTCCATTGTGCTCACAAACATCACTGTGACTCACCTCATAGTTCTTCAGAGTTTTGCTCCAAAGACAAGGATCACTCTCCCCTACTTGGAACACTCTCAGCATCACGAACAACACATGGACACAGTGAGGACCCCGACCACAGCTACAGGTCTGAAAAACATCATCAGTGTAAACGTAGAATCTAAATCAAAGTAACTGCCAGCATTCAAGCAAACAGTAACCAGATATACACAAACACAGAATCAAAATGTGTATTCAGTACACTAAAACAGGACAGGCAGAAACTGTGGGCACCTTTGTCAAAAGTGTACAAAAGACAACAGAAAAATGAATACACAGAACTTGACAATATCTTCGTGGATGAAGTCAGCGCTTGGAACATGAAGATTTGAGTGACGATTCTGACAATGATTTTGCCGATAAAGTCAGTGAAAATATCTTCAAAAGTAGTGACAGTGATGGATCGAACAGCAGTGATGGCGATGCTCATTCATTGTTTGTGAACACCATGAAAAAAAAAAAATGAAAAAAAAACAATCAAAACATTCATAGAGCCAAGGAGAGGCCTATGTGTAAGCATGGTCAAATAAAATATCGTTCTGTTCTAAAGAAGACAACTGTGCAATCCTTTTCACACAATTTCATAAAGTTTTAAGCAAACCTGTTCAGACACAAACATTGAGTATTTTATGCGAAACAACCTACTGCACAGACTGTGAGTCAAAATGACTTTGTCACGGGCAGCAAATTCAGCAGATATTGCATAGTCAGAAATGTGTTAAAATGCATATAAAAAGCACAGAAAAAGCAGAAAACCAACTTTCTAAACATTCCCAACTTCCAACACATTCTCAACACAAGATAACAACTGTACCTGTGGGCCGATGATGACCCGAAACTTGTGGTCAGGGGAGTCTCCGCCAATGAGGAAAGAGTTGGGCCCTGTCTGTTGTAACAGGTACAGTCGAGCGCGCTGGACTCGCTCGATACGTTTCTGAGTCAAGTACGTTGATGGTGCGTCCCCTTGGGATGGTGTTCTCCGACCGGCACTTGTGCTGCTGGCTGACTGGTTGGCTTGACGAAACTGTCAACATGGGCAGTGAATTGGGACTATATATCATGGGAAAAAAATACATATCATTTTACCTTAATACTTTTAGGCCATCTGTATGACAAAACGTATGAACACAACACGGCCATTTACCATGTATACTACTATATTTTTCATCACACGCATGGTATTCAGTTTTAAAGCCACTATTCATGTTTATCATTTTGTATGTGCATATTTCTAAATTATTCATTCATTCATTCATTCATTCACTGATCTAATTATTCATTTATCCTCAACCCCTTGAAGTGATAGCTGTACAAAAAAAAATGTTTCAAACAGGAACATGGTGTCCTCGTTTAATGTTTCCTGTTAATTAAGCATGTGGTGAAAATCAAATTATCACATGATTTAGAAATGTTTAATTCTGCAATTATTATTACGATCATTATCATCAGTATTACTGCTTAAAGCCCAGCTGATGGAACAGAGCCACATCAGGGCTATAACCATCTCAACTATTCTTTGAACCTGAAAACAAAAATCTTTGGAAAAGAAGATTAGGTATACAAGGGTGCAACTTACAAAAAGTCAAAAAACGGAAAGGGGTCCAGGGGGCTATTGGGCTCTGGTGGGGTACAGGGGCAGCGCCCGATATGGGGGGTCTGGGGGGCTATGCCCCCCAGACACTGAAGCTTTTGTAAAAATAAAAGTGAATCTTAAGCTTTCTCCTGCAATTAGATTCAAGAAAAACAGCAGATGCTTTTCATCCTATTTTAGACAATTTCAAGTATCTTTATAACTGCTCGGTCGATTTCCACACACCACAGGCGATGGGACTTATCTTTGTCTGTATCTTTCTCCTCTACCCATTCCCAACGCCATTTATTCTTGACAGTTGCGTCGATTAAGGCGACATATTTGCCTTCTTTCACCGCTGGCATCGTGAAGTTCGCTCAACATGCAAAGCTCGAAAATGGTGGATTTCACGGAAGTTGATGCGAGATTTCGCAACGGAGCATGCGCATTCACTTTCATAGCTTCATTCACAAAAGAGTGCTTCCGCTTTCCTTTCTACATCGGACAGTAACCGTCGCGAAACATTCATGTTCGATAAACGATTTTCATCATCATCATCATCAGGTGCCCTGCCGCATGGCGTTGGCGACCATGGACTTCCAACCATGTCTATCTCTCATTGCCCCCAGCATCTCCCCCACCCTCTTCATCCCCAGCCACTCTGCAAGTCCGTCCAGCATTCTCTCCCTGGGTCTACCTGGTGCTCTCTTTCCCTCCAGCTTTCCCATTGTGACCAGGTGCTCCAAATCCCCCTTCCTCATAAAATGGCCTATAAATGTTGCTTGTCTTTTCCTAATCTTCCTTATGAGTGATCTACTTGTGTCTGCCTCCATCAAGACTGTCTCGTTTGTTTTCTTTGCTGTCCATGGAACTCTCAACATTCTTCTAAGAAAACACATCTCGGCTGCCTAGATCCTGCTCTGGCTTTGCTTGCTGACTATATACACCTCGCATCCATACAACAGTATTGGTTCTATATAACATTCAAGGACTCTCTTCCTGTTATTAATTGATAGGCACTTGTCATCTTCTTGAAGCCGATTCTGCCAGCTATTTCCGATGTGCATCTGCCGTCTGATGAAATGACCGTTCCCAGGTATTTGAACTTATTAACCTGTGTCAAGGTTGTGCCATTTGCTGTTATTTTGCAGGAGGGGATTTCATGTTTTTTACTGATCACCATGACTTCAGTCTTTCTGCTGTTTAATTCCAACCCCTTACCTTTGCTTTCTGTTTCTAGTATATTCACAAGGTTTTGTAGGTCCCTTTCATTTTCTGCAATTAGCACGGTGTCATCTGCATACCGAATGTTGTTTATCATTTTCCCCCCAACCTTTAATCCAGGGTCTTCTTCTAGGTTTCTCATGATGTTTTCGCTATATAGTGAAAACAGATCTGGTGACAAAACACAACCCTGTCTGACTCCTCTTTTGATGTTTTGAAAAGAGCTTATATTGTTTTCTATTCTCATTGCAGCTGTTTGTTCCCAGTACATATTCCTGATTATTCGTAATCTTTTCCATCGACATTGAGTCTCTCCAGTTGGTTGATCAATTCATCATGTCGTACCCGATCGAAAGCCTTGGTATAGTCAACAAAGCATAAATACAAATCCTTTTTCATCTCAATTGACCTCTCTATGATAGTTCTTAGGATGTATATGGCATTAATAGTTCCTTTCCCCTCCACAAATCCACACTGTTCTTCTGCTATTTCTCTTTTGATTCTATTTCTTGTCCTCATCATGATTATTCTTAACAGGATTTTTGTTACATGACTCATCAAACTGATTGTGCGATGGAGTTCGCATTCTATAGCCCCTGTCTTCTTTGGAAGTGCAATGAAAATTGACTTTGACATATCTTTGGGGATTTTTCCAGTGTCATAAATTTCATTTAGGAGGACTGTTATTTTTTCTGTGCCAAATTCCTCCAGGGCTTCAATCATCTCTGTAGTAATGTTGTCTGGTCCTGGGGCTTTTCCTGGTTTCATCTTTTTCAGTGCTGCTCTAACTTCATCTTTCATTATGGGTGGTCCTTCAAAGTTCTTTTTTATAATGTGTTCTTCGTTTCTGTCATCCTCAAAAAGGTCTTTAATGTACTCTCCCCATCTGTCTAATATTTTGTCTTTTTCCATAAAAGGAAAACGATTTTAAGCAACCAGTTGATGTGCATGTATTTTTCCTGTGGACAATTTCTTCAAATCGTCTGTACATACCCTGAGGATCCATTTTGTGTCGTTCTTCTATCTCTTTGCATTTTGTGTTCAGCCAAGCTTCCTTAGCTTCATTGCACCTATACCTGATTTCTTTGTTTATCTTCCTGTATATCTCCTCGTTTCTCTTTGCCTTCCTCCTTTCCTCCATCAGGCCCAAAATTTCAATAGTCATCCAACTCTTTTTTGCTTTTCTATTTGCCTTAGGGATTTCTTCACAAGCTTCATTTATAGAACTTCTCAACTTTGTCCATTGTTCCTCACTGTCACCAACGTCTTCCAGAGCACTGAATTTGTTTTAAACATGTACATTAAATTTTTGACATATCATTTCATCTGACTTTAAGAGTCCAAGGCTTAGTTTGATGTTGCTTATGGTCTGTTTCCTTTTCCTCAATTTCAGCCTAAACCTTCCCACTACCGGATTGTGGTCACTGTTGCAGTCTGCGCCTGGTAGTGTTTTTGCTGAGAGTAAAGAATTTCTAAATCTTTTGTTGATCAGGATGTAGTCAATTTGATTTTTGGTATTATCTCCTGGACTCATCCAAGTCCATTTTCTTCTGTTAGGCTGCTCAAACCAGGTGTTTCCTACTATGATCTCATTCATCTGTGCCCATTCCACAAGCTTTCCCCCTCTTTCATTTTGTGTACCAAGGCCATGAGGTCCAACTATATCCTCCCCCTATCCTGTCCCACTTTAGCATTAAAATCTTCCATTATGACTGTAACTTCTTGTGATTTACATTGGACCTTGGCCATCTCTAAAACTTCGCAGAAGTTGTCGATGTCTTCCTCAGTACTTGCGGATGTTGGTGCATATACCTGTATCATGTTGATATCAAAAGGTTTGCCTCCAAATTTGACCAGTAAAACTCTGTCGGACACTGCCCAGTATCCCTTAACTGCTTTTGATTTGTCTTTGTCCATTATGATGCCTACTCCTCTTTCATGTGAATTACCACCAGAGTATATCACTGTATATTTCCCTGATGTTATCATGCCTGCCCCCTTCCATCTCACTTCCCCCAGTCCAAAAATACTAATGTTAAGCCTTTCCATCTCCATTTTGATGTTGTCTAATTTACCTTTCTGCAGCATAGTTCTTACATTCCATGTTGCCACTTTGGTGTTGAATTTAATTTTAACGATTTTAGACCACACAAAAAAAAAAAAAAAAAAAAAAAAGACCCTAGATCGGCGATTTTTTTTGGAAAAACGGATTTTCCGTTTCTGCCTCTTTTGAAAAAACGGATTCCGTCGTCAAAAGGTTGCATCCATGGGTACATGTATCAATGCATTTGTGCACATAATCTATGGATATGATCCTGTAGTGGTACTGACCACTCCATCCACTATACCACCAGGTGTTTTCAACAAAATAAGCCTGCACATAAATGTATAAACATACTTAAATACACTAAAATGCACAAAATTACCTAAAATTGCTTCTGCACATCTCCTTTCCTCAGGGCCAAAAACTGCTGTTACTACATGTGCCAAGTTATCAATAGAAAAAATACTACAGACTTTATAGAACATATACAGGTAAACGGACCAGCAAGAGATGAAGAGAGGACAGAAAGTAAAGGTGCTACGGAGAAACAAAGAGAGTGAAAGGAAAGATTCCAGAGAGTGGAGATACTGTTTATACTGATATATTCCCCACCTCTGCCATCCCCACGGTGAAGCAAGCTGTGTTGACCATAAAATTTATAACAACTGATAAAGAATGAAACCTGTTTTCTCCAAATCTTTACATAGAAAATTGAAGAGGGCACAAATTCCTGCTGATTCCCATCTTCATTAACAGTAAATTTTGTGTGTCAATTAAAGGAATGTTCTTCTGAAAACCATAGCATAATTTTTCACACTTTAGCAAATATTCAAAGAAACAGTTCTCTCACACTGTCATTTTCATGCCGAAACTTATGATAATTTGGAAAAACAACACAGAACACGGACAACACACATTTGAAAGATTGAGAACTTGAAGATGGCCAAAATAACTGTTAGGTTGGCAAAGCTGCACAAATTGTAAGCTGTACAAGACTGAAAGTGTTATAAAGACCAGAGTGTAGAGCTGGTAATGTTATTGAACCATCAAAAAGCCATACCGAATTAGAAGGTGAGATCTTCTTGCGGGCATTGGTTCCACTGTTGACAACCTGACGGGTGAAAGCTGACTCTGCACTTGTCAGATGTTGACTCCGTCTCCTCATCAACGTACTGACTGGAATCTGATCACGTCAACATGGCAAACGATGACATCAAATAAGGAATGGAGAAAACATTTTGCATACAGCACAAAAAAGTAATTCAATACAAAATTTCTTTTTTACCTGCCATAAATCTTTAGGGAAGTAGTAGATTAAATTGTTTGAGGCTGAAAATATGAAAAAATTCTAATTATCACAATTTTTAACATATTCAGCTACTTTTAGCCATAGCCATGATTGACTGGCTGAAGTTTGGTCAGTTTTCTCATGCTGCATCATAAATATTTATGTTTACTTTCATTAAAAAAATTTCATGTTATATCATAATTCTGAGCACCTTCCTCACAGTATTATACTGTGACTTATTCAATCTATTATTTTCAAAAACTCATGGCAATGCACTATATCTATTATCTTTTTTCTATGTTTATCTAGGTATGATAATGATTATACTGATAATGACATATGAATTCAAAATTCCTCTGTACAAAATTACAAATTCACACAAACATTTCTACCATTTCTATCACTGCCTCATACAAAAGGATTTCCTCCCTCGTTTTATCCTTATCGCTATAAATATGTTCCTGTTTGGAATGTGTATCATCATTAATGATGAACTAGCAATTTCTTCCCCAACCGATTAAACAAAAAGGATAACGCATGTATTTAATGCAAGTGCCAGACAAGAACACAAAAACCGCCAATACTAATGCGTGCGCGCGCACGCACACACACACACACACACACACACACACACACACACACACACACACACACACAAAACTCACTTGAGAACCAGGATTGGCAACTTTTCCAGCCTGAAAATAAACAATGGGTCAAGTAAATAATCTAAAAGCAGACAACTGCTTCTGTCTAAAACATAAAGAACAACTGACCCATCAATCAAATAAACAGACAAGCAAATAAGCAAAGAAAAACCACACCTCTTCTTCCCAATCCTCAAAGGAGGGGAAAAAAAACAAAAAGCTTTGAAACAGTTCCACATGTGTTATTCAAGATAGATTCACTGGGCTTCAAAAACTCCATGTGCTCAACTAAACCTGTCAGCAGTTATCCCCCATCTGGCAGACTCCTTGAGCCTGCCCAAAACCCTATGCACTAACAAGGTCTTGAAATGAGTGATGAGGAAGGACCTATAAAACACTAAGCTGAAACTAACGGAATGACTGAAGTATTAAAACGGGCAGTGAACTGTTCTTTTTTTCATGTTATAGGAGGGATATAAATCAAGATCCCCTGCAAGGATGCTGGGGGTTCTTTCAGTATAAATAATATCCCCACCTTCTGGAAATTCTGTGCTAGAAATTTCCTCTATTCTGTCACTGTTTTTGTTTCTGCCTTACTTTTTTGCTTTCTGTCATCTCTTCCTATTAGTTTCTCCCTTGCTGGTCCATTCACTGGTATGTGTTCTATAAAGAGTTTCATTCTTTGTGTTAGCACTATAAATTGGGTAACGTGTTGATTGCATTTTTTAGCTCTGAGAAAATGTGAAGAGCAGACGCAATTTTAGGTAGCTTACACC
The DNA here is from genome assembly GCA_030674185.1 of Monoplex corrugatus. Taxonomy (NCBI): domain Eukaryota; kingdom Metazoa; phylum Mollusca; class Gastropoda; order Littorinimorpha; family Ranellidae; genus Monoplex; species Monoplex corrugatus. Next base: position 49,305,104 of record CM060313.1, read on the forward strand.
ATTTTCTTAGTTAATGTATGTTTTACTTTTAGAGTCCCTAGTTATGTTTACATTTGTATTCAGGTTTGTTTTTTAAAATCCTCTGGTGATAAATTGGATGGAGTGGTCAACACCAGAGGCATATCCTCAGATTATATGTGCAAAATGCATTGACATGTGTACTCAATTTTCTTTTCCAGGTCTTTTTCCCTCACAGCCATATGTTGTATATGATTTGAAATTGTTATAGTCCTGATATGGCTCTGCACAGTTGGCTGGGAAACAATAAGTCTAGACAGCTGGTCTTGAGTCCATGGCGCTATAAAAAATTTAAAAAAAAAAAAACCCACATAAAATACATTGTGACCCCCATGGAGGATAAAACCAACCTTCACATTATCAGAATGACAATTTAATTAATTATAATAAACTTTGACACGCCAAAGATTTAATTGATGACCTCTGTGTGATTAGTATGATACTCTAACAAAATGAACTAATGGGAACTGAAACAGGAAATGTACATCCAGTAACTGATTATGACAATTCATATGAAACCACATTTAAACTTGAAAATTTTCAGTCCAAATAAAACGCAATTAAACAATGCCTCATCAGCACTTTTTTGGGGTAAGATATTACATCCACAGAGGGAGAAACACACAGAAACAAAAGCAAAGTCAACTACAAACTAGAAAATTTTCAGTTTACATAAAAGTCAATTAAAAAACAGTAACATATCCCCACTTTTTTAAAGATATCACATTCACATGGAGGGAAACAAAGAGAAACAAAAGCAAAATCAACTACATACTACTTTTCTCCTTTAATCGGTTTTACATACATGTACATCCCATCTACATTATTGAAAAGGTTTTGCATCAAACACCTGACAACAGAGATTTTGTAAAATACAAAGTTCATGTTACTGTAAGTGTAACAGCACAAAATATCACAGATGTAAGAAAAGCCCACCTGGCGTGTTTTCTTCTTTTCCAGGTATTCTTGTCTCCATGGCGGAATTTCTGGATCCGTTTTCTTTGAGTTGTTTTTGTCTTGAGTCTGGTCTTCTTCAGACACCACTGACAGTTTTCTGGAGACAGAGAAAAAAAGTTTTACATACAACTACATTCTCATGAACCTCACTCCATTTACACTAAAAAGATACAAAAAATTTATTAATACGTAAAGAATGAAGAATTTATTGACTCAGTATTAAACTCACAATCTCAAATGGATATCACATGTTCATGCCACCATAGTACTCAACTTTCACAAATCAATGTATGATATTGATAAGCCTTTAAATGATTAATACCTAAACACAAAAAGTGTTACACAAGTATGTTATGAGGCATCTGTATTTCATAACTCTTGTAATTTACAGTCAATATAACATTATAAGTACCATAAAACCCCACAATGAATCAGTTATACAACTGTGCTATGTGGCATCTCTAATTAATAATTGTATTACTGTTCATCCTTCCTGTTAATGTTACTATTTCCAGCTTAGGCCACTGATACTGTATGTCACAACTCTTGCCTTCTTCAGTTCTTGGTTCACATTATCTAGTAATTATCGTACGTGATAATTTACTCAGTTATGACCATGTCTGATACAGGGCATCAAATTCATAACAGTTTACTTGGAAACGTATCATCAGAAGACCATCACTTAATCTGATAAAACTGGTTGTTGACAAGTGAACTACAGTTTTAATAGGGCCACCTACTGAGTCCGACAACTGAATGCATCAATGTACCCATGTGTGTGCGTGTGTGTTTTCAGAACAGTTGTGTGGTGTGTGTGTGTGTGTGTGTGTGTGTGTGTGTGTGTGTGTGTGTGTGTGTGTGTGTGTGTGTGTGTGTGTGTGCGCGTGCGTGCGTGCGTGCGTGCGTGTGTGTGTGTGTGTGTGTGTTTTAAGCATAGGGTTCTGTGCAGGCTCCATGATAAATGCAGGCAGATTTGGTTGGAGCACAGATGGAAGTGCGATGATTCCTTGAATAAACTCCAAAATGTACCAGTGTATTTATTACTCATTCATTTGTCAAAGAAAAAAATCATGCATTTTTCTCTCTATGCAGTCAATAACACAGTTTATGCTTCACAATATCAACATTTTGTTCAAGCAAGAATTGCTATTCCATGACCTGTTCAGCTACAAAACGTACCTGTTCTCCATGATGATAATGCAGGACAGCACAGTTCTTTGTTCAATTAACTGAGGTTACACTGACAACTTTTGGACTACACAATCTTGCTAGTAGAGCAGACTGACAATTACTGGACTACTTGCTACAGCAGAACGCCTGATATAATTAAGTATTATCATATTCAATCCAAATTCTACACAAGAATTGTTCACAACCTATTGTTATACTTTTCTATGATGTCAACTTAACAAGTATGTTCACAACCTCATGATATACTTTTCCGCAATATCAACTAATTACGGGAGGCTTTGCCAAGGACACCACTATCACCAATAGTACAGACATCTGTGACTGATAAGCTAAACCGCCAAAATTTGAATGAAGTTCAAATAGCGGGTCATGTCGCAATCCCGCAGGCACCAGGTGACCAGGCACACGGTAAGCATATCATAATTATGACTGAGTGAAAGCGACACTGTTGACACTTGTGTACACATTTCCAAGGCCCAGGTTGATCTGATCAGTCAGTGACCTACTAACCTCAATCATATCCATACACATTACAGCGTGTGTGTGTGTGTGTGTGTGTGTTGTGTGTGTGTGTGTGTGTGTGTGTGTGTGTGTGTGTGTGTGTGTGTGTGTGTGTGTGTGTGTGTGTGACAGAGAGAGAGAGAGAGAAGAGAGAAAGAGAGTGTGCGTGTGCGCGCGTGCGTGTGCGAGATCTGGGGATATAGATGTACTACCTCCTAGGACCAGGTTTTCTGTGTAAATCTGTGCATACTTGTGTATCTTTAAAGTGTGATTCTGTGAGTGTTGAGTACATGTGAGCTGTGTGTGTGTGTGTGTGTGTACATCACTACATGTCTGTGTGTTTGTGTATCAACTATGTACAGTTTTTGATGTTTACATATATGTTTTCATGTGTGTGTTTGTATTAACTTGTATAATTATTAAATAACTTTAACATTTTTCTTCCTTATACTCTTTGTGAACCAGCTATACTATTGTCTCATTTGATTTTGTGTTATTATCTGTTGTTATTCTTGATGAACTATGTTTATACTGCATTAACCCTTTCACTCCTGCACCCTATCCACCAGCTGCAAAAATTAACTCTTTCACTCTGTCCCTCTTGCAGGAAGCTGGTGGACGAGATGAGGGAAAGAAATGGTTAAGTTTTTGTTTTGCTGTCATGGTTGACAATGCAGGATGCTAGCAGTTGGGGTGATGGAGTTAAAGGATTAATGCCTATGATTATACTACATAATGTCGTGTGTGTTTGTGTTATTGGGGAAGATATATAAGAATAACTAACTGATTTTAAACTGTTCGTGATAGTATGTATTAAACAGTATGCATACGTATTTCACGGCCAGACTTTCTGCATAGATTTGTGCATACATGTGCACCTATAATTCAGTGAGTGTTTGTGCACATGCATTTTGTGTAGGTGTATACATGTGTGTTTGTGTATCAGGGCTAAATGTAGATTGCAATGTTTACACGTGTTTTCATGTACGTGTCTGAGGTATAATAGATTTGTACTTATGAAATAAATTTATAAAAACATTTTTCTTCTTTCATACTCTCTTTATGAAATAGCAGTACTACTACCTAATAATTTATGCTTTTGTGTTATTATCTGCTGTCATTCTGGATGAACCAACAATGTTTATACAGCATTAATATGATCAACTACATTAATGTAAGGATCCCTTCTGCAAATGTAATGTATGTGTAAATAAGTTTGTGTATGATTTGTGTGTGTGTGTGTGTGTGTGTGTGTGTATGTGTGTGTGTGTGTGTGTGTGTGTGTGTGTGTGTGTGTGTGTGTGTGTGTGTGTGTGTGTGTGTGTGTGTGTGTGTTGTGTGTGTGTGTGTGTGGAGCGGATGGATGGTGGGGGATGGGTGTATGTATGTGCGTGTATGTGTGTGTGCATGTGCATATGACAAGACTGTATTCATCAATGATTTATAAATATTTTCTTTCTTATTTGTTTTTTTTTTCTCTTTGGATTAGAGTACCAAATATAATTAGCACAATGAAGATGACTGAAAAGATGATGGCAAGAGCTGACAAGCTGGTGCACATGGATAATCCAGCAAGTCAGTCAGAAGACCAGCCAGCAGGGGTCAGCAAGGAAAAGTGCACAAAATCACTAAGATGGTCTTCAGCAATTTATCATGCAACCACCAACACACCAATCACAGATAAGCGAGGAAGACATCTTACATCAGAAGCAGAACAAGATCCTAGATGGGCTGAGTACCATACTTAACCCTTTGACTTCTGCACCCTATCCACCAGCATCCTGCATTGTGAACCATGCTAACAAAGCAAAAACTCATCTCTGCAGTTCTGCATAGCATGCAGGACTCAAAGATTAAGTCTTGAAGAGACCACCACCAATGACAGTTGGTTATCTGTTCAAAACTTAATCCATTGAGCTAACATACAAGAAGTGTTCAGCGACTGACCCTGATACTGATACCAAGTCTCCAGAGAAGGAAGAAATCATCTAAGGCATCAAACCACTCACAGGTAGAAAAGCTCCACACAAGTGCTGAGTTTTTCAGGAAGGACCCAAGACTTTGCAGCCAAAATACTTCAGCCACTCTTTACAACTACACGTAATGGGAGAAAAGAATATATACCAAACAACTAAACAAAAAGACCCTATTATAAAATTCCCAAGGAAAAGTGACCTGAGTAACTGCAATACCTGGCACGAAATCACCCAAGTGTCAATTCTAATCAAAATCTTGCAAAAATTATCATTCAAAAAACAGGATGCTGCAGCAGACTCTCTTTCTCATCAGCCACAGAAAAATAAGACACGATCACACTGAACATCTCAAACCCCTCACCAATCCAAGCAGTAGGGAACAGACCTACCCATGAGTGAAGAGGTCATCTACCTACTAACCTAGGCAGCACTGTCAGACATGATGGAGAAGGCAGTGAATACCAAGAGCCATCTTAGCAAGGCAAGATACACCTTCAGAATGCTGAACAAACATATGGAGTTCCCTCCAGTACAGCACATATACCAAGCTACCAGAGCTATGTCCTTTCCACCCTACAGAGCTCTCAGAATGCTGGAGGAGGACAGACAGAAACCTCTCCAAACTATTACTATTCACTAGATAGAACCTCCAGAGCCCAAAAAGTCATGCTAATCTTCTGGCCCAACATCATCTGTAAACCAATGTCCACTGGTCTAATGTAAACAACACAGTGTAGACACTATCATCAATAAAATACAAAGGAAAAGTTTGGACACATAATCTGAAGACAGTACGACATCACTTGTGACTGCCCTTCACTGGACACTAGAAGGACATAGGAGAGGAAGACCTAATACCAACTGGTGACATACAACAGAAGAGTTTAGGCCCTGAAACACACTTGGCAGTAAGCAAGCAAGCAAATGTTACCACTACCTATTTCTGATCTGACGATTTTTCTGTTCAGTTTGATGCATTATGTTTATAATATATACTGCATTAATTTAATGTATCCATGGACATGGCAACCCCCTCCCTTCTTTTTCCCTTTCTTAAACTAAAGTATGTCAAGTGCAACAAGCATGTTTTCACAAGCACTGTTTATGTTACAGTACAGATACCAATGAAATCATTATCATCACTATCGTTATTTATGTTTACAGTGCTAAAATACATTTGCTTTTTACTGCAAATTTCCTTGTAGAGAATGATGCATTATGTTATTCATTACCTATTTCAGCAGTAGCTCAGTATATACTGAATATGATCATGCAATTCTGCTGTTGCTGTTGTGTAGATGAGCACATATAATATATAATATATATTCTCACATTAGAATAAAATTCCTTTTAATGCTTATGTTCACATACCAGACTGCAAAAAAAAAACAACAACAACAACAACAACAAAAAAACACTATGATTCATAAACTTTTATTCCTTAAAGATTATTAACTTTTTAAGAGTCTCTGTTTTTGTTACCAATTCAATGACTGACCGAATGATTGACTGATTCACTGGACTGCTGTGTTTATGCTAAGTATACAAAAAAGAAAAAAGAAAAAGAAAAAAAAAGAAAAAGAAAAAAAAAAATATTATATATATATATATGAGCCAGAGTCAAAAGGTGCTTTATGGTGATTTTCCTGGTTCAGATCGATTCTGCTGATTTTCTTGCCATTGCACAACCTGGGCAGTCCTAGATGTTGGGCTTTGGTTTGAGTGTCGAATCAGCTGGCAGACATGGGTTCATGGTGGTTGACCAAATCATTTGGCTTTTCCAGAGGCAGTAGCTCATACTTTACAGGACATAATTTCATCCGTGACTGGTGTCACACGAAAACTGAAAACTCAAATAGTTTCCAAAGTATCCATTTGATTGCAATGCTGATGAGTTCTATTCAGACAGTTTTATGCATCAAACTTGAAAAGCCCTATTTCATTGCAGTTTTTAATCATTTTTTTCCACTGTGATCGATAAAAAAACTGCAGGCCTGTGACACAAAAGTGTCACGAATGAAACCTTATATTTACACTTTAATATTGCAGAATATGTGAAAAAATAAGGCAAAAAACCCAAATGAAATTATAAACTAGTGAGTAACCTTGATAAGAAACTAAAAAATACATACATACTACATAGGTACAACCACTGGTTTAACACCAAACTTTATTCTCAGCCTTCTACACCTATCTGTAAAAGGAAGGCTGAAATTTGAGTAAAATTGTCAATATGAACTTGACTGGCTAATAAATGATTTGTTCGGCCTCCATGAGTTCATGTCTGCTGTTTGGTTTGGCATTTGGGGCTTGGTGTCTGGGATTATTTGGGCTGTCCGGGGGCAGGGGGTTTGGTTGCGGTGATTCGAGCTAGGAAAGTCACCCCGGGGCACCTTTTGACTCTGGCTCATATATACTGAATAGCAAATATGCACATTAAAAATCTTGTAAGTTATGTCAGTGGCTGGCTTATGCCGTTATGAAAAGATTAAAACACCCAGTATGCAAGCAATGACAAATTTTAACACTGTTTTTAGTTAACAGACTGCTATTGTTGAAAACACACACACACACACACACACACACACACACACACACGCATGCATGCATGCACATGCGTGCACACACACACATACACACACACAACCATCCAGCATGCATGCTCCCAAAGAAGAGTATGGAGACTGTGCAGCAACATACTGCCATGTGCCAGTCCAATGTGAGCCAAATAAAACGCATTCTTGCATTACAACATAAAGAAAACAACACTGCTTGGAATAAGTTTTGGGGAAGGGAGGGGGAGAAGTAGTATTAGTAAACAAAACATTTATCATCACAGATATTGTTTCCTAGATTTGTTTCTTTGTTTTCTTTGGTTTGGGGATTTTCTTCGCTGAAACTGATCAGGATGTTTTGCTGTTCTGTTATTTGTTTCTTTTTCATCTATTAAGTATGTGTGAGAGTGTGTGTGTGGAGTGTGTGTGTGTGTGTGTGTGGTTTTGTGTGTGTGTGTGTGTGTGTGTGTGTGTGTGGTGCGCGCGCGGGTGCATGCGTGCATGCGTGTGTATGTGCACGCGCATGCGTGTTTATTGTTAATATTACTATACTATCTTAATTATTACTTTTTAGCTATTATTAGCGTATGTTTTCAAGTTTTGTTCCTGACATCCAACCTATCCTCACCCACACTCCCTTTTTTATCTACCTACATCAAATGAAAATTCTCTCTCTCTCTCTCTCTCTCTGTCTCTGTGAGTGTGTGTGTGTGTGTGTGTGTGTGTGTGTGTCTGTGTGTGTGTGTGTGTCACAGACACAGCGACACACACAGACAGATGCACAGATGGGGGGGGGGGGGGGGAAGAGATAGAAAGCCAACCCACTGAAAACCAACTCACAAGAGAGAGAGAGAGAGAGAGAGAGAGAGAGAGAGAGAGAGAGAGAGAGAGAGAGCATAAAGCCAGGATACACAAGAGAATGAATGAGAAGAACAGCAGAGGCATATCTGAAATACAGGTCTCAACAATGATTGACAAAAATAGACAGACCATACTAATCAACGACTTTAAAAAAAAAAAAAGAAGAAAAATATCACAAATTACTGTCATGTGTTTTAGATCTTCTCATTACTTTAACAAAGAAAAAGCAATTTTTATACATATATATTATTCAGTTTCCTTGCATATTGTAGTATTTCATACACTGGTAACATTCCGCTCTCCATCCCCTATCCTCCACAAAAAAATCAATGCTACACTGCAGAAAGTTTTTCTTTCCTTGTCTAAAACTTAGTAAAAGATGAACGGGGCAGAGAGCATTTTTCAAAATATACTTCTGCACTACTACTATCACTACTAAAGTCACACTAACTATTGCTAGAGATCTGTTCAATTCTAGTTATTTATATTATCAAAAATATATAATAATTCTTCTGAACAAATTATAAGAAATTAAAGAAAAACATCCCCCTCGTAGGGCTTTTTTTTTTTCACATTAAAAACACTACCCGTGCTCTGCTCCCTCTTTACCCTACCACCCCATCATTGTCATATAAACCCTATTCTCCTCCACAGCACTTTAATTTAGTTTAAAGACTTTTCGTCTGCTACAAACACATAGATAACAAATAAATTACGAACCACCGATCACAAAACCCTTGAAGCTGAGAATATTCACTGGTCCCTATCAACATCACCGAGTGTTAGTTCTAAATTCTGCAATCGATGCCGACTTCAGTTCTTGATCTATTATCGCACCTCTCACTTCGCATGATCATTCGTATCTACATCTAGTTCTACTGCACAGAAAAACTTAAAAATCTTCTTACCTGTCCGAGATTTCTCTTTGATCTGCAGTGTCCGAAAGTTTGTCGCTGCTTTCAAATTTTGGTACATAATTTACGTGTCGTAGATGCTGCCGCCACTTATGAGGGCCTTGAAAGTTTTCACTTCTTTCGCCATTATCTACTTCAGCAGCGGCAGCCCCGTTCACGCTCGCTGCTCCCTCGGCAGCCGCAGACTCGGCGGGGGTAGCCATCTTTGATGCCAGGCCTCACAAGCGAAACAACATCCCTTTGTCTGGCTCAAAGACAGCAAGATGGACATTCGGTTGGTCGGTCCCCTTTCTTCACAAAGAAGGATCAATGCTGCATAATCCAAACCCCCGTCGACTGCCGAGTTTTGAAGTTATTGATTTTTGTTTGATGGAGTTGCCAGCTTCCGGTCGGAAAGCCCTTCGATGTTCCTGCGACTTGAGAAGGGAATGTTGTGAGAGCCTCGGTTTCATCTTATCTATTTTTGGAAGAAGAGCTTTTCTGGTACCATTTCGTCATTCCCGAAAATAAAATGATCTGAACCAATAGCAAAAATTCAATCAAAAGTTCTTGAAAACAACGCCAATACTTGAAAGATATGCCCTCCACACCTCTCGCAAGTCATTCTAAATGCTAATGATGAAATCTATACTTTTTCAAACAAGTTTTCGAAACAAAAAATTCGTCTGCTCACAATGCAGGAAATGTTACATGCGCGGTTGTTCTTGAGGGCGGAAGCGAGGCTGTCGTTGTTGACAACAAGGCACGCTGCGCGTGTGACACATGCATGGATCAAGAGCACTGAAACGAGAGAGGGGTCGACTTTTTTAGTCGGTTCACAAATGACGTTACGTTTGACCGTGCCTGCACACACAGGTTTGACACCACCTAATCTGGTCAGTTAACTGAATGCAACAGACTTTGCTGAAACTAAAGCAAACTGATGGACAGAAACCTGAAGATTTTGTGTTAAAGTTGAAGCAATGTGAGCGAGTTCACAGCAAATGAGATATGGTAAGTAGTATACTTGTTGGCATTACCTACCTGTTTGACTCTCTTTGGTGGTTCTTTATCTGTGAGCTATATGTCAAGAGGACTTGATTTATGTGGTCAGGGCGGATTATATGTTCGTGTTGGTCACAGAAAGATTGTGTTCAGGGACTCCTTGGTCTTTGATCCTCTACGGGCATCGATTGATCAGATGTTTGATCGATTGATCGGTTCTCAGGTTGACCCGAGGCTGCCCAGGCTAAAAACATGCACGCACGATGCGAGTACAAACGTCAAAATACTTCTCGCACTTGATTCTGTGTACGATATCCTTCTATTTCCGTTCAAAATCAGACGAAGGAATATCAGTTTGTCCATATATCTAGCAATATCAAAATAGTGGTCAACACATTGGATAAAACTCCTCGCTGTTTGCAGGGAGATGCATCATGCTTATACTCTGACAAAACTTGGTCGCATTTTATTCGTTTTCATATGTGTCTCATATGGTTGATTGATTCTTTGCTTTTTTTCTTTTTCTTTTGAATTCTTCTTCTCCCGCTTCTTCTTTTTCCTTCTTTCCTTTACCTTTTTATCCTTATTCTCTTCGTCCAACTCGGTAGGAGTGTGTGTGTCCGCGCGCGCAGGCGCGTGTATGTGTGTGTTTCATTTTTTTTAAATGTGCGTGCGTGTGAGTGTTTCTGTGTGTGTGTGTGTGTGTGTGTGTGTGTGTGTGTGTGTGTGTGTATGTCTGTATGTGCGTGTGTGTGTGTGTTTGTGCGTGTCTGTTTTGTTTTTGTTTGTTTGTCCTTTTTTAAGCAAAGGAATGAGTTAAAAGTCTACCAAATATGAGATAATTAGAATGTACAGTAAGCTGTCAATATAAATGTTAGTGGAGACATCTAAGTGGGTTTTTGTTTCGTTTCATTTTGTTTGTTCGTTTGTTTGTTCGTTTGTTTGTTTGTTTTTACAGAATATAAACACACACACACACACACACACACACACACACACACACACACACACACACAGAGAGAGAGAGTCTGCATGCACGCATACACAGTGACACACATTACATACAAACACACAAAACTCAACGATTGAGATTTTGAAATCGGGAAACATGATAAAGCCAAGCTTGTCTTGTTGTATTAAATACGCGTTCTTATTCTTTTCTCGTGTTTTTTGTTTGTTTGTTTTTTGTTTTTGTTTTTCTGGTTCCTGTTTGCTTGAACGCGGGCAGTCACATTTGTTTTGGATTAAAGTCACGCTTGTTAGTTGTATCGAAGAAAACTAACAGAAAAAAAGTCGGCGGCGGCGACATTAAAGACGAACCACACACCACACACACACACACACACACACACACACACACACACACACACACACACACACACACACACACACGCACACACGCACGCACGCACGCACGCGCATCACACCCTCCGTCACCCTTAACTCGGAGGAAAACGGCGAAGTTCAAGTCATAGATTCAAATGTTCATGCTTCACTCACTCTGAAAAACCCTGATAGGCGTATAAACCTGACACTTTCAACCAGGCGAGATATTAAATAGCTGAACTGGGTGAGCGTCGTATTCACATGCTAATGGTTGTGGGTCCGAACCATGGGGTGTGCTACTTTAAAACTAGCCTTTTCACTTCTCTTCTCAACCTAATTATTGTCAAGGTGGTGTTCGGGGTTATAACTTAAATAAGTTCCCCCCCCCCCCCCATTCCCCCACTTCCCTGAGACGGTCATTCCCGTCAGTCATATCACCTGAGGTGACTGCTGAAGCAAAACTGAACCAAACCAGTCACTAAATCTCTGTCAGCCATGCAGTTAGATCAAAACGTACTAATAAACTCAGTACGTGAGAGTGTGTCCCAGCGTTGTCGGTTCGCTAGCTATTCAATGTTTTTGTATACATACAATATATGTAGTGATCTGATCAAATGAAACTGTAATTATTCATATGTTACAACAACAACAACAAATCTGCAAAGTAGCTAGAACTGTAAAGCTATGCGAAACAGTAGGTTTTGTTTGTTTGTTTGTTTGTTTTTGTTTGGTTGGTTGGTTGGTTGGGGGGTGGGGGGGGGGGTGTCTTTTTGGTGCTTTTTTTAAATGAGTCGAGGCGATTCACTTGAACACCACAAAATTGCTAAAAAGTGTGTAGTTATATTTTCACACAGAAAATACAGTTAAAAATACAACAAAATACTATAGACAAAGTAAGACTGACACAAAGACTGATAGACGAGTCGGTGATAATGCTGGTACTTCCCATATTGTTAGTACTACAAATATACATGTACGTCATGTGAAGCTAACTATTAATTATCTTCACAGTCCATTCTACCATTTGTACAATGGCCAATGTAAACGTACAGAACCGATCCTATTCCTAGGTTGGGCCATACTATTAACAGATCGAAGTTTGATAAAGGTCTAATGGGCACGATAGTCAAGAGACTTCCTGACTTCCTGGGTACCTTCCGCCTGGTGGAGACTTCTGATCTCTCGTGTAAACATGTGTGTGCAAACCTGTTTGCATCTAAACCCCCCCCCCCCTCCCCCTTCGTGTGTACATAGTCTACGTACGGAGAACATCAAATAGTGTACACATAAAGATCGTGCAAGTCATGTCATTGTCCGGTAGCTTATGGAAACAGGAAAATACCCAGTATGCACGCCCACCGAAAACGGAGTATGCAGACTGTGCAGCAACATACCGCCTGCACAGTATGGACAAAAACAACTTTTTAAAAGATCTATGGAGAAAGAGCAGCGTAGCGATCTATTCGTAACTTCACCGATATTTCCGATTTCTGTTTTGACTGTGTGCGTTCAAATGTAAACGTTTACGCCTTTGTACTTAACAATGCCGAAGTTCTTATCATTACATTTGCTTTTAAATGTGTGATCGGTAAAACGAAACTCACATAATCTTTCAAACTTACTCTGTCTTGAGTTTCTTCTGTGTCTGATTTATTCAGATCAGTTCAGGTCTCGGGATTCAGGTCTGTTCAGTAAGAACTATTTTGTCTTGTCAGAAGTTTTCCTTTTAACACATCAACAATACTGCTAATTAAGGGGAAAAGTCGTAAAACAAAAACATTTCATAACACACACACCCAAACACCACACGCACACACACATTTTATTGTCTATCAATAAAAAACGAAAACAAACAAACAAACAAACAAAAAACCACACACACACACGTATACTCAGACAGAGAGACTGGGGGGGGGGGGGATGAGAGAGAGAGAGAGAGAGAGAGAGAGAGAGAGAGAGAGAGAGAGAGAGAGAGAATTGTGAAGCAGGAACAACCATTTCACAAAGGGGGTGGAAGGTCTGAAATACAACGATAACCATTTTGAAATAGTAAATATGCAAAGTGCGCAAACACAAAACTGTAAAGATACCCAAATGTGCAACGTATTCAGAGTCGCTCTTCCTTCAATCTCCCTCTCCCCCCTCCCAATTTTTGCGTGTACATCTGTATGTCCTACGTTTTATTAAAATTCGTGTCAAAAAGATACAGGTAGCCTAATTTTCCTGTCTTGGGCGACAGTGACAATCCCCTCCCTCACGCTTTTGTCCAGTGTTTAGCGCTTTTGTAAGATTAAGCACAGTACGAATAGTCATTGTGGTTGTTATCACTGTTACCACTTTTGTCCAGTGTTTAGCGCTTTTGTAAGATTAAGCACAGTACGACTAGTCATTGTGATTGTTATCACTGTTACTACTTTTGTCCAGTGTTTAGCGCTTTTGTAAGATTAAGCACAGTACGACTAGTCATTGTGGTTGTTATCACTGTTACTACTTTTGTCCAGTGTATAGCGCTTTTGTAAGATTAAGCACAGTACGACTAGTCATTGTGGTTGTTATCACTGTTACTACTTTTGTCCAGTGTTTAGCGCTTTTGTAAGATTAAGCACAGTACGACTAGTCATTGTGATTGTTATCATTGTTACTATGATGTCCTTCATCCTTTGTTTGGCGTAATAGCAGTTTTGCCTTCCAATTTGAGTGCATAGGTTCGAATTTCGCTTGCGGAAAGTGTGTTTGTTGTGGCTCAGTCTTCTTCTTCCTTTTCCTCAACTCTGTGAAGAGTCACTGGGACTCCGCATTAAAAAAATTGTTTACCAGATTCCTTCCAGCTGTGTCGGCCGTGTACCAAAGTCTGGGTGTGCATATGGTTTTTCTGTCCATTACGCAAAGTTGTCAATCTATCGTGTTTTTTTTTTTCTGTCTTCTTCTCTGTCTCCCTCCCTCATTAGTTCCCTGGAGGATTGGTTTACCAAGGCACTGGATCTTGTGACATGGCCATACCAAGGTAGTTTTCTCTATCTAACTGAACTCAGCAGATCTTCTTAATGGTCCAGTGTGCTGCTTAATGGTTTGGCGCAGTTGTTCATTGGTGATGATCAGTTTATCTGATGTTCAGTATCTGGCGAAAACACCTCATTTCCATGGCTTGGATTCGTCTTTCCACATTCGCTGTGAGGCTCCATGTCTCGTGTACGTATTGGAAGATGGAATATACCAGTGCACATAAGAGCCTGATCTTGTGTTTCATGGAAATGTTCTTCCATACAGGTTTCAGCCTGACTTGTGTTTCATGGAGATGGTCTTCCATACAGGTTTCAGCCTGACTTGTGTTTCATGGAGATGGTCTTCCATACAGGTTTCAGCCTGACTTGTGTTTCATGGAGATGGTCTTGTCCTTCCATACAGGTTTCAGCCTGACTTGTGTTTCATGGAGATGGTCTTGTCCTTCCATACAGGTTTCAGCCTGACTTGTGTTTCTTGGAGATGGTCTTGTCCTTCCATACAGGTTTCAGCCTGACTTGTGTTTCATGGAGATGGTCTTGTCCTTCCATACAGGTTTCAGCCTGGATAGTGCTGATGTTGTCTTCACTGCTGTCGAGAGGATTTCAGGTTTGGATTCCTCATTGCAAATGGTGGATCCCAGGTAAGTGAACTGGGGAACAGTCCCTAGCTTCAGTCCACAGACAGTCAGTAATAATGGTGATGTTGTGGCTTGCCATCAACTTGGTCCTCTTGGCGCTGATTTCCATGCCCTATCTTGTCGACGTTTCGCTTAGTTTCTTGAAGATTAGCGAGTTCTTGCTCTCTACCTGCAAGGCCATCAGTATCATCTGCGAAGCGAAGGGTCGTGATGGTCCTTCCTCCAATGCTAACTGTACTGACATGATCTTCAAGGGACTTAATCTACCCTGCTGTAAACTGGTACCTGGCCCTGTTCAGTGCTGGAAAAGGTAAAAGAACGAGACAAAAGAGATGGGTCACTCACCTTTACAGTGCTGACCTTGGATAAAGTTAGGTCTCTCTCACTTCACTCCTCTACGAACTCTGGGTTATGGGACGATCTTTTCCTTACTTTATCCTTTGAAAACTCATTGTTGTTTACATTACTCGATTACTACGACCTGAAATGGAACTGAAATTTGTTCAGAGGAATTTATCGATGTCGGCGAGTTCCATTTGTGCTGCTCTTTTCTTTTCTTTTTTTGCCCCCTTAACTCCGTGAAGAGTCAATGGGCCGAGCGCCGCACCAAAGAACCGTTCACCAGATTCTTCTGCAAATGGTTTCTCTGCCCATTCCTCAATGTTGTCCGTCCCTCGGTTTTTTGTTTTGTTTTGTTTTGTTTTGTTTTGTTTTGTTTTGGTTTGTTTTTGTTTGTTTGTTTGTTTGTTGTTGTTGTTGTTTTTTCTTCCCCTCCGTTTCCCTCCAGTAACAGTTCTCTAGAGGATTGATTTAGCAAGACCACTGAAGTTCCAAGTGTCCTCCATCCAAACCTGCCAGCTATTATTCAAGGGATTCCTTAAACCTGCGCAAAACCCCATGTGCTGCGAGGCCTTGAAAATGGAAGCGATTTGATCTATTAACAAAGATGGTTTGCTTTCGGTGTAACACGAACGAAGTAAACCATGAAAGAGCGGTTCTAGTAATGTCAAATGTGTGCTGTAAACTGGACAAATGTATAGCATGGTCAGCTGTGTGAAGCGCGTCTGGCATATCAAGAGTTGGTTAAATGCAGGATACCATTTTTAGAATAAAGCTGTTTCGGCACCTTAACCAGAATGATATATAGGCTGCAATTGTTATTATTAATGTTTAAAGCCCAGCCGACATGAATTGAAGACAATTTAATTTTGAGGACTTCAGAAAGCAGGGGGGAAATCAACCAAACAAATAACAGCAACATACATTTCTTTCAGTCATTAAATGAACTGCAATTAATAGTTGTGGGTTCAGTCCTGGGGTGGACCATGTTTTCTTAGCGAAAAATTTGATATCCCGAGCTCAGACCTAGCCTGCAGCATTAATAACTGGCCTGTCTGCTGCCCATCGTAATGTTTCCATCATTCTGGTGATGTCAGCTTAGTGTTTTATAGGTTTCTTCCCCCCCCCCCCCCCAATCCCCACTGCTCATTTCAGGACCTTGCCAACGCGCTGGGTATTCTCAGGAATCTGCCATTGCTATAATCGCATATGGAACTGTCCTAGTAGGACGAAGCCCTCCTGAACAAACTACAAACTCTAAGCAATAAAGTTTTGGCGTTCTTGGAGTTGGACACAAAGGAAAAGGCTGTGGAAATAGGCTAGTGGATCGAAGGACGTGATATTTATCTATTCTGTATTTGTTCAGAAAGGTATGAGCCATGTATGCACTGGCGTAAACATACAAAACATAAGCGTCATAGGCTATGTATATTAAATTGTATACAAGTAGTACAAGCAATACATACATATTCCTTACCGTGCATTTTAGACTCATTTTTCCTGTACACTAAGTCGTTTTACATTAATCTTGTAGATACATAGACAACAATAACGACAAAAGTGGCATTTTCTCTCATTTATAAACAGTACTAAGCGTTCATAATTCAGAATTATATACCCGAATTATGTATTAACCCAGGGAGAAAATAATGGACGGACTTGCAGGGTGGCTGAGGAAAGAGAGGGTGGAAGACGTATTTGCAGCGACAAGGGATAGATTCATATGGAGGGCCATGATTGCCAACGCCATGCGGCAGGGCACATGCTGTTGCTGCTGCTGCTGCTGCTGCTGCTGCTGCTGCTGCTGCTGATGATGATGATGATGATAACCCCCACAGAATAGATCATGTACAATAAAACAAATGCTTAAATACATGGATGGATGGATGGACTCCGTCGATTCAACTGATAAGCAGGCACAGCGGTCCTCATTGCTTTGTGATGGTCTGCATGTTCTTCTATAGGCACTGCATGGGATGGGGTCTTGTGACCTTGGGTTCTGCTTGCACTGGTCCCACTTCTGTTGAACAGCAGCTGTTGTGCGTTGTTCAAATCTGTTTGTGCCCTTCGTGCACTGCCATCGTAAGTTTATTCTGTTGCGGACAGTCTTCCCAGTTGGTGGTGCTGATGCTGTAGTTTGTGCGGGTGGCTTTCAGAGTACCCTTGTGTCGCTTTAGTTGTTTTCCCTGGTTACAGCGTCCTCAGTTGTTCCAGCTCTCCACATAGCGTCCTCAGCTGTTCCAGCTCTCCACACAGCGGCCTCAGCTGTTCCAGCTCTCCCACAGCGGCCTCAGCTGTTCCAGCTCTCCACACAGCGTCCTCAGCTGTTCCAGCTCTCCACACAGCGGCCTCAGCTGTTCCAGCTCTCCACACAGCGGCCTCAGCTGTTCCAGCTCTCCACACAGCGGCCTCAGCTGTTCCAGCTCTCCACACAGCGGCCTCAGCTGTTCCAGCTCTCTACACAGCAGCGTCAGTTGTTCCAGCTCTCCACACAGCGGCCTCAGCTGTTCCAGCTCTCCACACAGCAGCGTCAGTTGTTCCAGCTCTCCACACAGCGGCCTCAGCTGTTCCAGCTCTCCACACAGCGTCCTCAGTTGTTCCAGCTCTCCACACAGCGGCCTCAGCTGTTCCAGCTCTCCACACAGCGTCCTCAGTTGTTCCAGCTTTCCACACAGCGGCCTCAGCTGTTCCAGCTCTCCACACAGCGTCCTCAGTTGTTCCAGCTCTCCACACAGCAGCGTCAGTTGTTCCAGCTCTCCACACAGCGTCCTCAGTTGTTCCAGCTCTCCACACAGCGGCCTCAGCTGTTCCAGCTCTCCACACAGGAGTATCTCTGAGATAGGGTTGTTTTCCATATGGACAGTGTGTCCTATCGACGAAGCTGGCATCTGATGAGTACACACTCTACAGTTGACAAGCCACATTTGTTCAGAATTTGAAGCTTGGACACTCGATCTTGCCATGCGATGTTGCGAATCTTGCACAGACATAATTATGTGGTGGAATTTTTCCACCTGTTTTAATGTGTCGTCTTTAGGTATTCCAAGTCTCACGGCGGTATATATGTACACACTGGTATGTATGTATAAAAGTATCTGTTTATATATATATATATATATATATATATATATATATATATATATATATATATATATATATATATATATATAAACAGATACTTTCATACATACATATACGTATACGTTAATGCAAGCACGCATACACACACACGCACACTCTTGCAAACACACACTCAACAACAACAACAACAACAACAACACAACAACAACAACAAAACCATAAAAAAAAACACGAAGGTTTATCTGATGCCGTTAAAATGGAATAACTGGGCAGTGTTTTAATGGGGGAAAATGTTGATTAGTCTAAGAGCTGCTGAAAGAGAGATGTGTTTTTAAATGATTTGAAAGATGAAAGAGTGGTAACATGACAAATTGAATGTGGAAAGCGATTCTAATTACAGAGAGTTTGGTAAGAGAAAGAACGCAGGTCATAAGATCTTGTTCTCTTGCGGGGAAGTTCATAGTGTCTAGTGTCAGCAGAGGAGAGATGACGACGAAAAAGTACACAGAGCACTTCAAAGACGTATTGTGGCTCCTTGTCATCCATGGACTTGAAATATAAAAGAGAAAGCTTGATGTTTATTCTTTGCTCAACAGGGAGCCAGTGAAGAGAATGGAAAAGAGGGATGATGGTGTGAAAAGCGAGATGATTTGAATACAAGTTCTACCGCGTTAATTCGGATTTTCTGGAATTTAGACAGAAGAGAAAACAAGAAGAAAGCTGATAAGAAGATCAAAAAGCTGACAAAGGAAGACAAAGAGGAAAAGAAACGAGAAGAAAAGAGAAAGAAAAGACAGGGAAGGGAAGGGAAGGGGAAGAGAGAGAGAGAGAGAGAGAGAGAGAGAGAGAGAGAGAGAGAGAGAGAGAGAGAGAGAGAGAGAGAGAGAGAGAGAGAAAAGAACGACGAAACTAGGATCTAACCGAATTTGAATTTTTCGTAGAGAGATACACGGCACTCGGACAGGTCCATATGTGCGAGCAATCCTCTGACAGACTCTCTGAGCCTGCGCAGAACCGAATATACTGATTGTCTTGAAATGGAAGTAGGAAAGATGAGGGGGCTTACGACACATTAAGCTGGTTGGATCACTAAGACGGGGCAGTAAACAGACCCGTTTTTATGCTGCAGGCTGAAATCGAATCACACATCAGATCCGAGTCCACACCTCTATCAAACAGGCCAGCCAACCCGCTAAAGAAAAGAAGATAAAAAAAAAAGCCACTAGTGACAGATGCCTGACTGGTAATACTGCACTTTCTTCTTCTTTCTTTCTTTCTTTCTTTCTTCCTTCCTTCCTTCCTTCTTTTCATCGTATCAGCGTCTTTCTTCCTTCTTTTTTTCTACCTAAACAAGCTTCAGAGTTTGGGCTGAGGGCCAGGTATTTGGTTTGAAACAAAAGCCAGGGGTGAGAGTGTGTACCTGTGGTGTGGTTTCACTGTCTGCATAGATACGAGCTCGTGCAGCTGTTGGAACGTTTTACCGTTCTACTCATTGCACACACTCAAGTGACGTCGTGCTCCAGACTACGTCAGATTCATGTCCCCCCCCCCCCCCCCCCCCCCCTTTTTTTTTTTTTCATTTTTTTTTCAGCCTTTTATTCTCATCATCGGAGATAGTCTGTCTATAACAAAAACAGGGTTTCTGAGCTTTGCATAGGTGGAACTTTATCGAATTTGGCCAAAGCTGAGGAGTTGCAAATACCCAAGTAAGGAAATCTAAATCAAACTGATTGCCAGCGTTCAAGCAAATAGGAACCAGAAATACGAAAATGGAATGAGAACGTGCAATATATACATGTGTACACACACACACACACACACACACCACACACACACACACACACACACACACACACACACACACACACACACACACACACACACACACACACACACAAACACACACACAAAGGAAAAAGACAGCTACAAATTTTTGGTTTGACTGGCCTTTGTCAAGCATACACAAGAGACAGGTAACAAATACACAAAAGTAAGCAGCAAGACTTCCCTGATGTTTCCTTGAGCAGGAGAAAATGGCGGATGTATACGACTGGATATAAAAAAATGTTGAGCAGGAGTTTTATGTCAGTTTAGCAGGATATAAAAGTTGAGAAGGAGTTTTACATAAATTGAGCAAAATATAAAAATTGAGAGGAGTTTTATGTAAACTGAGCAGGATGTATAAGTTGAGCAGGGGGTTTATATAAACTGAGCAGGATGTACAAGTTGAGCAGGAGTTTCATGTAAACTGAGCAGGATATATAAGTTGAGCAGGAGTTTTGTGTAAGTTGAGCAGGATATAAAAGCTGAGCAGGAGTTTTACGTAAATTGAGCAGGACATGTGAGTTGATAGGAGTTTTTTGTAAATTGATCGGGATGTATGAGTTGATCAGGATTTTTGTATAAACTGAGCAGGATATATAAGTTGATCAAGAGTTTTATGTTAACTGATCAGGACATGTAAGTTGAGCATGAGTTTTATGTAAATTGAGCGGGATATATAAGTTGAGCACGAGAAAATGGGGGATGTGTAAGTTTGAAAAATAAAACTCCAAGGTCTATGACACACTGACCAAAAAAAGTGCCTAGAACCAGATGTTTTTTTAGGAATGTGTGCGAATAGCACTTTGTCAAGAACTTCGGACGATATATACATTATGTTGTTACTTTTATGACGATATACTCTTGTCCTCGATTCTCGTTAAGTTTTATCATTACTAAAGTTTCTTCAAGAAAACAGTGACACTGAGAAGTACGAAATACGTAATTGATTTGTTTTTGCTCTGTTTTGTTTTCTGTGCTGTTGTTTTTTTCAAATGCTTGACCATCTTTTTTTTTATTTTTTTTTTTTTACTCTTTCTCATTCTCTGTTCATCTGTTTCTATGTCTCTGTCAGTGTCTGTCTCTTTGTCTGTCTTTGTCTGTCAGGCGTCTTTAAACTCTTTCACTCTCTCAGCCTATCTACAACATACTAGTGGATAGGATGAGGGAGCGAAAGGATTAATGACACTGAGAGGGTTAATGACTATAAGACAATCATCTGTTATACTTATAGACTTAATAACGGCATTGCCGTGACTTTGAAACGGTGTGAACAGTGCATCAGTTGTTTAAAGAAAATCCTTGACATTCCATTGCCAAGACACACAACTCAGTTAAAGCGTAAGTGGGCATGATCTCTGTATGAATTTGTGTGTTGCGTAATTGGTTTCCCTGCTTAGAAAATGATAGGCAAGCGTCAGCCAAGTCGACTTACTCAACGCTGAAAACTGTCATTCTGAGATAAGAATACTCTGACGTTTGCTGTTCCTCGGGTGTTTGTGTGCATTGGCATGAATAAGCCGGGCAGGTGAACAATCAGAATGGCTAAACCATACCAACATTTTGTCATTTTTTAAACCTACATTTTTAGGAACACGGTATTAGTAGTATCATTTGTGTTTAAAGCCCAACACATCGATGACTTTGAAAAAACAAAACAAAAACAAAACCCGGAAAAGAAGGTTCAGACACATATTGCATTCACGCAAATAATCTAAAGCTATGTCCTCTGGCTTTGGCCATTCCGCCCTTAAGAACTGAACACGGACTTCGATCATTATTCATCCACTATAAGACGTTTACATTAAGGTAATTGTACATGTACAGCTTAGGTCGTTCACGACGGAGAGACCTAAACTATACGACAGACTCAAACTGCGCCATTTCCTCCGTAACAGTATCGCCGAGATGTGAGAGGGACCTAACCCAATATGTCAGTTCTTTTCCCCAGACTTCATATGATTTGTTAATTAAGGTCACTGCCATTTAGGAAGAAGGTAACAAAAACAACAAAACTGCACATTCACAGAAAAGTAGTGTTTTAGTGCATTTTGAACGTGCATTGTACAGATAAGTGGTGAGGTGTTTTATATTGAGGGGGGGGGGGAAGGAGAGAGAGGACAGACAGACAGGAGAGAGAGAGAGAAGGGGGAGAGAGGAGAGAGAGAGAGAGAGAGAGAGAGAGAGAGAGAGAGAGAGGAGAGGAGAAGAGAGAGAGAGAGAGAGAGGAAGATTGACTGTCGGTTTTAGTTTCTGTGGTAATACTATTAATATCATTTGTTGGGAACCAGTTCCTTGGATATGGCAATAGATTTACAACATGTTCACAAGTTCAGACAAAAGTTTCACAAATTTGACAAAACTTGTACAGTACATATTTGTAATCTGTGTTTGATATTGGCATAAACTGATACCAATACTTTCAGAGCTTTGCTGTCTCTCTCTCTCTCTCTCTCTCTCTCTCTCCTCTCTCTCTCTCTCTCTCTCTCTCTCTTCTCTCTCTCTCTGTAAACATTGTCAATACGGTTATATTTACGAGTATGTCATAATTTTGTCTCAGTCATAGAAATATTCTGATGATGGTTTTGACGGAGATGGTGATGATAATGATGATGATGACAACATGAACAGCAACAGTAATGATGGTTATTGTTCTTTGTTATTGTTGTCGTGTTCAGGCTTCACTGGGAGGGCAGCAAGAGACGAGAGAGAGAGAGAGAGAGAGAGAGAGAGAGAGAGAGAGAGAGACAGACAGACAGACAGAGACAGACAGGACAGACAGTCACAGAGACACAGAGACACACAGAGAGATTGTCACACACACACACACACACACACACACACACACACACACACACACACACACACACAACACCCCACACACACACACACACACAACACAAACACACACGTACTAATCCATCCTCTCTTTTCTCACTGAAAATAAACAGGCATCGTTCACTTTTCTTTGAAATAACTGCATACCGCAGATACTCGTAGATCATGTATCCGTCCACATCAGTCGTTCACTGGTTGTGGAAATAGCATCTTTGGCATTGGACGTGAAGGGGAGGGAGGGAGGGATAGAGAGGGAACAAGAGAGAATGAGAGAGAGAGAGAGAGATTAGAGAGAGAGAGAGACAGACAGACAGAGACAGAGACAAAGAGACAGAGACAGAAGAAAACGAACAAGGATACGAATGTGATTTGTACAGTCTAGGTCTAAGCTCCTTATGGAAGGGAGTTACACATATAAAACAGTTAACTAGTACATTGTTAAAAGAAAAGCAAACATTATCATTCAATTATGTGTAAGTCTGATATAACGGTACCCAATATCTCTTCAATACTTCAAAAGCAAACATAGTAAGGAAAAATAGAATGATCTCATTACGTGCTGACTTCAATACATTGAATTAGGGGAGAGAGGGGAGAGAGAGAGAGAGAGAGAGAGAGAGAGAGAGAGAGAGAGAGAGAGAGAGAGAGAGAGAGAGAGACAGACAGACAGACAGACAGACAGAGACAGAGACAAACAGAGAGACACAGAGAGAGAGAGGGAGGGATGGAGAACAAGCCAGCGAGCGAGAGACAGACAGACAGACAGACAGACAAAGACAGAGAGAGACAGAGGCAGAGGCGTGGATGTGTCATTGAGGTACTCGTACAGCTGTGGGGTTCTCTATGACTCCTGTCCGTAGTGTGGTTTTGGCACCACAAAGATGGCATATCTCCAATACATACCTACGTCTGTGAGTGTGTGAGTAAGAGTGTAGATGTACAAAGCAGGGACCACCCATATCAGATTCACGCTCAACACCGTACAGGAGGCATCCAATCGGAAGATCTTGGTTCGATTCCGGGGCCCGGATACCGCCCGGTGGGTAAAAACTGTGGATTTTTCTCCAATTTCCAAGGTCAATATGTGTGCAGTCCTGCCTGTCTGTATGCACGCAGAATGTCAGATATTCATCTCAAAGATCATATGTCCCTGTCTGTGTTTGATGGTTTATGGAAATGATAAAAACACCCTGCATGCATACCGACCAAAGGCGGAGTCTGCAGACTTGTGCAGCAACATAATGTCTGCACAGTGTGGGCCAAATGACGGTGTATACATGCACCTGAGAAAAAGAAACTACTTGGTCTGGAACGAGAAAAACAACAACAGTAAATATTATCTATAAGTGAGAGAGAGGAGAGAGAGACAGACAGACAGACAGACAAAGAGAGAGACAGAGAGAGTGAGAGAAGAGACAGAGAGAGACAGAAACACAGACAGAGAGACAGAGAGAGACAGAGACACAGACAGACAGACAGACAGACAGACAGACAGAGAGAGGCCCATTTTAAGTTCATGTCATGTTTTTGTTTGTTTGTTTGTTTGTTTTTGTTTTTTGTTGGTACCTTAATAGAAACTTGCAGTCCTGATCATTGCTTTAACAAGTATCCTATTTATCACTGTGATTGTGCTTTTGACTGCTGTAATTGAGAATCAGACAACAGCGAGTTTTACCGTAGCTGACCGACTGTGGGTCTGTGTCACAGTGATATTCTATGTCGTCCTCAGTCCAGCTGGTCGTGCATTGCGCGCTGATTGAGAGATATAGGAATGGAACTGAGAGAGAAAGAGGGGGCGAGAGAGAGAGAGAGAGAGAGAGAGAGAGAGAGAGAGAGAGAGAGAGAGAGAGAGCCATCACAAACACACACACACACACACACACACACACACATACATCACACACACACACACACACACACTCACACACACACACACACACACACACACACACACACACACACACACACACACACACACACACACCGGGGATGAAGGAAATGATTAACTGATTGTGTGGACATGACATGGAACCATAGCGAACTTCTTGTTGGCAAATAGAACTGTCAGTATGATCCCAGTAACGCCCATCGATCTGCATCGTTTTTATTTATCAGAACTAGCAAGCAACAGACCGTTTCGGTACACTCTAGAAAGCCCTCAGACTACTATAACATTATGGGACCAATAAGCCTTTAGAGGGTATAGCAAGCTTTCTCTTGTGTCAACAACTGTTCTGTCTCTCTCTATGTCTGTCTGCTCTCTTTTCTTTCTCTTCTCTGTCTGTCTGTCTGTCTGTCTATCTGTCTGTCTCTCTTTCTCTGTCTGTCTGTCTCTATCTCTCTCTGTCTCTCTCTCTCTCTCTCTGTCTCTCTCTCTCTCTTTCTTTCTCTGTCTCTGTCTGTCTCTGTCTGTCTGTCTGTCTGTCTGTCTTCTTCTCTCTCTCTCTCTCTCTCTCTCTCTCTCTCTCTCTCTCTTCTCTCTCTCTCTCTCTCCACTGATTCAAATTTGGATTTTATTCAGAACGGATTTTTCGCACTTGGGCAATTCCATATGTGCTCCATTAAAGTCTGCTAGGAGTGATCTGACTGACTTTAGTCTCTGCAAGATCCCGTGCGATGACAAAGGTCTTGAAATGGGAAAGGGTCTTTGGTGAGTGGGGGGGGGGGGGGGGGGGGGGGGGGCGTATGAGACACTACGCTGGGCATCACCGGAATGATTGTAGTATTAAGATGGGCAGTGAACAACAGGCCAGTTTTTATGTTTCGGGCAGGAACTGAAAGGATAAATACCTGAATGGCAAAAATGACAGCAGCTAACGCTTTTCGTTCTGTTAGAATATCAGACTGGAGCTTGATAATGAGACGTGTTCGTATTTGCCTCGTATTTGCGCTATGAATATGAACATCTGCTCAGAAAGAAGGATCCGAAAATATGAATATTCTGTTTTCTCTGGTAGGAGCAGAAAGTAGAACAAAGTAAATATTGTACTTTCAATGGTAACTAGTATATTGTACTTTCTCTGGTGGGATCAGTAAGTAGGACTGCCCTTAAGAACTGAAGTATCATATTTATTTGAATGAATGAATTAGCTCTCCCGATTTATTACACACAGGCCAACACGCAACATTCATTTGAGTAATATAATCCTACAGACGGTTGTGTGATTACTGCTTCTAAAAGTTAAATCCTATTGGCAAAGTAGAAGCGTTAATATTCAGTTTTGCCACTCCTCAATAAGCAAACGACCAACGGATTAACGAAAAGTACACCGGTTAATCATGGGCAGCTGTTCTGGCATGGCACTCTGTCTATCAGTCTGGTTCTAGTGCATGCTGAATGTCAAATCTGTTTCAACACAGTGATCTTGATGAGCTGAGCAGTCGAGCTGTCACAAACTTCAGGAGTGAAGTAGTTCAGAAAGGGGATCAACGGGGGACCCATGTTTGTTTTTACTGTTTGTTATGTTTGTTTGGGGCCCGCTTGGCGCAGAGGTACATATACAGCACTCGCCTTCTCATGTGCTTGCACGACTTTGCACGGTTGGGAATCACGTCCGTGGAACTATTATGTGCGGGCGGCCTTCAGTGTACCCAGCTGTGAATGGGTACCTGACTTTCCTCACAGTTAGGGAAAGGTACAGCGGCGGGGGGGAAATGATGGGCATCGTCCTCAATGCTGGCCCCGAAAAAAGTTGAGATCTCTATCGCCTCATTCCCGTATGACCTCTTTCTTTTTGTTATTTGATTTTTGTTTGTTTGCTTTTTGTTTTAGTTCGTTTGCTTCAATTTTCTTTGGAGAAAAAGTGTTCGTTGTATGATTTTGTGTGTAATATTGGTGGACAGAGATTGATTGTCACCAGCATGAAATGAGTGACTGTGTCGCCGTTTGTAGACAAAACAATGGTGAAGTTTTAACGTGTCTTCTTAAGGGCCTTTGACAAACTTTAGACCTCACGTTCGGCGCAATATAAATAAGTTGCAAATACGTGATATAGGTCTGAATCTGCAGGGTCCATTTTTCCCATCAAAGCGACCCTCATGGGAATGTTTAAACGTTTCAGCAAAGAAAGGTCAGCTGTTTATTTGCGGATTTTAACCCTTTGACTCCCGCGCCCTATCCACCAACTGCAAAAAAAAGAAAAAACAAAAAAATTACCCATTGACTACCTATCCTATCCACCCTCCTGGCAGGAAGCTTGTGGATAGGGTGAGGGAGTCAAAGAGTTAAGTGTCTGCTTTGCTAGAACATTGAGGGCATACTATGGCCCCGTTAGCTCAGGTGGTAAGAGCAAACGATGCAGAAAGCGTGGGTTCAACCACAGGTTTTAACGCAGGCTGGTTAGCTCTTTTGATAGAGCCGTGACTTGTGATCTCACT
>CM060313.1:49337482-49362482 GCA_030674185.1 Monoplex corrugatus
GTAGCAAAACAAAACAACAACAACAACAAAAAGAAATGAAACAAAAAGGAAAAAGTTTTTGTTTTTCTGACACTGCTTACAAACTTATTCCAAGTTAGTCAATAGTTATAAGATCGCTTTGACCGTGATATTGAAATCCAATTGTCTTCGGATTCATTTACGCATTTTCATAGAAATTAGAGAAATCTTAACGCCACTGGATTTATTTTGATTATCTATATTTTGTTCTACATGACAAGTTTATCAACTAATCCCGAGTAAAGGAAGATTTACCCGTTCGCCATCCAGGTCATAATCGTTATATCATTAAAAGTCAAGTCGTTATTGGGTATGAGGTAGTAAGACCTCACTGCTGTTCTGTGACGGTATTCAAAAGTTACGTGACGGCCGGTAGTCGAGAGGGTAAGCCGTCAGACTTCCGGTTGGAAGGTCTGGGGTTCCATCCTGCCTGGGTACCACCCACCCGGTGGGTAAAGGGTGGAGATTTTTCCAATCTCCCAGATCAACATGAGTGAAGACCTGTTTGTGCCTAAACATACTCCGTGTGCATACATACGAAGAACACCACATTACGTCCGTCAATGATCCAGCAAGTTACGTTATGTCCAGTGGTTTATGGTTACAAGACCCATCCTTATCCCCCAGCCCGCACGCACACCCATCAAGATAGACTATGCAGACTGTGCACAACATACGCTGGGCACAGTGTAAACAAAACAAGGTACGTACCCTTGTCCGAGAAAAAACAACAACAACAACAACAACAAAAACAACGAAACATTACACAAACATAAACACACAAAAACTTAAACCAGCACACTAAATGTCCCATTTTACGCTTGGGTTATTTCAAATAGCATGTTTTGAATGTAGGTATTTCCTGTGAGAGTCCAAATATTTTCTTTCATAATAGTTTCTGTTATATACTTTTTGTAAACAGTACAGTCGATTTCATCATCAAAATGGAGCGAGACTGAAAGTCAGCCCTCGGCGTGTTTTACGTATTAATGCCCCATTTAATTTTCATCAACAGTTTCAAAAGATAAATTATCTGTATCTGTGTTGACGTTTTAAACATTGTTGACGTATGTTTACAAACGGTATATCCTAGTTTGTTTGCTTACCTTTTTTATTAAATGGAAATATTTCTTTTCTACGGGCTCTGTAACATATTAAGTGTGTTACTTGCTGACATGTAAATTGTTGCTGAGCGGCCTGTGTTGTCTGTACACCCGTGGTTTTAAGTTCTGTAGAACGTTAGGTTTTGACTGACCACTTTTCATTTCATAAATTTTACTTTTTATTCGATAAGAATATTACTCAGTTTGATCATGTTGTCATCGATATGCAATAAGTATTTGTGAGCAAGGAACCCCCCCCCCCCCCCCAACTAACTCAAACAAAACGAAGCCAAAACAAAGAAAACGTAGCCTACGTTTTGCACAGGCAGTGTGTCTAAGGCACTTTTTGCGTACACAAAGGGCGTTCGGGAGAGGTTGGAAGTGTGGAAAGTCTCAGTTCGTTCAAACGTGCGGGAAAAAAATGTTCATGGAGCAGATTTGGCATGGGTACACTTTTACCTGCGACACGGTTTCAGTCTGAGCACGCCACTGTGAGAGGTGTGGTGCCGTATGGTTTGTCAGGCTCCTTACCTGCTAGTAGATAAAGGTGATTTGTGTTCTTTCTCTCCTTCCTTCTTTCTTTCTTTTGTTTTCTTTCTTTTCTTTCTTTCTTTCTTTCTAATCTGTAGTTTCTGGTCTTTGTTTCTCTTCTACTCCTCCGCTTATTTTCTTTCTTTCTTTCTTCCTTCTTTTCTGTTTATTTTTTTTTTCTGCGTGGTTTTGTAACTTGTAACCAGCTAGCAGATAAAAAGTGATCTGTTTTCTTTCTTTCTTTTTTATTTTTTCTTGCTACTTCTACCTTTCCATTTATCGTTTCTGTTCTTTTGTTTCTTTTCTATTGTGTTGTTTTCTTAATTTCTTTTCTCTTTTCCCTTTTTTTCATGGTTTTGTCTTGCAAATAATTTGTTAGCAGTTAAAAGGTGAAGTTTTCTTTCTTTCTTTTCTGTTCTTTCTTTCTTGCTTACGTTTTTTTTTCTGTTGTCTCTTTTTGTTTTGTTGCTTCTTTCTTCCTTTCTGTTTCCTTTTTCTGATATTCCTTTTTGTTTGTTTGTTTGCTTGCTTGTTTGTTTGTTGTTTGTTTGTTTGTTTGTTTGTTTGTTTGCTTGTTTGTTTGCTTGCTTGTTTGCTTGTTTGCTGAGTGGTTATTTGCTTGTTAGTGAATAAAAGATGATTCCTTTTCTTTCTTTCTGTTCTGATCTTTTTTCTGTCTTTTTCTCTTTCTTTGTATTCTGTTCGCTTGCTTTTCTGTTTCTCATCGAATAGCTTTTCCCTTGCTCTCACCTCGATCCCCTAACTTCTTACGTGTAGGATCTGATATCTGGAGTTCAATCCCAGCCCACAATATCCAAAAACTGGCCTGTTTGCTGCCCATCTTCATGTTCCCATCACTCTGGTGGTGTCACCTTAGTGTTTCGTAAGTCTCTCTCTCCCCTGCCCATGTCAAGACCTTGCCAGCTCAGAGGGACTGTCATAAAATTGCCGGCATATTCGGGTGGAGCGTATATGGTATTGTCCGAATGCGAAGAACCCCTCTTGTACAAAATCCAAACTCCATACCTGTAGGGTGTTTATTTTATTTTATTTTTTTTTTTTTTTGTCTTGTCTTTTCTTTTGTGTCCAGTACTTTCTTTCTTTCTTTCTTTTCCCCCTTATTCTTGGCTTTCTTTCTCTTTTTCTTTCATTCTTGCTATTCTCTCCTCGTGTACTGTCTGTCCTTCATTTCTTTTTCGTATATTCTCCAGCACCACCACCTCAAAATTCACTCCCCCCCCCCCTTTTTTTCCATCTCTCTTACATGCCCTTATCGTTATTTTCTTCGTTTTCTCGCTGATGTAGCGGCTAGTTATCCTCTCTCTCTCTCTTTCTTTCTCTCTCTTTCTTTCCCTCTCTATCTTTTTCTCATTCGCTCTCCCTCCCTCCCCTCCTCCTCCTTCTCTTTCTTTGTCTGTCTTTCTCTCTCTGTCTCTGTCCCTCCCTCTCTCTTCTGTCTCTCTCTACTCTCTCTCTCTCTCTCTCTCTTATACACACACCCCACCCCACCCCACACAACTGTACTGAACAAAAACAAAACAAAACGGAAAGAAGGAAGGAAACAACACGGAGAAAAAAGAAATACCCGGCCAGGTACAAGGGGACACGTGGAGTAGGGAGAGAAAGAAAAAGAACAGGGGAAAAAAAGAAGAAAGGAGACAAAAGAAAGAAACAATACGGTTATCTGTTTTCTGCAAAGGATTTTTTTTCTTTTTTTTAAGGGGGGGGGGGGCGCCGAGGTGCAAGGGGGGGGGGGGACGGAGGTGCAACGTCTTGTTCTTTATTGCCTTTGTGTCCCTGCACTCACGCCTCCCATATACATCGTCCGAAATACCCGTAAATCCATCAAAATCGAGGTTACCATGAGAGCAAGGCACGCAGGGCCACAGAATCTTCGGCACTTTTCACAATGTCAATATGACAGATGAGAATGTGAATGACAATGATGAGATAAGAATAGGAATGATGGTCATCATCAGGTGCCTTGCCGCATGGCGTTGGCGATCATGGACTTCCATCTCTTGTTGCCTCAAGCATCTCCTCCACCCTCCTTGTCTTCAGCCACTCTGCAAGTCCGACTAGTATCTTCTCCCATGGTCTACCTGGTGCTCCTCTTCCCCCCCCCCAGCTTTCCCGTCGTGACCAGGTGCTCCAATTCCCCTGCCTTTCCTCATAAAATAGCATTGCCTTTTCCTAATCTTCCTTATGAATGATTTACTTGTGTCTGCCTCCATCAAGACTGTCTCGTTTGTTTTCTTTGCTGTCCATGGAACTCTCAACATTCTTCTGAGAAACCACATCTCGGCTGCCTCATTTTGTTCTGGCTTTGCTTGTTGACTGTCCACGCCTCACAACCGTACAACAGTATTGGTTCTATACAACATTCAAGAACTCTCTTCCTGATGTTAATTGATTGGCATTTGTTGGTAAGAATGCTTTTCATCTTCTTGAATGCTGTTTTGGCTTGGCCGATTCTGCTGGCTATTTCTGATGTGCACCTGCCGTCTGGTGAATGATCGTTCCCAGGTATTTAAATTTATCAACCTGTCTCAAGATTGTGCCGTTTGCTGTTATTTTGCATGAGGGGATTTCATGTTTCATGGGGATGGTGATGATACTGTGGAATTTCATGTCGGATTGAGAGTGCGTGATATGGTTGTTGTATTCTACGCTTCCTTCGTAATATATGTATATCCTGGAGTCAACGAGGCCTGAGAGATACAGACACCTGCGGTCTTGCTCAGTAATTTTGAACAACCCCCTCGATGGCGTATCCGTACACGGATAGACTCTATCTTGTAGTTCCAGTTTTCTCAATGAGCACATTGCACGTTTAGCTCTCGGTAGGAGCCTATCGGGTGTAATAAATCCCACATTTTTATCTGTTTGTTTAGTTGTTTATTTATCCATATATTTATCCATCTATTTATTTTTCATTGATGGGATTCGAACCCCAGTCTCCCAGTCGTTACTCCGCTGGTCTGATCATTGGCCACAGTGACTGGAAATGTTAAGTTGGAATCTCTCTCTCTCTCTCTCTCTCTCTCTCTCTCTCTCTCTCTTCTCTGTTTTCTCCCATCCCTCCCCCCACCCCCGGCCGTGGGCTGAATTTTAAAAAAAAGTTTATATACATGTACATTGCTTATTTTGCACCCTCACAAATAAAATGTGTTCTTGTTCTTTCTTTGCCTCTCTTTGTCTCTTTCACTCTCTCTTTGCCTCCATGTGTGTTGTGTTGTGTGTGTGTGTGTGTGTGTGTGTGTGTGTGTGTGTGTGTGTGTGTGTGTGTGTGTGTGTGTATGTGTGAGAGAGAGAGAGGGGGGGGGGCAGGAGAGTATCAGTGACAACTGAAGTCTGACCCCTCCCCGTCTTACTGAGAAACCCAAGATACGCACTACAGTCCTGACCTGTAAGTCCTGTAAATATAAAAAAGAATGATACCAATGAAGTAGGTTAGGTTAGAATAATATTGTTGCTTTCCTGACTACACAGACAAACCTGTTACCTGTTTTTATTAGGTTCGCTTTCTGGGCGTATCTGGCTCTTCAGTTTATTGTGATGTGTGAGTGTTAGTGCGTGCGTGTGCATGTGTATATCTGTGTGTTTGTGAGTGAAAGAGAGATAAAGAAAGTGAGAGAGACGGATGAAGGGGGGAAGGGGAGGGAGTCGATTTTAATTACAATTGCACGCTGCAGTACATATTCCTTTGTCAGTATTCTTGGGAAATAGATAAGGATGTGTCTCTTCTCTCTCTCTCTCTCTCTCTCTCTCTCTCTCCTCTCTCTCTCTCTCTCTCTCTCTCCTCTGTGTGTGTGTGTGTGTGTGTGTGTTTGTGTGTGTGTATGTGTGTGTGGGCACATGTGTGTGCGCGTGTGTATGTGTGTGTACGTTGTTTGTTTGTGTGTGTGTGTGTGTGTGTGTGTGTGTGTGTGTGTGTGTGTGTGTGTGTGTGTGTGTGTGTGGTGTGTGTGTGTGTGTGTGTGTGTGTGTGTGTGTGTGTGTGTGTGTGTGTGTGTCTATGTTTGTGCGCGGTCTGTTTTGCTTTGTTTCTTTTATATCTTGTTTTGTTTTGTTTTAAAGAGTTGTGATTTTTTTTATCAGTTACATGTATGTACGTTGTATTTTGCCCACACTGTGCCGGCGATATGTTGCTGCACAGTCTGCATTTGCCGTCGTCGATGAACGTGAATACTGCGTATTTTCACGTCAACACAAGTCAACCACCAAATGACCTACGGGATCTTTAACGTGCGTATTTGATATTCGGCATGCGTACACTCACGAAAGGTGTTTAGGCACTGGCCGGTTTCCGCACATGTTGACCTGGGAGATCAGAAACATCTCCGCCCTTTACCCACCTCCGTGTGTATGCCTGGGTCTCTTTCGCTATAAATAGTATCCCCATCTTCTGGAAATGCTCTGCTAGAAATTTCCTCTTTTCAGTCACTCTCTTTGTTTCTGCCCTGTTCCTTTGTTTTCTGTCATTTCTACCTATCGTTTTCTGCATTTATGGTCCATTCACCTGTATGTGTTTGATAAAGTCTTAGGAATTTTTCTTAAGATTGATAATTGGGTACATGTATTAAGTGCATTTTTGGCTTTAGGGAGGTGAGATATGCGGAAGCAATTTTAGGTAATTTATGCCTGTTTTTATATATGCTTTGGTGTCCTTAGGTATGCTTATATTTGTATTCAGATGTGTTTTTAAATCCCTTGAGCGATAAATTGGACGGAGTGGTCAACACCAGGGCATGTCCTTAGATTATGTGCGCGAATGCATTATGTGTACTTCATTTTCTTTTCTTCTTTTTTTCCTGTTGAAGTTTTGTATGTTCTGAAGCAGTTATAACCCTGATATGGCTCTACGCAGTCGGTTGGGCTTTAACAACAATAACAATAATCCTTTACCCACCAAGCGTCTAGTCGGATCGAACTCAGGACTTTCCACCTGGAAATCCGACAATTACCCACTTAACTACTGGGCCCGTGATTCCTATATCTGATGATATTGTTTCCTTGTTGTTGTCTTTTGTTTACGCTTGACAAAAGCTTTTTGGTCGGAAATTTGCGTCTGTGCCAATATGTGATTTTCGTTCTATTTTCATGTTTTTTGGTTTCTGTATGACTCAACACTGGCAATCACTTTGATTGTGATAACTTAAGTTTGTTGTTTAAATGGTCTGTACATACATGTACGCATGTTCAGTTTTTATTACGTATTTTCATGAAAAATGTTTCTCAACAATAAATCGACTATAGCAACGAGGCTTCTTGCCGATCAGTACAATTGAAAACCAATTTGTGTAATAAATACATGAATGCACCATTCAAAACCTAATTTGTCTAATAAACAAATAAATAAACGAATAAATAAACGAATAAATTATGGAATGAATAGATAGGTAAATGAAGGAATAATAAATGATAATTAAATGACTAAATGATAAATGAGCTTGATATGGCCCCTAGCGGTCGGAAAAAAATTAAGTAAATGGATAAGTAATACTGTGACAATCATTTGACTAAGCATATTTTAGACAGAGGATTTTCAATGATCGTAGTCATAATGCAAATTGAAGTGAGTAACTTCACTTAATGAACCAAGTTTTCGATCAGAGGACTGGTATTTTCATATCTTCCACCGGTTTCTAAGCGGAACATGAATGAGAACAAACGGTGGGGCAGGGACGGTGAGATGATGGAAACAATGAATGAATAAGAATTGACATACAAAAAAGGAAAGAAAAAAGAAGGAAAAAAACAGCAAACAAATGAATACACGAAATGACGACTACAGATTCGGAAAGGAAAGGATTAGGATCAAAGAAATAAAAGCGGAAGGCTAAGCCCATTGAATGGAAATCGAAGTTCGTTTCGGTCAATCTGTTATCGATCTCTAAGCGGACGTCGGGGGTTTTGAGTCGGTTCAAGCCAGGCTATAACCTGTTCCGTCAGTCGTGCTGAGGTTGGCCTGTAGAACAGGTTGCTGTTGACACAGTTGGTCCTGATAGGTTTGTCTGCTTTAATTCCTTTGTTCTCTCCACTTGTTTAGCGTGCGGGTGTTGAGCGACTTGACAGGAGGGGATCGAAGTAGTTGCCACCCAACTGTATAGCTCTGAGTGTATCAGAGATAACAGACAAAAAGGTACACAGTTTTACATGATCAGACTGGTTGCTGGGTAGCAAGGTATAAGGGATCTCAACATTTCTCAGGGCCAACTTTATGTGAGCAGTGCCCACCTCTTCTTTGTCGCTGCTTTTCCTTCCCAGTCCCCCAAAAAGAGTCAGATACCCATTTACATCTGGGTGGACTGAAGGCCGAAAGCACAATGTTTTTGTCGAGTCAGACTTGAACAAGCGCAGTCACAGTGGAAGGCGGCTCGAACTCTTTGCTAACCAGGAGTCAAATTTAAAAAAATCGCGGCAGAAAATGTGGGACTAAACAATTCGGATCAAAGAAAGCCGGACGCTTCGTTTCAACAAAAATCGAAAATCCATTTCCCTCAGTCTCTATCAATCTTGAGCAGACGTGAAAGAGTTGAGCCAGTTCAAACAAGGTCACAACCTGACCTCAGTCTTCTTAAAGTTTGCAGTTTGTTCCAGACGGATTCGTAGCATTCGGACAATTCCATACTTGCTCCGTCCAGATTTGCCAGCAATTATCTGGCAGACTTTTTGAGCCTGTGCAAAACCCTGTTAGGAGGGCGGGAGAAGGACCTATGAAACACTAAGACATCACCAGACTGATAGACACGTGAAAATGGGCAGCGAACAGGCCAGTTTCGAACGATGCAGGCTGGGATTTAACTCGAGAGTCCACGGCTGCGTGAGTTTGGGGTTAGTATTGACACAGCCGGCCCCCATGCGTTTGTCTGCTTTGTTTCCTTAACTCTAGCCACTTGTTTAATGTGAGGGCGTTGAGCGTCTTAAGGGGAGGGGATCGAAGTGTTTGTTTTGCTAAACCGTTTGTATTACCAAACTGTAAAGCGTACTATACTGGGTAGGTGGAAAGATTTAACCCACTCTGTTTTATGCCTGTGGCCTACAGTCCTTCTGGCTGTAAATGGTGTGTCTGTGACCTACAGTCCTTCTGGCTGTAAATGGTGTGTCTTGTGACCTACAGTCCTTCTAGCTGTAAATGGTGTGTCTGTGACCTACAGTCCTTCTGGCTGTAAATGGTGTGTCTGTGACCTACAGTCCTTCTGGCTGTAAATGGTGTGTCTGTGACCTACAGTCCTTCTAGCTGTAAATGGTGTGTCTGTGACCTACAGTCCTTCTGGTTGTAAATGGTGTGTCTGTGGCCTACAGTCCTTCTGGCTGTAAATGGTGTGTCTTTGACCTACCTTCCTTCTGGCTGTAAATGGTGTGTCTGTGGCCTACAGTCCTTCTAGCTGTAAATGGTGTGTCTGTGACCTACCTTCCTTCTGGCTGTAAATGGTGTGTCTGTGACCTACATTCCTTCTGGCTGTAAATGGTGTGTCTGTGACCTACAGTCCTTCTGGCTGTAAATGGTGTGTCTGTGACCTACAGTCCTTCTGGCTGTAAATGGTGTGTCTGTGACCTACCTTCCTTCTGGCTGTAAATGGTGTGTCTGTGACCTACCTTCCTTCTGGCTGTAAATGGTGTGTCTGTGACCTACAGTCCTTCTGGCTGTAAATGGTGTGTCTGTGACCTACAGTCCTTCTGGCTGTAAATGGTGTGTCTGTGACCTACAGTCCTTCTGGCTGTAAATGGTGTGTCATGTGACCTACAGTCCTTCTGGCTGTAAATGGTGTGTCTGTGACCTACAGTCCTTCTGGCTGTAAATGGTGTGTCTGTAACCTACAGTCCTTCTGGCTGTAAATGGTGTGTCTGTGACCTACAGTCCTTCTGCTGTAAATGGTGTGTCTGTGACCTACAGTCCTTCTGGCTGTAAATGGTGTGTCTGTGACCTACTTCCTTCTGGCTGTAAATGGTGTGTCTGTGGCCTACATTCCTTCTGGCTGTAAATGGTGTGTCTGTGACCTACAGTCCTTCTGGCTGTAAATGGTGTGTCTGTGACCTACAGTCCTTCTGGCTGTAAATGGTGTGTCTGTGACCTACCTTCCTTCTGGCTGTAAATGGTGTGTCTGTGGCCTACATCCTTCTGGCTGTAAATGGTGTGTCTGTGACCTACCTTCCTTCTGGCTGTAAATGGTGTGTCTGTGACCTACATCCTTCTGGCTGTAAATGGTGTGTCTGTGACCTACAGTCCTTCTGGCTGTAAATGGTGTGTCTGTGACCTACAGTCCTTCTGGCTGTAAATGGTGTGTCTGTGACCTACAGTCCTTCTGGCTGTAAATGGTGTGTCTGTGACCTACTCCTTCTGGCTGTAAATGTGTGTCTGTGACCTACAGTCCTTCTGGCTGTAAATGGTGTGTCTGTGGCCTACCTTCCTTCTGGCTGTAAATGGTGTGTCTGTGACCTACCTTCCTTCTGGCTGTAAATGGTGTGTCTGTGACCTACAGTCCTTCTGGCTGTAAATGGTGTGTCTGTGACCTACCTTCCTTCTGGCTGTAAATGGTGTGTCTGTGACCTACAGTCCTTCTGGCTGTAAATGGTGTGTCTGTAACCTACAGTCCTTCTGGCTGTAAATGGTGTGTCTGTGACCTACAGTCCTTCTGGCTGTAAATGGTGTGTCTGTGACCTACCTTCCTTCTGGCTGTAAATGGTGTGTCTGTGACCTACAGTCCACTTAGTTGTCATTGGTTACCTGACGCTGTTCACTGTTCTGAGTTAAGGAAGATGAAGCAGTTACGAAAAGACTGATACCTCCTTCATAATGCTGGCCCTCAGAAAAGTTGAGGTCTCTACCATCTCACTCTCCTTCGTCCGAAGGGTTAGGGGAAACCTTGATCTTTTGTCAATGGCTCAGCCAGAAGATGTTTTTCAAACTGTATGTCCATACCGTCTGGTAGAACTTGAATGGAGAAGTGTCTGCCAAATTGTATAGTTCAGATGGTAGATGGAAGCTTTAGCCAAAACGTATTGTCCAGTCAGTGTATGGATGGAAGCTTTAGCTAAAATATATTGTTCAGTCAGTGTATAGATGGAAGCTTTAGCCAAAATGTATTGCTCAGTCGGTGTATAGATGGGAAGTGTTTTGCCAAATCATCTTGTTCTGTCAGAGTAGGAGGGGATGGGGGGATAGGAAAATACAGACTTGGTGTCTGCCGTATGGAATGAAAGACTTGTCAATAAGAAATTCATTTGTAAATCATCAAGCTACATGTACGTCAATAAACGTCAATGTCTTCCTAATACTTGAACGGTCAACTGTTGGGTATTATGAAGGCACTGTCCATCACTTTTCCCTTACAGTTTTACCTTCCACAACTCTAAAAAGAGAACAGATACCCAAGCACAGTTGGGTGGCCTGAAGGTTTTCTCGAGGCAGACTCGAACCTGCGGCGTCAGACTGGAAGGCGAGAGAACTATTTCTACGCCAACCAGGATTCCTGCAGAACATTCTTGGTATCAGGTGAATACCGACTTTGTGTCCGTATTACAGACAGAATGAGTTGTATGTCAGCAACCGTTCTACAGATCATCCGCTTCCTTTCACGTGCTGACGTCCACATCGTGTAGTCAGTTCTGTTATGTTGTGTGGCTCTAGTGCACTTGTACCTATAGTCAAGATGGTTGTTGGTGATAAAGATCAAAGCAGCATGGCCTCTTACTCCAAACCGGTTATTCCCGGGCAAGACGATTACTGGGCTTAATTAGGATCCATAATTTATCACACATGTTGGTGGTTGTAAGCCTGGTTGGCGCTGGGATAGCGCTCGTAACTTCCAGCCTGGTGGCAAGAGGTTCAAGTCTGACTCGGGAGGTATGGAACAAACTTTGTGTGTGCAGCCTCCTGTCTGCACAGCTGTCAGTGGGTGTGTGTCCCTCTTTCCGGACGGGAAAGATGAAGCAGCATGGAAGAAAAGATGACTACTACCCTCGGGATACTGGCCTTATGACAAACTGAGGTAGCTAACACCTCGCGTCTCACCGATCGCTCAGGTTAATGCCCAACGACCACTCAAGTTAATAGAAAAGTTGTACCTTTTACCTTTCCCTAAACATCCACGACATCACTATCACTACTGACATAACTGTCCATGGACTGAAGCTAAGACCTGTTCAACAATTCACGTATCTAGGATCCATCATTAGCAATGAGGGATCCAAACCAGAAACCCTCTTGATGACAGAAAAGACAACATCAACACTGTACAGGTTGAAACTTGTACGGAAGGACAAGAATGTCTCCGTGAAAAAAAATGTCAGTCTTTTATATGTAGTGATATACTCCATCTTCCTGTGTGAATTCGAGACGTGGACTCTCATAGTGGATTTAGAGAAACGAAGACAAGCTATGAAAATGAGATGTTATCGCAAAGATACTTAACATCAGATACATGTACAATGATCAGATCAGCAATGGGCAAGGCGTCAAACCATCAAGCAACAACATTGGACCATACGAAGATCTGCTGACTTTAGTTAGGAAAAGAAAACTACGCTGGTTATGACCATGTAACAAGATCCAATGGCTTTGTTAAATCAGTCAGGGGGACGGATGGAAAGAGAAAAAAACAACAACAAATCGTTGGACCAACAACATTGCGGAATGAATAGAGAAACCATTTGCAGAGATCCAGGCTTTGGCATATAACCGACAGAGCTGGAAGAATCAGCTGAGCAGTTCTTCAGTGCTGTGTCCAATGACTCTTCATCGATTTATGAGAGAAGAAGAGGAAGAAGAAGACCCAGGACTCAACACCATACCATCGCTCAGTTTCTCTCTCAGGCTATCACCAAAGAGATTACTTACAACAAGGCGGTGGACGGTAGCACAGAACAAAGTGGTGTATCGTGCAGGTCGGGGTCAGCCCCTGGCAGGGCAATCAGTGGGCTTAATTACAATCCATAATTTATTTTGACACCTGCTTGTGGCTTCACAGTAGATGTAAATGTGTATGTGCGTAGTTCGACACACACACACACACACACACACACACACACACACACACACACACACACACACACACATATATATATATATATATATATATATATATATATATATATATATATATATATATATATATATTCGTTCGTTCTTTAATTTAACGTCTTTTCACTATAAGTGATATTAGACACATGTATATATATATATGTGTGTGTGTGTGTGTGTGTGTGTGTGTGTGGTGTGTGTGTGTGTGTGTGTGTGTGGTGTGTGTGTGTGTGTGTGTACATGTATTTATATATACATATATAGGGAAATATGTGTATATGTGTGTGTGTTTGAGAGAAAGAGAGAGAGCGGGGGGGGGGGGTTGACATCATTTTATTGACAGTAGCGCGCAATGGCCATTGTCAAGAAGAACAACTCCATTTATGACAGTAACATGTGGAAATAAATAAAGTCATTGTAACACGAATAATTATGCGCAGTGCAATCCAATTTTGAACGCCTTCGTTAATACCCAACATACCAGTATAACTCCAGTCGTGATGCATATACAAGGATAAACATTACAGTTTTCAGAGATCAGTTCCAACTAAACGGCCAGCTAACGAATGATTTACACAATGTTATTAACTGCCATTTTGAAGTAAGCTGTTTCTGCTTTTATTGTACGGTTTTGACTAGATTATGTGATCTAATCAT
Source organism: Monoplex corrugatus (assembly GCA_030674185.1). NCBI lineage: Eukaryota > Metazoa > Mollusca > Gastropoda > Littorinimorpha > Ranellidae > Monoplex > Monoplex corrugatus. The sequence continues at coordinate 49,350,818 of CM060313.1, forward strand.
GTCATTTGTTCCTTCTGTCTTTCTTTCTTTAATCCATATGTATCCCCTCATGTTCTTTGACTTTTCAAATTAATCTGCAAGAAATAAGAGAGAGAGGGGTTGGGTGGGTGGGAGACCGAGACAGAAAGAGAAACAACGACAGAGAGACAAAGTCAGAGAGAGAGAGAGAAAAAATTAAAATTGATAATGAACAGATGTCTTTAAAGAATAGGCTAAAACAGATGACATATCAGACGAACAGAAATTAATAACACACACACACACACAAAAAAAAATAAATAAATAAATAAATAGATAAATAAATTGATAAATAAATAACAGTGAAAAGATGTCTTTGAAATAACGATCTAAAAGTACAAGTTTCAGCTTGACCTATGATATAGGTTTTACTTACGCCCCCCTCCTTCCCCCTTAAAAAGATTTATTAGTTTATGGAGGTTGTGTCGAGTCAGCCAGTTCATTGCTAGCTTGAAGTGTTATCAGTACCCCCGGAAAAGGTGCTTAAAACTGATGTAATGGTGTCGATACTTATCACAGAAAACGTGACTCACTGCCCGTCCACGGCTGCTTAGAAATCAAATTGGTCGTGCTGAGTAAAACAAGAAGGAAAAAAACCAACCAAAGACAGAAAGAAAAAGCAGGAGGAACAGTGGAGGAATACAGTACAGTCAAGCCGTGCAGTTCATGATCAGATCGTACTTGCAATCGGTCTTTCTCCATTTCCAAGTCTTTTTTTTTATATTATTATTAAGTCACGACCTAGTATAGCTGTGAAGTCAAAACTTTATAACAAGAGAATGATAGCCAGGGACCATACTGTCAAGTAAAATATATGTCAGTATACTGTTACAGCCTCAAGAAAGGAAAAGCAAGGTTGTCTTGCTGGCAAAGATGAAAATAACAGAAACAAGCAGACAAAACTGACCATTTACTTGACAGAATAAACTGTCTGGTCTAAGATCAAAAATGAAACAAAACAAAAACCTTTGAGGGAGACAATGCAAAAATAAATAAACAAATAAATAAATAAATAGACGAATAAGTAAATAAATACATGAAATAAATGAATTTTGAATGAATAAATAAATAAATAAAAAGAAGAGACTGTGGTAGCTGGGTAGCTGTCCAGAAGAACTGGTTGAGTGGCACACCCTCGCAAAGCGCTGTGTCAGAGTTTAGGGAAGGTCTACTCTGATCTGTCGAGTAAGAATCTATTTTGTCCTCTTGTCTCCTTTTTTTCCCGTCTTTCCAATGCAAGGCATGCAACTTTATTTCCCTGTCTTGGAGCTGTAACAATATGCCTACATTTCCTCTCCTTGTCAAACTCAGATATCTGAGTCTAGCCCTGCTTGGTAGCGCTTGGTGAGTGAAGGGTGAAGATTTTCCCCATCTCTCAGGGCAGCGTACATGCTAGCCTGCTAGCGCCTGAATCCATCTTGTCAAACGTACAGAAATCTTTATAAAATCTGGCCCACGTACCCATTTGATCATCAACATCACACACATGAAACTTCAGCAACTCGGCATTGAGTATAACGCCAGATGTAGGATTCTGCTCTGTCACTAACCCTTTGACTCTTTCAACTTGCCTACCAGCTTTCTGCATTATCATCTCTGATAAAAAAAAAAAAGGCACTTAACCCTTTAACTTCTTCACCCTATACATTAGGGTTCGATTCCACAGCCGATCTTAAATAAATTTGCTTTGGGCCAAAGCAAACTTACAAGAGAGAAGCTTTGCGCATGTACACTCAGTAAAGACGAACTTTGCCCATGTACACTCAGTAAAGACGAGCTTTGCCCATGTACACTCAGTAAAGATCGAGCTTGCGCATGTACACTCAGTAAAGACGAGCTTGCCATGTACACTCAGTAAAGACGAGCTTTGGCACTTGTACACTCAGTAAAGACGAGCTTGCCATGTACACTCAGTAAAGACAGCTTTGCCACTGTACTACTCAGTAAAGACAAGCTTTGCCCCTTGTACTCTCAGTAAAGACGAGCTTGCGCATGTACACTCAGTAAAGACGAGCTTGCCCTTGTACACTCAGTAAAGACAAGCTTTGCCTATGTATCTCAGTAAAGACGAGCTTTGCCCATTGTACACTCAGTAAAGACGAGCTTTGCACTTGTACACTCAGTAAAGACGAGCTTGCGCCATGTACACTCAGTAAAGACGAGCTTGCGCACTTGTACACTCAGTAAAGACGAGCTTTGCCCATGTACACTCAGTAAAGACGAAGCTTTGCACTTGTACACTCAGTAAAGACGAGCTTTGCAATTGTACTCTCAGTAAAGACGAGCTTTGCACTTGTACACTCAGTAAAGACGAGCTTTGCACTTGTACACTCAGTAAAGACGAGCTTTGCCCATGTACACTCAGTAAAGACGAGCTATTGACTTGTACACTCAGTAAAGACGAGCTTTGCCCATGTACACTCAGTAAAGACAGCTTGCATTTTACTACTCATTAAAGACGAGCTTTGCCATGTACACTCAGTAAAGACGAGCTTGCGTTGTACACTCAGTAAAGACGAGCTTGCATGTACCTCAGTAAAGACGAGCTTGCCATGTGCACTCAGTAAAGACGAGCTTGCGCATTGTACACTCAGTAAATACGAGCTTTGCACTTGTACATTCAGTAAAGACGAGTTTGCCATGTACACTCAGTAAAGACGAGCTTTTCCACATGTACACTCAGTAAAGACGAGCTTGCCATTTACACTCAGTAAAGACGAGCTTTGCACTTGTACACTCAGTAAGACAAGCTTAGCTATGTCACTCAGTAAAGACAGCTTATGCATGTACACTCAGTAAAGACGAGCTTTGCCTTTCACTCAGTAAAGACGAGCTTTGCACTTGTACACTCAGTAAAGACAGCTTAGCCATGTACACTCAGTAAAGACACTTGCACTTTTACACTCAGTAAGACAAGCTTAGCGTATGTCACTCAGTAAAGACGAGCTTGGCATGTACACTCAGTAAAGACGAGCTTTGCCCATTACCACTCAGTAAAGACAAGCTTTGCACTTGTACACTCAGTAAAGACAGCTTAGCAGCATGTACACTCAGTAAAGACGAGCTTTGCATTGTACACTCAGCTCATAAAGACGAAGCTCAGCGCATGTACACTCAGTAAAGACGAGCTTTGCAATGTACACTCAATAAAGACGAGCTTTGCCATTGTACACTCAGTAAAGACAGCTTTGCATTTACACTCAGTAAAGACGAGCTTTGCACTTGTACTCAGTAAAGACGAGTTTGCGCTTGTACACTCAGTAAAGACGAGCTTGCACATGTACACTAGTAAAGATGAGCTTGCGCATGTACACTCAGTAAAGACGAGCTTGCGCATATACACTCAGTAAAGACGAGCTTTGCACTTGTACACTCAGTGAAGACAAGCTTAGCGTTTGTGCACTCAGTGAAGACAAGCTTAGTGTATGTACACTCAGTAAAGACGAGCTTTGCACTTTCACTCAGTAAAGACGAGCTTTGCACTTGTACACTCAGTAAAGACAAGCTTAGCGCATGTACACTCAGTAAAGAACTTTGCACTTGTACACTCAGTAAGACAGCTTAGCGTTTGTACACTCAGTAAAGACAGCTTTGCATGTACACTCAGTAAAGAGAGCTTTGCCATTACACTCAGTAAAGACGAGCTTTGCACTTGTACACTCAGTAAAGACAAGCTTAGCGCATGTACACTCAGTAAAGACGAGCTTTGCACTTGTACACTCAGACACTCAGTAAAGACAAGCTCAGCGCATGTACACTCAGTAAAGACGAGCTTTGCATGTACACTAGTAAAGACGAGCTTTGCACTGTACTCAGTAAAGACAGCTTTGCACTTGTACACTCAGTAAAGACAGCTTTGCACTTGTACACTCAGTAAAGACGAGCTTTGCACTTGTACACTCAGTAAAGACGAGCTTTGCACATGTACACTCAGTAAAGACAGCTTTGCACTGTTACACTCAGTAAAGACAGCTTTGCACTTGTACACTCAGTAAAGACAAGCTTAGCGCATGTACACGCAGAAGGCAAACAAGCCCTTGCTAACCAACTTCCCCCCTTTCAGACAATTTTTACTGAACCCTAAGATCCACTATCAAATCGTGTCCTAGTTCCTTTCACTCCCTCACCCTATCCACCAGCTTCCTGCCTTTCACACCCTCACCCTATCCACCAGCTGCCTGTCACTCCCTCACCCTATCTACCAGCTGTCTGCCTTTCACTCCCTCACCTTATATATCAGCTTCCTGCCTGTCACTCCCTCACCCTATCCACCAGCTGCCTGTCACTCCCTCACCCTATCCACCATCTGCCTGTCTTTCACTCGCTCACCCTATCTACCAGCTTCCTGCTTTCCACTCCCTCACACACACAACACACACACACACACACACACACACACACACACACACCACAAAACACACACACACTCTTATTCTTGCACGGACGCACTCTCCCTCTTTTTTATTCTTATACACACATACGCACAGACAAACAGAGGTTGGGAGGAGAGAGGGGTAGACAGAGATGCTCCGACAAACACATACCCTTTCAAACACACACACACACACACACACACACACACACACACACACACACACCACACACACACACATGCATACACACACACACATCACAACACACACACACACACACACACACACACAGCACACGCACGCACGCACAAGTGCGCGCACAGACTTCCTCCTGCATCCTCACCTCCCCCACCCCCAACCGCCCCCAGGAAGATTGAAAACACGGAAAAGAGATAAGTCAAGGAGCACTAAGGGCATGTGTGTGTGTGGTGTGTGTGCTAAGTCGTGAGGTGATGTTACAGGAAGTCATGTCATTGTAGTCAGTAACATTAATTTGAAAAGAAGAAGAAGAAGAAGAACTGTGCCGAACACTGTGTGCATGCTGAAACAATGTCTATCACTGGCAGTACCTGCTAAACTTAAATTGAAGTCTGGAGTTTAGAGTTTATTTCAGACCGATTCGTCGTACTGAATTCCAATTGTGCTCTCCCTAATCTGCCAGCAATTATCCGGCAGACTCCCTGAGCCTGCGCAAAACCCTATACGCTGGCAATGTCTTGAAATGGGGAGGTGGGAGAGACCTATGGAACCAGAATGATGGAAACATTAAATTTTTAAGATGGGCGGCGAACAGACCAGTTTTTAATGTTGCGGGCCAGAAATGGACTTGAGATATCAAATCCATGTCCACGGCTCTGTCAAAAGAACTAGTGTGCATTTAAAAAAAAATAACAACAGACGCAAACAAACCCTGGCCCGCATACATCGAAGGTCGGACAAAACAAACAGACCTACATGTACAAACAATCGTACTAGTAAAGCAAACAAACAAAACAAAACAAAACAAAAACCGAAAAAATCTTCTTACACAAGTATGTATATGCAGTTTGTTTATTTGTGTTTACAATCGCCCGTCCTGCCATCCCTTTTCCCCTTCTGTCTGTCTGTCTGTCTTTGGTTGTTCTCTCTCTCTCTTTCCTTCTCTCTCTCTGTTTTGGTCTTATTATCATTAAATGACATTTTTCCTTCAGTTTCCCATTTCTACTGAAACTCATTCTTGACATTGTGATAGTAACTGTTGAGTCATGAACCTTGAGTACGAACTCTGGCTCTTTCTCCCTCTCCCTCTCGCTTTCTCGCATGCACACACACATACACTCGCATATGCACGCACACATTTTTTTTTGGGGGGGGGGGGGAGAAAGGGGGTCCCATTCCCTCTCGACGCAGGCAGAGGGGGAAGGACGGAGGTAATGATAATGATAATAATGATATATACTTTCTTTTTCAATGGTAAAAGTTATCAGCTAAACGCAATATATTTCAGACTTGACCTTGCTTGCATGCTGGGTGTTTTTCATGTTTTCATCAGCCGGCCACTGAAATGACTTAAAATAGTTTTAACGTGTCTGTACGATATTCTGCGTGGATATGTACACACGGAGGTGGTTCAGGCACATATGTTGACTCGGGAGATCGTAAAAAATCTCCACCCTTGACCCACCTGACGGAGGTGTCTAGGTTAATTGAGGGAATTGAACTCAGGATCTTCCCACTGCAAGTCCAACGTTTTAACAGAGAGAGAAAGAGAGAGAGAGAGAGAAGAGAGACAGACAGAGACAGAGACAGAGACAGACAGACAGAGGCACAGGAGACAGAGAGACAGAGAGAAAACGCGACATATATTGTATAAGGCCAGCAGACCCTAACAATAAGAATTACAGCAGTGTGTCAAACACACAGAGATTAGGTAATTGTAATATAGCAAAATATCACTCATATATGGGCAAACGTCATAGTACTGCCAACATCTGTAAAGAAAGGAACCATACCTTTATCAAATTAGATTACGCGCACAGGTATGGGCACGCAACACGTTGGCACCACAGCTTTTATTTTAATACATGCGTTCACTTTTCTTTGAACTGAATAATGAGACAAAACAGCAATTTAGTCGTCAGATCACCCACTGACTTGCGATGTCTATGTAGCTTGAAATATGCAAAATTTACTGCAATGACAGGAGAGACGGAAAAGACAGACAGACAGACAGAGAGACAGACACACAGAGACGGGAGAGACAGAGACGAAGAAGAGACAGAGGACTGATAAATTCGTCTGAGAGACCGATTATACACAGTCAAAACAGGCACAGGATAACGTCGCTGTCATAGATTAGTTTTATCACTATCATCATTAGACTGTCTGTTAACCAAACCCCCACCCCTACACGTACACATACACACTCACGCACGTGCGCGCGCGCGCACACACACACTTGACTCACCAACTTAATTTTCGATAACTTTACTGACATTGATCTGCTTCGTCACTGCAGTCTCTCTCTTCTCTCTCTCTCTCTCTCTCTCTCTCCTCTCTCCTCTCTCTTAGTTTTATACATACGTAACTGTAAAGTAGTATACCAATGTAGGATAGACCAGTATGACCTAATGCTATTGTCCTTGAATGGAGTGTTTTCAGCTCTCTATCTCTCTCTTTCTCTCTTCTCTTCTCTCTCTCTTCTCTCTCTCTCTCTCTGTCTGTCTGTGTGTCTTTCTCTGTCTCTCTCTCTCCCCTCGGTCGCTCGCACGCTTTCCGTTTTTATGTTTGTATACATGCATAAGTGTAAAGTATTAAGACTGGGTGTCAGACAGATCAATATGACCTAATGCTATTGTCCTTGAATATAGTGCTTTCATCCATCTCTCTCTCTCTCTCTCTCTCTCTCTCTCTCTCTCTCACTCTTCTTCTCTTTTACCAGCCTCACTGACTTTCTCTCAATCGTCTGTGCTGCTGAGAAAGAGACGACGAGCGGAGGAGGGTACAGAAGGGTGAAGAAGAAGGATGAGGCTCAAGAAGCAGAGCGGATGAAAAGGGCGTTGAGGACGGGGGGGGGGGGGGGGTTAGAAGGCGATGCTGCCGTGAAGATGAGGAAAGGAGATGAAGGAGGACATAAGGAAAGGTGAGGGAGAGGGAAAGGTGGGGTGGGGGGTCTGGCGGGATGGGGGAGGGGGCGGGAGGTTGGAGTGGGTGTAGAAGTGGTGGAGAAGAAGGAGGAAGGAAGTTTCCGTGGCTTGCTTGTCTCTAGCACACGGAGAACTGTACGCTCTAGCAACACTGCAGGTAAAAACCTCAGGTAGCACAAAGAAGTGTAAGCTGGGTCTAAGACTGTCTCTCTCTCTCTCTCTCTTCTCTCTCTCTCCTCTCTCTCTCCTCTCTCTCTCTCTCTCTCTCCGTCTGTCCTCTCTTCCTGTCTCTCTCTCGTCTCTTCTTCTCTGTCTCCTCTCTTCTTCGTCTCTCCTCTGCTTCTGTCTGTCTTCTTCTCTCTCTCTCTCTCTCTCCGCCATCTCTTTCTCTCCCGACGGGGAAGCGGAGAGGGGATCAGATGACTGGAGCAAAGGGGGTGGAGGAGGAGAAGGGGGAGAGAGTAGGACAAAGTACATGTGACCTGTTTAGCTCTATCACTGCAGGTGAAAACCTTAGGTAGCGGATGGAATATACAGTCTTGAAATGCAGGATCTGTACCATTAGCTGCGAGTGTGCGCGCGTGCATGTGTATGTATGTATGTATGTATGTATGTATGTATGTATGCATGTATGTTTGTGTGTACGTATATATGTATGTATGTATGTATGTATGTATGTATGTATGTATGTATGTATGTATGTGTGTATGTATGTATGTATGTATGTATGTATCATGTATGTACGGTGTGTGTGTGTGTGTGTGTGTGTGTTGTGTGTGTGTGTGTGTGTGTGTGTGTGTGTGTTGTGTGTGTGTGGTGTGTGTGTGTGTTGTGTGTGTTACGCAGGTATCCATCTGTGTTGAATGTGTTACGCACATGTGTGTGTGTACGTGTGTATGTGCATTTTACCTACGTGTGTGTGTATATGTGTATGTGCGAGTGCGCGCGCGCGGTGTGTGTGTGTGCATGTGTGTGTGTATTAAAAGAGAGAGAGAGAGAGAAACGGTACCAAGATGATATATTCTTCGTGCGATTATGTTGTCACTCGGTCAAAATAAGCATCTGTTAGTATGGAGGATGCAGGAGTGGCGAGTAGGTGCAGCCTCTGGCTTCTGCAGCCAGAGAGCACAGAGGTGAGCCACTTATTGTATTACTGTTGTACCATCACTGCTGTCAAGACTGACAGAGAGTGATTTTTATTGCTACACAATGACACATTCTCTTTGACCAGTCTCAAACACAGGTTGCTATGATATGACCGCTATACAGTGACATTTTCACTTTGATCAGTTGATCAGTAATCCAAAACAAGTGTGACTGCCCGCGTTCAAACAAACAGGAACCAGAAAAAACAAAAAACAAAACAAACAACAACAACAAAACCCACGAAAATAGAATCAGAACACGTGTTTAATACAGACAAGATAGGCGCAAATTTTCGGCCAACTGGCCTTTGTCAAGTGTAAACGTGAGGTCACAAACGTTAAACACCAAATACAAAAATTAGAAAAAGACTAAATCTTCCCTGCTGCTTCTCCCACCAAGAGAACGATTCTTTTCTACTACTACTACTACTACTACTACTAGTAGTAGTAGTAGTAGTACTAGTACTAGTACTAGTAGTAGTGGTGGTGGTGGTGGTGATGGTAGTGGTGGTGGTGGTGCTAGTAGTAGTAGTAGTAGTACTAGCAGAAGCAGGAGTAGTAGTAGTAGTAGTACTGTCAGTATCATCATCCATATCTGGGCTATAACCATCTCAAACAAAGCACAGATCTAAACATATCGATGATCTAGAAAAAAAGAAAACCCGGAAAACAAAACAAGTACACATACCATTGCGTTCACGCAAAAAAAAAAAAAAAAGAATATGTCCCTGGCATTGACCATTCCGCTCAGTTTATCACAATTTAAGGATATGTCCTGGCACTGACCATTCCGCCCAGTTTATCACAATTTAAGGATATGTCCCTGGCATTGACCATTCCACCCAGGGGATTAAAAAACTGAATAAAATATATAAACTAAGTACAAAAAATCGTAAATAAGAAATGGTCTACAGTACCTAAAATTCACACTAAACCGTTCACATTTCCTTAGAGTTAAGAACGCGATTAATCGATATGTACCGAATTATCAATCCCAATAATTATAAAGAATGTAAGATTTCAGGAAGACATAGAGGTGAATGGACCAGTAGGGCAGAGAATAAGAAAGTGAGAGATGACAGAAAGCAAAGGAGCTGGTCAGAAACAAAGAGTGACAGAAAAGAAACTATTTCTATCACAGAATTTCCAGGTGAGGATACTTTGCATACCGAAAGAACCCCCGGCATCTGCCCTCCCCCCCCCCCCGCCCTGGAAAGGGAGGGGATCAAGGTCTAATGGATTGTGGAGAATGAGCACTTGGAACCGAACCTGTGCATTCTCAGCCTTCTCGCTACCTGGGGCAGGTGTTTCATCCACTAGGCCACATATCCAGTACAGGCATTGAGTGAGAGGGATAACGAACTCCCGGCAAGGTGAAGAAAGGGAGGGGATGAGGGTGAAAGGTGGAAACTGGAGACCAGGGAGTGCAGGGGGTGAGAGGGCAATGTTCTTGTGGCCTGCTTGACGCCATCACAGTCGGTCAGAGACATGTACGGAGAGACAAGCAACACTGCGATTATGGTCACCTGGCATTGTCATGAGGACCGGCAGGGTACAAAGTTAAACTGTGTTGCTGTGTCATTCAGCTAGCTTGCTTCAGCTCAGATTTGTGGCAGTTTTTGTTGTTGTTGTTGTTGTTGTTGTTGTTTGTTGTTGTTGATGATTGTGATGATGATGATGATGTTGTTGTTGTTGTTTTTCAAATTACTAGTCACTAACGGTACTGAAGCGAGTAGAACCAGAAACACACAAACATAAAAACAAAACGCATATTTATAACAAAACAAAAAGCAACCACCACTACCCCCTCCACCCCCCACACACATAGACACAAATTTTCGGCCAACTGGCCTTTGTCAAACGTACATAAAAGACAACAAATGATGAATACACAAAACGTAGTGGAAAAAAAAACGGTAGCAAGACTTCCTTGACGTTTCGGTGAGATGGTATCAAACTACTAAGGTTTTTTCCTACTACGCTTCGGACATTTATTCTTGTTATCTTTTACATACCGTTGACAAAGACCAGTTGGCCACAGATTTATGCCTGTCTTGTTTTGTTATATAAAATTCTTGTTCTCTTTTTCATGTTTTTCTGGTACAAATTTCTGTTGTCAGAAAAACTTAAGACGATTTGTAAGTATGCATATTTGCCTGTATGTTCGTATATGAGATGTGTGCGTGCGCGTGTGTATATTGGTGGGCCGGGAGAGGGGTTTGCTACTTACAAATCATTCTTAAATAGAAGAAAATCTACGATCAGTAATACACAAACTGGACTGTTCTATCACCACACAGATACAATAGTATTTACCAAGCAACAGCGTTTTACTTATCTCAGAGATATTTCGATGTGTAAAGGTTTTGGTCCTTCAAGAAACAGCTAGCAATCGATGCCGGGGTTGTCACAGGCCCGATCATTGGTGAGTTCCCAATCTCTGTAGTTGTATGTGTGTGCTGCAGGTAAAAACCTCAAGTAGCCTACATCTCCTTGGCAGAAACTGTTTGTTTAGTGTGTGGGTGTGCCGTGGCTTCGTGCAAGGCATATGTCTGTCTGTCCAAACCAATTTATTGAACTACTGTACTAAAACACCATGCCAGGCTGTTAGTTCTGCGTCTGTATATATACAGATGCGTGCTGTGATGGAAAGATTGTAAACATATGGCTGTTGGCTTCTGTGTTGTTGATGTTTTCTGCCTTTGTGTTCTGGCTGATCAGTCATAAGAATTATTATTGTTGTCGTCGTCATCATCTTCATTATTATATTATTACTATTATTATTGTTATAATTATTATTGTTAGTTTGTCGTTTTATTATTATTATTAGTAGTAGTAGTATCATCATTATTATTGTTATTATTATTATATTCTTGTTGTTGTTTAGAACCCAGTCGACGATTAAGAGCCTTATTAGGACTATAAGCATCTGAAAAAGAAACCCACAATATCTAAATACACACCTTGGTAAAAATAAAAACCCAGAAAAGAATTTTAAATACAC
>CM060313.1:49364982-49372482 GCA_030674185.1 Monoplex corrugatus
GAGATAGGCGGACAGATAGACAGGTAAGAGATAAGGATACCCGCATAACATGAATACGGATAATCACCATCTTAATGCTTCAGTCATTTTGATGGTGTCAGCTTAGTGCTCCCTTCCCCATTTCAATATCTTGCCAGCGCGTAGAGTTTTGCACAGGCTCAAGGAGTCTGCCAGATAATTATCAGCAGATTTGGGTGAAGCGCATATGGAATTGTCCAAGTGCAATGAATCTCTCTGAAACAAACTCCTAACTCAAAAGAATGATTGATTGACTGGCTGATCAGTTCCAGACAACCCTTCCCAAACACTTTCACTCTGCATTCTGTTTCGTTCAGGCAGTCCCCAGCCGAACAATTCAGATGCACGCTATCTCTCCACCGATCAATCAGTTCCTTAAATCCTTGCACTCGTCATCATCACCATCATGTGCTGCGCCGCATGTCGTTGGCGATCATGGCCCTCCATACGAATCTATGTTTGTCGCTGCAAGTACATCTACCCTTTCTGTCCTCATTCACCCTGCAACACTAACTTTTTTTTTTTATGTCAGTAAGGAATTTCTGAATCTCTTATTCATCAATATGTAATCAGTTTGTTTTCCTGTGCTGTCTCCTTGATTCATCCATGTCCATTTTCTTCTGTTAGGTTGCTCAAACCAAATGTTTCCTATTATGAATTCATTTACTGTGCCCACTCAACAAGTAAGTCTCACTTTTCATTTCGCGTGTCAAGGTCATGAAATCCAACTATATCATCTACTTCTACTTTTTCACGTCCCATTTTTAGCATTAAAATCTCCCAGTATTATTGTAATGTCCCGTGATTTACATTAAGCTTTGGCTGTGTTTGTTTCTACATAGAATTCTGAGTTGTCAGTAATTTCCTCAGTATTTGCGAATGTTAGTGGAAGCCCATGTCAAACAGTTGTGCCGTACTCTGTACTATCAGCTACGCAGAATTGGTAAGATTCGCTCCTTCCTTTCCACTGATGCTACCAACAAGCTTGCTGTCTCTTTCATACTATCTAGACTGGACTATTGTAACTCTCTATTCGCAGGTCTCCATGACAATCAACTATCTAAACTTCAGCGCATACAGAACCACGCGGCTCGCCTTGTTCTCCGCAAGCCCAGGCGTGAGAGTGCAAAATCTCTGCTTAGAACACTTCATTGGCTCCCGGTAAAGGCTAGGATTCAATATAAAGTTGCCTGTCTCTGCTTTCAGTGTATCTATCACGAGAACATGCCATCCTATCTTGCCAACCTCCTGCAGGGTTACAAACCTTCTCGAACGCTCCGCTCTTCTGACACCTCACTGTTGACTGTTCCTCGCTTCTCTCTAGACACCTTTGGTAAAAAAATTTTCTCTGTCTTTGGCCCAAATGTATGGAACTCTCTACCACTGTCTCTCAGAAAAACTAAATGTTTCTCAACCTTCAAACGGCACCTGAAAACCCACCTCTTTCAAACTCATCTAACCTGAAGAGCCTTAGTTTGCAAGTCTGTCATCAGACTAATCTCTCCTGCCTGTATAACAGTATTTTGTATAAGGGCCTATAGAGCAAGGTGTGTGTGTGTGCGTGCATGTGTGTATGTGTGTGTGTGTGTGTGTGTGTGTGTGTGTGTGTGTGTGTGTGTGTGTGTGTGTGTGTGTGTGTGTGTGTGTGTGTGCTTGAGTGAGCATGTGTGTATATCACTGTATGTGTACAGCTGAGGAAGGGATAGGGGAGAAATTGAGTGGGAAAGAGACTGAAATACTTTAAGAAACTTTTTCAAATCTTTGTTTGTATGTAAATTGTGATGTATGATATGCGAATAGTTCATAATTTGTGAGGAATTTTGATTGTCAAGGTATTAATGCTGTAATACTGAAGTTGTAATGTTTTTCCTGTATATGGATTAGAATTTTTCTGTTTTTATCTTCATTCAAAATATTGATTATAATTTATGTACAACTATTGCATGCATAAACACACACACACGTATGCAAACATAGCACACGCACACACACACACACTCTCTCTCTCTCTCTCTCTCACACACACACACACACACACACACACACATTCTTACAAACACACACGCACAGCAACGCACACGCACGCACACACACATGTACACACACACGTACGCAAGCACACACACGCAGCAATATATAAACACAGTATGCCTCTTTATTCATATGAAAAATCTGTTAATCTTTCTTCATTACATAAGTCAGTGTTTAAATTTTAATATTCTGTGGTTTCTTATGTGTCTTCTTACTTGTATAGCTTTAATGTTTGTTGTTATCTTATTGTGTATGTAATTGTGAACATTTTTTTATCACCTTTTGCCTTTCTTGCGAAATGTAAAGCGCTGGTGAGCATGTTTTTATATGGAATATGCGCTATACAAATAAACAGTATTATTATTAGTGCACAGACTTGGACGCTGTTGACACCAAATGATTTGCCCTTCAATCTAACTAATAAAACGCGGTCTGACATAGCCCAGATGCCTACCCCTTTTTCATGTGTGCCCCCACCAGAATATATGATTTTATGCTTGCCCAATGTTAACATGCCTGCTCCCTTCCATCTCACCTCTTCTAGTCCTAAAATGTCGACGTTCAATCTTTCAGTTTCTATCTTGACATTTTCTAGTTTTCCATTCTGGAGTATTGTTCTTAGCATTCCATGTTGCAATTCTTATATCTTTTAATCTGATCGCAGTAAACTGAAGACGGTCTGGTGTCACCTGCTTAGCATGACCTTCCCTGCCGGACGAAGGTCTTCCAGTGGAGCCCCTATTTACGTCATTCCAGAAGTTTCTTTTGATTTGTCTGGCCATGATGTACTTGGAAAGATACGATGGTGGTTTCCAGTTGCTTTCCATCGATTTTTGTACGGACTCACCGCTAGCCTGTGTCGTTCCCACGACTACCCTCAAGGCAGTGGGGACTGATTTTTTTGTTACAATTTATTCCGTTAGCCTTGGTCTCTCCGGAGACAAAAATAAGGCAGTGGTGATTTTTGTTAGCATTTACTATCTTAGCCTTAGACTCTCCCGAGATATTCACAAGGCAATGGTGCTGTTTCCTCGTTACTCCTTTTCCCAACAACAGACTAACAACAAAATCTAAACACCCGTGTAGCACCTCCACCATTGCCGCTGGTATACCACCCATTACCTCTGGTACGCAATCCACCCTTCAGAAGGACAGCTAAGTCCTATTGTGAAATACGCCGCCTCGATCGACATACTGCCCTTCGCTCAAAATTTTCCCCGGAAGATTTTCGCTTGTTCAATTGTAAATGATAAGGGTAAAGGAAAATGGTACCACTGCAGTGAAATCACTGGAGACAGCGATGGTACAGACGTTACTACTCTCGGGTTAGAAGTCTGAATCAAAATGACTGCCAGCGATCAAGCAAACAGAAACTAGAAACCAAAAAATAGAATAGAATCAGAACGCGTATCTACTGTAACAAAATAAGACAGGAGTAAACGTTTTGGCCAACTGGTCGTTGTCAAGCGATTTGAAAAAACAACAAAGAATAGTTTTGTTTATTAATGCACAACACTAGCGGGGAAAAAAGTAGAAGACTTCTCTGGGAAGTAGAACGGAAGACAAAAAAAAAAGCCTCCTGCTAAACGGCACGCCAGGGAAGACTTCCACTGATTTTTAAGTTTCATCTTCTCTTGAATGACACGCCAGGAAAGTCTTTTGCTGGCAGATCTTTAGTCCACTGATCTATTACAAGAGCTGGCTAGTAGTTCAGTAAAATGTACATAGGTAGTCTTTTTTCTTTCCTTTTCTTTTTGTTTGTTGTTGTTTGTTTTTGTTTATAAAAGACAGTTCCTGGAAGACACTTGTTTTCATTATTGATATTATGGTCAGTTTAATGAGAACGGGCGCATTTCTCTCTCTCTCTCTCTCTCTCCGTAAGCTGCACATTTCTCAAACAATGACATGAAAAAAATCACTCACCACACACACACACACACACACACACACACACACACACACACACACACACACACACACACACACACACACACACACACACAGAGTGATTTAGTCAAGGAAGATAATTTGCAAATGCAGTTCCAGAATACGCCTACAACCGCATGCATTTGAAAAAAAAAAAAAGAAAGATTCTCAGTTACTTGTATATTATATTCCCACTGCTGCTGTTTCTGCTGCTGCTGTTGCTGATGATAATGATGATGAAGAAGATATGATGATGAAGATGATGATGATGATGATAATGGCGACGACGACGACGTGAAATGTGAACTCAATAACTGTCAAAATCAGACTGTTATTCGAGTCATTACAACTAGTGTGTGTCCAATAGCCGTATCTTGGGTTCTTATGGGGGTAAATAAGTGTGTTCTGAGTTCCAAAATTCTCAAACAAACAGATGAAAAGTCTACCGTTTAGGGATAGTACCGTTAAATCCCTTTGACCCAGTCTCGCGTATTTACTCCTTGCAAGTGGAAGCCACCAAGTCAAAATCACTATGCAGTGGGATCAGATTTATCATCCTACACCGCTCCAAGAGCGAGTGCATTATTACGGGTGGATTGCGGGGTAGGAGGGAACAGGGGCAAGAAGTTTGTGTTGAAGGGGTATTGTGTCAACACCCGTGTCGGGGAAGTCAATCAGGCGGAAGGTGTTTGCATTTGTGAGTGCTGCAGAGCGGATAGTTCACAGAGAGTTGTTGGCAGTTGGCTGTAGGCTGTGGGTCACTTGGGTTATACACTGACGGTAAGAGAGAGAGAAAGAGAGAGAGAGAGAGGGACAGACAGACAGACACGTAGACAGTGAGAGAGTCTATGTGTATGCGAGTAAGAGAGAGAGAGAGAAAAGAGGAGAGAGAAAGAGAGAGAGGAGTATGCGTGTGTGTATGTCTGTGTCTGTGTAAAAACAGACAGACAGACGGACGGGGACACACACACACACACACACACACACACACACACACACACACACACACACACACACACACACACACACAAACATTCTCTCTCTCTCTCACTCTCTTTCTCATCCGTTCGTGTGAGTGCGCTTGTGCGCTCGAGTGCTTACGTGTGCGTATATGTGTTTCAGTGTGTGTGTGTGTGTGTGTGTGTGTTATGTGGTGTGTGTGTGTGAGAGAGTGAGAGAGAGAGAGTGAGTGAGAGAGAGAGAGTGAGAGAGAGAGAGTTATGATAAAGGAGATCGAAATCAACAGTTTCCAGTAATTAGATTATTTTACAAAATCTTTTTCCTTTGACATAGTGTGTATTTTTGTATTGTTTTACAAATTCCGTTTCCTGCAACATAGTGTGTGGTGTGTGTGTGTGTGTGTGTGTGTGTGTGTGTCACATTACACAGCAGGCTGCGTTCGACATCCGGAGCTCCAGTTCAACATTCCTATTAATCAATTCTATTTCCTGTGACCCGTGGTTTTATTTGTTGATGAATGTGTCTGTGTGTGTGTGTGTGTGTGTGTGTGTGTGTGTGTGTGTGTGTGGCTTTATTGTGGTGGTGTTGTTTGTTTTTCTTAGATTAACTTGCAGAGGTTTACAAGGTTCTTGGGACAGTGTTTGTTGTTCTTTCGTTTAAACATGAGAGAGAATGAATGGAAAAAGAAACAATCGAAAAACAAATGAACGAAAATGTTTTGAGGAGGTATACAAGAGTGTCTGTAGAAATGTGAAAATCAACAAACGCCGACAAGTTTACTTTCAGAACCGATTATGTATATCGACAAAACGATTGACAATGATTTGATCAAATCTATAAGTTGGAAGGAAATGGGATTTATGATACTGTACATTTTCTTTAATGAAGATCGATTATTCACGATACATGTGGGGACTGATAGAAAATACAATGTAAATATCAGTGTTCATGTTTGTAATGAAAGCAAAATGTTGGTCAAGAAATACCTATAGGAAACAAAACTAAACATAACAAATCGACTTGTGCGTGAGATCCCTACCGCACTGACAGCAATTTACTCCCTATGGAAAGGAACACGGCTATACTATGAGATTTCAACAACAGATGACACACTTCCAAATTCTTATTCTGAGAGATTAAAGAAATTGGAAACAAATATTTCGTGGAAAAGAGTATAAAAATTCACTTAACACAAGACATCAAATTAAACTTTTATCAAACACTATTATACACAGAATTTTTAGAACGTTTACATTCAAACAGAAATGGGCGACTTGTAAAAACTTTTTCTGTAATTTCTGTTCGGAAACAAGGGAAGGCGTCGATCATACATCTTGAAAATGTTTGCGTGTCAATATATTCTGGGAAAGGATTGAAGAACTGTTGGAACCAAAATGTGTCACGTGTGAAAATATCAGATTAACTAAAACTTTATTCTTATTTGGTGTTAAGGAATACATACGCACAGATTCAATATAACATTTCATAACGCTTGTAGAGAGACTAAGTAATTATAAATGCAAACACGAAAAAGAAATAACCCCTCTAAAAAGACTTTTTTTCACAAGGTAAATTACCGCAAACCACCGCGTAGAAGAATACAATGAAAAATGGACGTGGAACTTACTTTAAAGTTAAATGGACGTGAAACTTGCACACTTTTAAAGTTAAATGGACGTGGAACTTGCATACTTTTAAATTTTAAAGTAAAATGGCTGCCATGTCTATCACTCGTTTCAGATGATGTTTATGAAACTCCATATTTATTCATGGCATATAATGTGACTATTTTCTCTCTGCTTCTCCAGTATGTACTGCTTCTTATAATAATAATTACAATATTTATAGCGCAAAATCTTGATAAAATCAAATCTAAGCGCTGAAACAGACACACACGCACGCACGTACGCACGCAACACACACGCACGCACGCACGCACGCACGCACGCACACACACACACACACACACACACATACACACACACACACACACACACACACAACACACACGCATGGCTATAAATGGGGAGAAAGAATAAAAGCAATAAAAGCAAGAATAAAAGCAATGGAAAATTATAGAGAGCATATCATATACAATTATATATTATGACAATGTGATTCCCCTCCGAGCGGAGACAGGCTGCAGAGGGGGGTTGAGTGAGGTTGGGATTTTATGCAGAGGAGAAAAGGTGAGTTTTGAGAGCGGACTTGAAGGAGACAAAAGTAGGTTGCTGACGGACTGAGAGAGGAAGTTTGTTCCAGGAGAGTGAACCAGAAACAGAAAAGGCTCGTGGACCATAGGTATTGAGCTTAGTGCGTGGAAAGCGAAAAGTCAGAGGATCGGAGGCAGAGCAGAGGGTACGTGAGGGAACATAGATCTCAAGTAGGCTTGACAGGTAATTGGGGGCTGCGTTATTGAGGCTTTTGTAGCACATGGTGTCTAGTTTGTACTGTATGCGCTTTGATACAGGGAGCCAGTGAAGTTGTGCCAGGAGAGGAGATATGTGGTCAGCTTTTTTTCTTTTTGAGTACAAGGCGTACAGCATTGTTTTGAATGCGCTGTAG
>CM060313.1:49377482-49392482 GCA_030674185.1 Monoplex corrugatus
AATCTGGCCTCAGTTCTGTAAGGCCGCCCATGAGATCATTTTACTTTGACCGATTCTGTAGCCATACGAGGTTTTGTACAATATTGCATGGCTGTTGTTTTTCACGGGACAACCACACACACAGAAATCATTACGGTCGGCTTCATAAATCCGGATCATGATTTGCAACACCTATATGGCCTCCTCAGTATAAGGCGATTTTCTGATAGGTCTTACCTTGTTCGTGCCATTCCCAGCACCAAAGCTGTCACCAGTGTGTGTGCGGTGTGTGTGTGTATGTATGTGTGGTGTGTGTGTGTGTGTGTGTGTGTGTGTGTGGTGTGCGTGCGTGTGTGTGTGTGTGTGTGTGTGTGTGTGTGTGTGTGTGTGTTGTGTGTGTGGTGTGAGAGAGAGAGAGAGAGAGAAAGAGAGAGAACGAGAGTGAGAGAGAGGGTGGGAGAGAGAGGGAGAGAGACTCCGATGTTTTATTCTGTAAAAGCCATGGCCCCACAGAAGAGGAGTAAACAAGTATACATCCATACTGACAGTAAATCACGTTTTGACAACAGTTAGTATTTTACACGCCACATATAGGTACACAGCAAACTGTTTACGATTTCTTCATTTATTGATGACATAAAATACAATGACCTTTCTTAAACAAAGATCTCTGCAGTATTTTTGTACTGTCGTTATTATGTTAATGCATTCTTTAACAGTAGACATGAACGTGCAAAGTGAAATTCGTTTTCCTGTGCTTCTTGACAGAATGGACACAGAAGGTTATGAATACATGATATATGAAGAGAGAGAGAGAGTTTATAACAACAGGAGATAGTAAGCACCGGCATGTATTGATTCACCTACGTACACCTACAAGACAGTCATGAAGTCGGGGTCTGGAAGGGTAAGGGGGAGAAAAGAACAAAAAAATCATAACAACAGAAACGAGTAGACAAAGGTACTAACGACAGACAAGAGAAGAAAAAGATCCGACCGACGTAACAGACAAATGTCCTTATGACAGAAAATAGTAGATAAAGATCACAACAACAACAACAACAATAACAAAAGAAAAAAGAAAGAAAAAGATATCAGCAACAGAAAAGAGAAGACAAAAATCCTACCAGGAGAAAGCAAACATCCTAACGACGGAAAGGAGAAGAGAGAGATCCCAAAAACAAACAAACGAAACAAAAAACAAAAAGATCCTATCTACAAAAAAAAAAAAAAAAAAAAGAGAGAAGAAACAGACACTAACGACAGAAAAGTCTGAGATTATAACGGCAGAAAAGAAATGACAAAAATCCCAACAATAGAATAGAAAAGACAAAGATCATGAAGACAGACAAAAGAAGGAAAAGATCCTAACTGCAGACAAGAGAGGACAAAGACCATAACGACGAAAAGTACATAATATATTATATTTATTTATTTATTTATTTATTCATATAATTTGTTTATTTATTTGTTTGTTTATTTATTTGTTTATTTATTTATTCATTCATTCATTTCCGAGGGGTGCTTAAGTACATAGCTACAGCAGAGACTTTATGACTTTGCTTTGAACAAACAAAAACACTTATTAACAGCCATACACGTCTGTCAACTGGCGAACGTTACGAATTATACGCCAAGCCTGTTTTGCACTGTCTTCAAATGGTCTTTTATTATTAATTATATTCAGTTGGGCGACTTCTGTGTATTGTTGTGAACGAATGCAGTTTTTGTTATTCAGAAAGCTACAGGAGATAAATTTTAAAAGTGGCTGTTCGTGATATCATAATGGAAATTCTACTTCATGCGATAGTCAAGTCTTTCACATGCTAATACACGTTCTGGGACATATAGTGTGAGAGAATAAGGGACTGAAAGTTTTGTTTTCTCTTTGAAGCTCAAAATGGTTGATCTACTGCATTCTTTGTATACTTGTTTCCATGGTTACAGAAACAACAAACTCAACAACAACAGTAAAGCCGACACGATGAAAAAGAGTGGCACCGAACTTGAAGAGCAACAAAAACACAACGACACAAACAAACAAACAAAATCAAGCAACCAAGCAACAAACAAAACACAAACATTACCGCCTCAAAACAACAATCGATCAAACAAACAAACGCACATACGAACAGCGCGCTTGGGCCTGCACAACCACTACAACAACACACATATACGTGAGAGACTGTGCACCAACACTCCCCACCACCCATACATACACATACACTCCACTCTTCGATCTGTCAGTTGGACGAAATCGATTAGCTTTAAATATTTCTTTTCTGTAAAAAAGTGTATTGTCCTTCCTCAAAGGGATTCCAAGCTGCACCGAGTGGAACTATACAAACACTGCGGGCCTGACAACGAAAGTGATCAATGCTGCTTTACACACACTGTGTTTGGGCATGCCAGTATAAAGTTTTTTTTAAACTAAGCTTGAGACGGAAAGGCTGTCTGACAATCTGTTAGAAAAAAAATACAGAACCGGATTACAGGGGTTAGGGGGCTTTCCAAGTCTTCCCGAACACCCCCCCCCCCCCCCCAGCTGTCCACGAATCGCAATGTTGTTGAGGAGACAAGTAAGGTACATGTAATGTGATAAATGTTTTTAAGTTCAGGTAAGCAAATTACATGATTCCATCAGTAGAGTGTACTAAAAAGTAAAAGGCTTGACTTTTTGTCCTCTGAACAGTTTTTTCCCCCCGGGAAAGCATGCCTCATAACCCTTTCCATTTCATAGCCCCACCCCCACCCACCCACGCCCCGTTCCTCTTCCAAGATCATAACCTGCAGGGGCAAAAGCACAATTATTTACGCAACATATATAATTTGTTTGTATGTCATGTCAGTGTTTGTGTGTCTGTGTACGTTTTAAAATTGTACAAGAAATGATGATGCAAACATCTGCAAAATAAGCATAATTATTAACGTGTCATTACTTTAACGGTTCCATATTCGTGTACAAATGACTGATGAGTAAAATCTTGTTTGTTACGGTATTTTTCAGTATTACAACAACAACAACAACAAAAATAATGATAATAATAATAACAATAACGAAACGAATGCATGTACATTTACATAAGCATAATTATTAACGTGTCATCACGCCACTATTTCTATGTGCGTGTACAAATTATAACTAATTATAATTTCATATTTAATGCTGATAATCATGAGCCTTAGGACTAGAAACGGTATATCTTCAAGTGATGTGTAAATCAGATCTACCAGAAAGTCAGACACAGAACATTTCAACGAACCACAGTCCAATGAACAAGCAAGCATGTTAGCCACAAAAGATACAATAAAGAAGACATACGGACAGAATCGTTATCATGGGGCACCCACCTCAAGCCAGAGGAAGTGTACAGATAGGCCAGCCAGATGAATGACAAATCTGATTTGCGGCAGGTCAGTCCCGTTATCGTTTATTATGGCCGCAGTATGTATCTGTTATGCATCACTGAAAATGAATAAATCTGTTAGAAGTAGTAGTATCAGTATCTGCTATGCATGACTTAAAATGAATAAATCTGTGAAACAGTAGTAGTAGTAGTATAGTAGTAGTAGTAGTAGTATCCTTGTTTATAGTTATTTGTTTTATAAAAAAGGACAAAGATCTGATCATGTGAAGAAAAATGTTCGTGTTTACGTACAAGGGAAACTACCAAATTATCAAGTGTTAAAACTTAGATAGGCATATAAGTTATTACTTATAAAAAATATTCCTTGTTTTCACTTTTGGATGAGACAGATTGTTAGAGTTAAAACTGCCATTAATAGCCATGACACGACTTAAACTTGACATTAAAAGAATCGGGGATACGGGTCAAAACTGCTCTCCATTGCAGATAACTGTGTTACATGCACAGCAAGAAAATGATCTTTTACCAATAATACTAATAGATCCAATTGCTGTCTTGAACAACGTTGTAGCACAATGGTTAAAACAGCCTATCGCCCAAACTGACAGTGTTTAGTTCAACAACCGACAGACACGTTCTAACTAGGCTACCTGTCAGCTCTTTCAGTTGTTGACAATGACGAATGACCGCAACTGCAAGGTTAATCGCGTTTTAAATCGTGTCTTTTTCATTTTTCTTTAACCGCCGGAAAGTAAAAGTCGTCCGCTCAAGCAGGCGAGTGGGCTGGGCAGGAAAGCAATAACTCTTACCGGGCTTTCAGCGAAATATGTCACCGATCTTTCAGCAGAATAATAACTCTTGACTGAGCAGGATTCGCTGCGGGGGATTACAAAGATTGTAGCTGTGCTGTCTGGGCGATTGATAGCTCAGTCTATAAGCTCTTTATCTGAGGAAATCCACTTTTTCATAACCGTCTTTTCACCGAACTGTACGGCGCGAGCATGCAGACAACGGCTTTTCTGACTCCACTGTCATATAACGACAAGACCACAATCATGTGAAGGAATGTCGCACGGACTTGCTGGATTTCAAAGAGATATTTTTCGCATTGAAAACAAGCTAAGAAGCTAAGGAAAACAAGATCAGCTTTTGATAAAAGGTTTTACGGTAAGGGTGGGGATCTTTTTACTTTTTAGATCTAATTTTGATCTGCAAAGAAATCTATGCGTTCAGTAGATATGGAGAGACAGGCTTAGCCTTTACACGTCTGTGACGTGTCACTAAATTAAGGTAATGTAAATCAACAGTGATTTATCATGTTCTAGCCTAATCAAGGTTAAGCTGACCGAGTGGACTTATAGTATTAGTAATGATGAATACGTGGGTGGCAAGCGTAGAACATGCACTGACTGTAAAGGTAGCATAGCGGTGTCAGAAAGATTTACAAAATGGTAGGCTGACAAAAATATAAACACTCAGTTATATTTGTCGTGTAGTGACTTTCAGTCAGTATAACCTTTAACCCCGAATTTGTTATTTGCGCTTTCAGTCTTTCAAGTGTCCTTTCACTCGTCACACAAAAGCCTTTCTGACGTCGCTATCATGTAAGGGAGTAGATAAATAAATAAATGACAGTTACAGATTGGACGATTACTGTAGAACTAAGGCCAGGTCAACTGGAGAATGTAGCAGTATACATAGCTTGAGAATTGTTATTATGGTCAGAACGAAGACTTTTCATGAGAGGAAAAAAAAGTTCCCACTTCTCACTGGTGTGATAGTAATGCAGTAAACCTTGTTGTGGTACTCTTTCAAGACGCGTGTCCCGTACCGATTCTTCCATGCTGCATCTTTCCCAACCAAGTACAGGGTTAGACTCTCATTCATAGTTGTACAGACTGATAAATCATAAATGAAAGCATAAAGTTTCGAGAGTCTAGCTCGAACCCGTACTCCCCGATTGGCATTAGAAACATCTGGAGATCTGGAGCACCAGTCGCCGTGGTGTAGTGGTTAACGCAACGGACTACTGCTTGGGAGGTTGTGGATTCGAATCCACATCAGTACCTTCAAAAATCATTGTGGGATTTTTCGGCTCTAACCGGCTCCCACCCAGAGTTGGGCGTGCTATGGGCTCATTTAGAAGACTGGGACCACACAGTCGAGTCTCATCCACTTCACGGATGCGTCATTGACGGTGTTGCTCAAATCTACTGACCAACATCGCAAGTGTCTGTATCTCTCGGGCCTGATTGACGCCAGGATATATTATGATAGTAAGCGTAGAGTGCAGCCCTGTCACGCAGTCTCAATCCTAGATGGAACTCCATACCATCATGATTATCATCCTCATCGACATCATCACCATCGCATTGTAAAAACTGTTCTAGCTTCTGTGGCCATTGAAGTGGCGTAGAAAATGGGACGAAAAAAAAAAGGTGAGCACAAAGGTAACCTCCCTGAGTGCAATGATCCTAAAAAAATATATATGTATAAAAATCTGGAGCTCTGCTTTTGTGCCGATTCATGAAATAGTGTCAGAGCCAACATAAGCACAATTATATCAGTTGAATGAATGTATAAGAAAAAAGTTATTTGCACTCGGTTGAGTGGCTATAGTTTCTTTGCTTTTTGTTTATTTGATTTGTTTGTTTGTTGTTTGCTCAGATGTAAACGAAGTCTCATGTTTTGGGACACTTTTCTCTACCCCCCCCCCCCCCACTCCCACTGTCTGTCTCTTTCTCTGAATTGATAGCCTGAGATCGACATTCATTAAAACGTCTCTGTCTGTCTGTCTGTCTGTCTGTCTGTCTGTCTGTCTCTCTCTCTTTCTCTGTACATATATAATATGTATACATATATATATATATATATATACATATACATATGTACATATATATATACATATGTATATATATGTCTCTCTCTCTCTCTTTCTGTCTCTGTCTCTCTCTCTCTCTCTCTCTCTCTTTTTTTTTTCTCTGTCTCTATCTCTCTCTCTG
This sequence comes from Monoplex corrugatus, assembly GCA_030674185.1. NCBI lineage: Eukaryota > Metazoa > Mollusca > Gastropoda > Littorinimorpha > Ranellidae > Monoplex > Monoplex corrugatus. The sequence goes on from CM060313.1 coordinate 49,383,832, forward strand.
TTGTCGCTGCCGTTAGGTGTAAACACATTTGGTTTACAAGCGTCTGCCTTTGTCTCTCAAGCTTTGTAAAGCACCTGATTAACTGACATATAGAAATCAAGGTTTCATTATTATTCATTTTTCCAATTTCTTTGACATTATATGTGTTGTGGTACATCTGTTCTCATCGTAGTGTTAGAGTTAATGTGTTTCCATTTAACCTGGTTGTTGTTTTTGGCGTGGTGTTAGCTCTGATATGGCTCTAGTAGTCGGCTGGGCTATAAGCAATAAAACTTGTCAACTTTGTAACCTTGCTTAGTTGTTTCCATTATTTTCTTTACTAAGTTCTTACTGATTTTACTTTTTTTTTTTAAACATGATTATGTGATATGTATAGAGTAGTAAGGACTAGCTGTAAAACAGGTCCAGTGGGACCTAATGCTGCTAACCCTCGGTAATAACATGTTTTGATCTCTCTCTCTCTCTCTCCTCTCTCTCTCTCTCTCTCTCTCTCTCTCTCTCCTCCTCTCTCCTCTCTCTCTCCTCTCTCTCTCCTCTCTCTCTCCTCTCTCCTCTCTCTCCTCTCTCCTCCTCTCTCTCTCTCTCTCTCTCTCTCTCTCTCTCTCTCTCTCCTCTCCTCGTGGCTGCATGAGTGTGTGCATGTGTGTGTGTGTGTGCGCGCGCGCGAGTGTTCGCACGTGTGCAGTGTTTGTGGTACGTGGTAAGAAGGAACCGTTTAACGCTTTGGAAAAGTGAAGGAAGCCTGACCGAAAACTGCCGCTGCCAGTCTTGTTGTCTGCAGATCATGCAATAAAACAAGGAACCGTTTGTTTGTCTGCGCCCGACTTAAAGGCAGGGGCAGGTGGAGGGGGCCACAGTTGGGTCAAGCCATACGAACACTCTCTTGTTTTGCTGCTCTCTTTCTTTGCGCATCAAAAATCAGCTGACCTCAGTGAATTACTTTTTTAATCAATATGCATCCCAGTAGCTTTAGTCTTACGATGCAGAATTTGTTTCAAATCGGTTTGTAAACAACCGATATACAAATGCAAGTAGTTCTTCATTTACATGTTGTTGTTGGTGGTGGTGTTGTTGTTGGTGGTTGTGGTGGTAGTGATGGGTGTAAAAAAACATGAAATAAAATAAGTATGAGGAAACACTAAATATTACCAGGAACTATAGTAAGAAAGTATACAAAGAGCAAAATGATATAAATGAATATGAGTATTCATCACACACACACACACAAACAAACACCGCACATGTGCACACGCAGGCACACAGAGGATGCTGAGCTAGAGTACACTCAGCCTGTTTGGAATGCGACAGCAGCACATTTCATGCTTCTAAAAACATTCTAAATGTTAAAATTCTTTTATCAATTTTGCGAGAATGTATATAAAATTGAAGTCATTTTAACATTTAGAATGCTTCTAGCAGATAGAAATGTGCTGCATATTTGGGCACAATGTTGCACAATCGTGGCCCATACTGCTCTACACTTATTTTTATTAATTTTTAGCAAAATATGAAGACTAACACTCTTAGCAAAGCAAAATCAACTACAAAAAAGATTTCAAATTAAACATGTTTGTAGGACACACACATCTTCATCAAATGACCTGTATAAGTGCATGAAATGTCATCAATACCAAGATCATGAAGTAAAAGATGAAATACGTACAGATAAAGTATTGACAAAACATTCATATTGTAATCATAAATGAATAACAATGCTAGACTTCATCTGTAAACAAGTGTGCACTTTCCACGGCACGTTTGTATTGTATTCTCCTATGTGATATTTTGTGGTAAGGCATCTAGTAAAAGAAGCGTTATTCAGGAAAGTTTTATCGAGTTTGCGTTTAAAAATGTATACTTTTCCTAGAAGGACTATTAAATCAAATGTTGAATCTGTACTTTATCATTACCAAATAAGATTACGTTTTCAATTAATCTGGTATTTCCACAGTTGACACATTTTGACCAGAAATTCTTCATTCATTTAACAATCACTTTCTGGTCCATACTTAAGGATTTGCAATTACTGACTAAAGTCGCATTGACTTTAGAAACCTGCGGCCTGAAGCTTGATATCAAAAAAAGTTGAAAAACTTGCTGAATATTTTTGTTTACAAACACGCTTACCTACTAATGTGTATGCCTGCCTATCTGTCTGTCTACTACCTACGCACTGATCTATCTGCATATATCCAGTTATACATTCATCCGTCCACCCACCCGTCTATAGACACATACACACTCATATGCATATTACTACTACACACAGACACTCACATATCTCCAGTCAACTTGAAACCATTTCTCCGTATGTTTTTAAAGAGAGTTTTCTTTTAAAAATGGGATGTATAATAAAAGGGCAATTTGTTTTCATAACAAGAGAGAGAGAGAGAGGGTGGGGGGGGGGTATTGGAGGTAGGGTGGTCTAGTTTCTTGATGGCCTTGCGTTTCATGGCAGTTCATTACGCACGTGCAAGAACGTGAAAGTTTAGTTCTGTGCATGCATATTTTGTTTGCCTATTTTTGCTTCTTTGTTTGTTTGTTTTTTGTTTTGTTTTTTTCAAAGCAACGGTCGTTCACCCGAAGAACCGATGTTGTGTTTGATTTTTTATTTTGTTTGTTTTTTGGTGTCTTACTTTTTTGAGTGTGTGTGCGCACGTGCACACCAGCTGTTTTGTTGCAACCCCCCCCCCCCCCTCACACAAACACACACATTGTTTCTCTCTTAAAAAAAGTGAAAAGTCACACAGGATGTCAAGACACTCTAACATTTTCTGTTAAAAACAAACGAGCAAAAACGATTCTGAAATTATTGCTCGCTTGTTATACACTAAAAAACATACACACGCGCGCGAAAAGCCTCTACACAAACACACACACGCACGAATTCGCGGGCGCACACTCATACGTCTTCATCATCATCATCTATCTTTACTGTGAGGTTGCCATAACAGTTGTATGATAACACATACACTCACACATTCGCAAACGCGCGTACACTCACCCTGCCCCCCCCCCCCCCACACACACACACGCACGCATGCACACACACACACACACACAACTCTCACACACACACACACACACACACATTCGTGGAAGGGGGGGGGGGGGTTGCCATGTCTCACACATTCGTGAGTATGAACTTGTTTATTTGTTTGTTTGTTTGTCATTTTTCAGAAGTTCTCGAAAATTTATCTTTCAATCAATCGACAAATTCTTCAGAACTCACGGACGAACAAGAACATACACCTCGTAGTCGCCACAGACAGAAGTGAAACCAGTTCCTGTACTCTCTCTGTTACGATTTAAAAGACATTGGTTGTGATAAGAATGGAGGTGTGTTGCGGTTCTACTCTGTGCACAAGTTGTGTTTTCTTTGGTTCTACAGTGAGCTTTCATGTAGGCCTGTTTTCTGTTGGTTGTTCTGTTCTTGCCTGTTGAACGCTTTATCTGCATGCCGGAGCAATCCATTTATTTATCTAGTTAGTTTCAGATAAAAGTATTCTCATTGTTAATTAGACAACATAAGGACTTATCCCTTTTCTTAATGCAGCAAATCTGTCTTGATCGATTTCCCTTGTTCATTCTTCCTTTATATATATATATATATATATATATATATATATATATATATATATATATATATATATATGTATATATGTATATATATATATACATATATATATATATATATATATATATATATATATATATATATATATGTGTGTGTGTGTGTGTGTGTGTGTGTGTGTGTGTGTGTGTGTGTGTGTGTGTGTAAATGGAGATTATTTGACTTTGATCGCAGGTGTGCTTGTCTGCCTGTCTGCCTCTCTGTTTATCTATCTGTGTTTGTTTATGTATGTATGTAGTACTGTACGTACGTACGTACAAAAATGTGTGAACAAGACTCAGCTCTTTGTGGGTAGCTCTTTACCAAAGTCAAGTCGAAGATGTGAAAACAGATGAATCTTCAAAGGTCATGCTCATTTTGTGCGAGAAAAAAAAGTATCCACAACAAGCACTTCTTGAGGAGTTTGGAGGTTGTTCAAGAGAGATTCATTGCACTCTGTCAGTTCCATATGTGCTCCACCCAAATCTGCCAGCGATTATCTGGCAGATTCCCCGAGCCTGCGCAAAACTCTATGCTCTGTCAAGATCTTGAAATAGTGAGGAGGGAGAAGGGGCCTTTAAAACTCTAGGCTGAGACTGCCACAACGATGGAAACATTCAGATGGGCAGCACACAGACCAGCTGCAGGCTGGGATTGAACTCGAAATATTAGATCTTGAGTCTGCAGCTTTATCAAAAGAACCACCCAGCCCGAGGAAAATGTGTGAACAGCATTTCGTCATGAATTTCTGACGATTTTTAACATTGTTTTCATGTGTTACTGTTTTTCACTGGTGTTACTGTTTTTCACTGTTGTTACTGTCTATCACTGTCCTCGATGCGTGTCAAGTTTATTTTCGGCTGAAGCTTCTTTAAGGCCACAGTGATCTTGGGAATTACAAAAAATATATATATATGTACATGTATTCGACTAGTATCTTTCCCACCATTTTCTCATTTCTTGTTATTATTTTTGAAGAGAATGTGTCTGTTGTATCGATGTATTAGTGTGTGTGTATCCGACTGTTTCTACTGCATTAGTTTACTGACATTGCAACCCCCCTCCCAATCCACGAATATATATGTATACATATACATACATACATACATACACATACACACACATATATATACATATACATATATATATATATATATATATACACATATATATGTATATACATGTGTGTGTGTATGTGTGTGTGCATGCGTGCACGCGCGCGCGCGTGTGTGTGTGGTGAGTTGTGTATGTGTTGTGTGTGTGTGATGTAAAAGCAATTGTCTGACATGGACTGTTTGAGCTAAATAAATGGATTTATTATTAATATTAGTGTCATCATCATCATCGTCGTCGTCGTCATCATCATCATCGTCGTCCATCATCATCATCATCATCATCACCACCATCATCACCATCATCGTTTGTTGTTGTTGTCGCTGTTATATAGAAAAGGAAGATTGTTGGAGTGGCCTGACCATCATGATCACATTCCTGTAGCCTGCAGTTCACTGTCCTCCTGTTATCGACGATCTACGGTCCCTTGTGTTGTTATCCAAGTCAGACAGACAGATTGACGTTGGACTGATGCATAATTCAACGATTACCTCTGTTCTGATCGCTCTGACCAGTGACCCAGGTTGCTGGAGAAGAATGTTTCCTTCGCAACGTTATTGTTGGTCGTTGCCAGGTCATACATTTTGAACGAGATGGAGCAGGCCCACATTTCTGTTCCCGGAGGTACATGATACTAACATTGTTTATTGACCGGCAAACGCGTTCCTTAGCTGCACAGTTCTGTTGGAGCACTTAAAGATACTAAGACACGGGTTTTTAAAAACTTTTGGGGGGATAATCGTACGTATGGAGATCTTTCTACTCATGTTTTTTCTATTCGTTTTAATATTATTATTATGATTATCTTTGTTTGTTTGTTTGTCCAATTTTTCTACGCCACCGTAATGGCCATAGATGCTGGTACAACTTTAGTAATGTGATGATGATGACGATAAGGATGATTGATAATCACGAGGCTGTGGAGTTCCATCTAGGATTTAGACTGCGTGACAGATATGCACTCTACACTTACTATCCTTTATATATTCTGGCATCATCTAGGCCTGAGAGATACAGACACCTGCTGTGCTAGTCAGAAGATTCGAGCAACACCCTCAATGACATGTAAAGTGGATGATACTCGACTGTGTGGTCCCAGTTTTCCCAATGAACCCATAGCACGCTCAACTGTGGGTAGACGGTTAGAGCTGGAAAATCCCACGATGATTTTTGAAGAGACTGATGGGAATTCGAACCCACAACCTTCCAGTCGGTAATCCATTGCGCTAACCGCTACACCACAGCGACTTTAAAAACTGTTTAATCTTTCTTTTTCTTTTTGGTTATCACACTGGATTGATGATGTACAATTCGGATCGCTGTACACGGTTACAGCAAGCAAAACTTGGACAGAAAACATCAAGAAACAGACAGGCCCTTACCTGCTGTCCTTCTGCTTGTGGCTTTAGCTGTTGACAACAGATGTACCCTACGTCCTCCGTAGCGCACGAGATGAGCTGATCGGATGTTGTGTAATGTATGATGTTTTAATTGTAGGCCTATCTCGCCTAATCTGGAATAGGAACCAGAAAAATAAAAACACGAAAAAAGAATCAGAACGTGTATTTAATACAGCTAGACAAGACAGGTGCAAATGTTCGACCTTTTGTCAAGCGAAGACGTAATAGATCAAACAAACACCAAATAAAAAAAATTAGGAGAAAAAAAAAATCCCTGCTACTTCGTCCAGTTGGCCGAAAATTGCGCCTTTCTTGTCTGGTTGTATTGAATGCGCTTTCTGATTCCTTTTTCGTTTTTGTTGTTGTTGTTGTTGTTGTTGTTTTTTGTTTATTGTTTTCTTTTCTAGTTCCTGTGTGCTTGAACGCGGGCAGTCACACTTGTTTTGGATTTCTAATTTGGAATACTTCTTTCTTTTGTCTGTCCGCTTGCATCATCTTGACTGTCGCGTGGAGAAAGAGCTGACGGTCAGTATTGAGCTGGAAGGCCTGGAGTGGACGGAATGCTGTGTCATGGTTATCTATGATACAGTCACCAAAAGGGAAATGACGACTGCTTGACTGGGCATGACCCATTCATTGGAAACAGTATGTGTATCATGCAGAATTACAGCTGTGTCTGGAGGGACTTTTAACCGCCACTTTAACAAAACCCAAATAAGTGTGACTGCCGGCGTTCAAACAAACAGGAACCAGTAAAAATACGAAAAAAAATCAGAACGCGTATTTAATACAACTAGACAAGACAGGCGCAAATTTTTGGCCAGCTGGTTTTCGTCAAGCGTAGATCACGAACAAACAAACAACATCAAATATGCAAATTAGGAGAAAAAGACGAAACTTCCCTGCTTGCTTCTTTCAGTGTGAGAAAAGGACTAAACTGACTTAAATGACATCATAATGTGTTTGTGATATGTCAGAGCGGAAGTGAGATGAATTCTGCAATTTGAAAGTGGTCATGCCATATCAATATTGTTTTATCCTGAAGAGGGTCCAGGGCTAAAATTTAGACTATGATGCGCTAGCTAAGAGTAGTTTTTGGAACGTAAAGTATCTTACTATTAAACAATGCATAAGAGAAAATATACGCATATGATCGACTGAATGGGAAAATGTGTAATCAAGAGGTATGGCTTAACAGTGAATAGGAGGAGTTGGTGGGTATGGCAGACAGGAGACAAGCTGAAAAACAGCTGGACTAATATTACTGAAGAATGAACAGAGGGGTTCAGCATAAAGTAACGGACAGGCCAACGGAAAAAAACAACTTCAGCATCCTTCATGTCTTCCATCATCTATCCCAGGCAAATGATTGGTGATGGTGACTTGCTGTAATTAGTGAGATCTTTAACCTAACAAAGAGACTCGACTGAAAAAAAGTGTAACTAGATTGCTCAGTCAAGCAAACCTTGACTAATAGTGTGAAAGATTGTTAGTATTAAATATTGTTCTTGCACAGCGCTATGCTCCAAACCCATTTGGATTCATTGCAGTTAACGCATAACCAGGGTATTTAATGGAGCACAGAAAACTCAAGCCGTTAGGCCAGCTGACCACACTCCACTATCATGTTGCACTGTCTGCATCTTTGGTGGGCGAACATGCTGAGTGTTTTCATGTTTCCATTACCCAGCCCCTGACATGACTTAAAGGATCTTTAACGTGCCTAATTTATATTCTGTATGCGTTTACACACGCAGGGGGTTCTGGCACTAGCAGGTTTGGACACGTATTGACCCGGGAGATAAAAGAAATGTTCCACTCTTTACCCACCAGGCGGTGTTTTCTAAGCGGATCGAACCCAGGACCTTCCGATTGTAAGCCTGACGTTTACACAGTGATTACAGTGCCTGTCGATAGTGTTGTTTGACCAACTGCTTTACCATCTCTCCATCCACCTTGCTGATTGGTTCTTTCGACAGAGCCGAAGACTCAAGATCTGATCAATACCTCATGTTCAATCCCACCCCCCGACATGAAAAACTGGCCTGTTCACTGCCAGTCTTAACGTTTCCATCATTCTGGTGGTGTCAGCTTAGTGTTTGATAGGTCCCTTCCCCTCCCTCCCCATTTTGAGACCTTGACAGCGCATAGCATTTTTGCGCAGGATCAGGGAGTCTACCAGACAATTACCGACAGATTTAGGTGGGGCGCGTATGGGATTGTCCGAGTTCGATGAATCCCATCTGAACAAAGTCCTATCTCCATCGATCCGACCAGGAGCACAACCACAGAGCTGTAGACGTCTTGTCTGTGAACGCTCCGCTCACCATCAATTACTGGTGCCGTTTATGGTGCCAGCCAACCTCTTTGATGTCTGTGAGAAATCGGCATCTTTTCACTTTGACTCTCCGCTGCTGCAAGCATGCAGATTTCAATCTTGCTCTTCAGTATTTCTTCCTCCAAGAAATGGAGGTGAAGTTGATGGTGGGAAGGTGGGTGAATGCGACTGAATCAGATCAATTGTG
>CM060313.1:49394982-49397482 GCA_030674185.1 Monoplex corrugatus
ATCTTCTTTATTATCATTATCATTATGATTGTTCTTCTTATCATTATTATTCTTGTTGTTATTCTTGTTGTTTTATCAAATCGAAACATTTGGAAAGAAAATAGTGAACAAAAGCCCAAAACACGCACACGCATATATATATATATATATATATATATATATATATATATATATATATATATATATATATATATATATATATATATATACATGTATATATATATAATTATATATACTTGTATGCACACAGATACAATATATCAAATACACAAAAAGAACTAACGAAGGAAGACATACAGACAAATACATACGTCCAAACACACAGTCACGTACACATGGCCTACAACACACGCACACGTGGGAGACAAAGTTTACGCCTAATTATACGACTATAGAAAGGAAGACGATATAGTTTGGCGTGGGAAGGAAATGATACAAACAAAGCACTGTAGTACGCTTTCACGATGTCATAATATGATATACAACCACCAGAACAAAAAAATCCAATCACAAAGAAAAAGTTTCACACGTTCTAAACTAAACATCTCCAGTTACAATATTGTTCATTGTTTACTGCCATGAAAACATCTTCCCTGTGAGCCTTTTTCTCAAAACATCCACTCTGAACAATGCTATAGTCTGCAGAGTTTGCACTGAGCTTAGGGGGGGGGGGGGAGACAGAGAGGGAGGGAGGAGAGAGAGGGAGAGAGAGAGAGATTGTGCTTGCGTGTGTGTAAATGTATGTGTGAGAATGTTTGTGTGTGGGTGCGCTTATGTTTGTTGTGAGTATGTGTTTGCGTATGTGTGGATGTGGGTGTGTGTGTGTGCGTGTATGAGTGTGTGTGTGTGTGTGTGTGTGTGAGTGGGGAGTATGCGCGCGCGCGCGCGCGTGATTTGTCTTTGCGCAGATGTCATAGTTTTTTTGTTTTGTTTTTTTAATGTAGACATGTCAGTTTTAGAAGGGCAGACATAAACCCAGGAGGCCACTATGGAGTAAATACACTGCCTCTTGGGTTATATATTTTTTTTCTGAATTAATCAGGGAATTAAAGCTGGGTTTTCTACGAAATGTGACGGACATGACCTTCATAATCACAAGACTAGTGGAAGTCTTACAACAGCGCGGAATGACACTTGAAGACTGCTTACTGACCGTGTGTGTTCCTACCCTTAGCTTCGACAAAGTCATAAAAGCGCTGAATGACACTTGAAGGCTGCTGACTGATCGCCTGTCCCTACCCTAAGGCTACACTAGTGGCAGTTGTGATGTAAGGTTGTATTTCATATAGAGTGTCCGACTGTTTGCCAGCCTAACGGCTGTTGTGCAGTCCTCAATAGCTCAGTTGGTTGAGCGTCGGTTTCACATGTTAATGGTTGTGGGTTCGAACCACGGGGTACGCTACATTAAAACTGGCCTTGTTACTGCCTGTCTTAACGTAATTATTATTCTGGTGGTGTCGGTAATAAGATCAGATACATTCCTCCTGCCCCCCCCCCCCCCAACCTCTTTCCTGGGATGGTTATCCCTGTCGGCCATATTACCTGAGGTGGATGCTAATGTAAAACTGAACCAAATCAGTCAATCGTTCAATCAACAAACGGTTGTAGACGCTTTACAAAGAGACATGTACAGAGTTGCAAAAACTGGTTTGAACCCTTCCCCTAATTTATGAAACTAGACCTGAAACAAAGTTACTGCCAGCGTTCAAGAAAACAGAAACGCTCGATGACAAAATGAGGAGCACGTATTTGATCAGCAGAACAGATCAGGCGCAAATTTTCAGCGTGTTTGTCAAGCGTAGAAAAGTGTGTGTGTGTGCGTGTGTGTGGTGGTGGTCTTCGATTTAATGTCTATTCACTAAAGTGATTTTAGACTAAAAAAAAAATAAATAAAAATTTTTTAAAAATTTTAAAAATTAAAAAAAAAAAAAGGGGGGGGGATACAGGAGGAGTGAAGAGGGTATTTGAAAATTGTCAATTTTGATCGTAAAAAAGATATATATATATTTTTGAGGAGGGGAAGGTAAAGCTAACAAATAATGTTATCACAATTAAAGATTTTAACAATCAATCTAATAAACAAAATTAATAAACATCTAGAATAACTGAATAAAAGTGAAAACTAAGAATCGACTAATCACAACAGTGAACAAGTAAAATAACATGTTAAAGGTAATTCGCTATAGGACTTTTTGACAGGCTAACAAAAAATTCATATATTAATGATGGTGAGGCAAATATGTCAGAAATTGTCTTTGTAGAGAGTATAGGAATATGTCGTGTTACCCGAACACATGAAAGTATATGACTATGCGTTATCTTCTTTCCACACAAACACACTATATTCCTGGTGTATTTTATTTTGAATGCATCAAGTTTCCACCTATACATAAGGGATTGTATAATTTTGCCGGCAGGAAACAGCTTAGTTGATTTGCTAATTTCAAAGTTCATGTAACATTTTTTTATACTTTTTCTGTTTATCTTGGAACTGCTTCCA
>CM060313.1:49404982-49419982 GCA_030674185.1 Monoplex corrugatus
AGGCTGATGTCTTGGGGGTCTGTCGCTACATAATTCTGGATCAAAATTATTTTTGTACATGTTAAGCATATACAAACCTAATTTGTCTTTTCCAATCTGTTTCAGTTCATGTCCAAGGGAGACCATGCACCTCCATGTCTCAAACGTCTGATCCTCCCGTCCGTCAGAAGTCCACTCCCACTGGACAGCGACCCAAAACTACTGGTAGGCTATAGTTTGGTTATTGAGGACAGATAAAAAGTATGCTATGGTAAAGGGAAACTCTATGTTAAAGGTAAATGTAAACTCTGTGTTGAAGGTGAACACTATGTTAAAGGTGAGGGTGAACTTTATGTTAAAAATATAGTTAAACCCTATGTCAAAGGTGATGGTAAACTATGTGAAAGATGAAGGTAAACTCTATGACACAGATGAAGATAAACTCTAGATTAAAGGTACAGGTAACATCTATGTTATAAGGAAGATAAATTCTATGTTAAAGATGAAAGATAAACTCTGTGTTAAAGGTTAAGGTAAACTCTGTGTTACAGGTCAAGCTAACCCTGTGTTAAAGGTCAAGCTAACCCTGTGTTAAAGGTTAAGCTAATTTCTACGGTAAAGGACTAGTTTGCATACTCAATGTCGAATTGACGGGAGACTCCATCATTCTCTGTCATCCAAAATTCAAGTTCATCTATACAATTTTCAGTGATAAACGTCATCTTATCAACATCTGTCTAATAAGTAGGATGTTAAAACTGGGGACAACTTGCAAAGCTTTCATATGACAGAGAGTGAGAGGCAACGGCACTGGTCTAGTATCGAGAACAAACAAGTACAGGTCCGAGGCGTGAGCCATGTAGGACTCCCTAGTTCAGAGATGTTTCGCCCTCTGAGACAGGAATTAAACCATGAAAGCACAGTATTACAGATTTCATATGATTCGAACCGAGAAAGAAGAACGTCGGGGTCCATTGTACCGAAAGCAGCAGACATGTCAAGGAGACATAAAATAGAACTGTTAGTGTTGAGAGCAGAAACGAGAACACGGAGGACCCTGACTAAAACTGTTTATGCGCTGTGACCAGTTTTGTAAGAGATTGGTGTATGTCAAGGAGAGTCACTGGAACTGAGATGATGAAGAAACTGAGAGAGGACAATCATCTTGAGATATAAAAGAGAGGATGGAAACTGGCCAGTAGCATCAAATACCAAGAGAACCGACAAAAGCCGGTATCTCACAATGCAACTGAATTTTTTTAAGGCTTCATTGAGCAATTTTTATAGCTAGTCCTCGTATACTCTGAGAGTGGTAGGACTTTAAAAATCTACAGAACAGAACAGAACAGAACAGAACTGGCCAGTAGTTCTTGAGATGGTTGGGATCAAGTGAGGCTTTCTTAAGTAAAGGACGGACAATGGCTACCTTGTAATATGTCGAGGAAAGCAAGACAAATATGAAGAAAGACAGGATGCAGGCAGTTGTCTAAAACAAGATGCCTATAACGATAAACGACGCTGTGAACTGTAGAACTGGCAACAACACGAACTAAAACACCAATCTAGGATGCGAGAGGTCTTATGATCGAATCACGGGACTAAACATGGATGTTTCTCTCTCTTTCTTCACTACATCTTGACTGACGGTGTGGGTTCAGATCTTTCAAAACCCCCGTGGGGATGCCGGTCGGGGGGGGGGGGGGGGGTCTTTCAGTATAAACAGTATCCCCACCTTCTGGAAATTCTATGTTAGAAATTTCCTCTTTTCTGCCACTCTCTTTGTTTCTGCCTTCCTATTTTCCTTTCTTTTATTTCTTCCTAGTTCATTCACCTGTGTGTGTGTTCTATAAAGCCTTACATACTTTTTCTTATGATTGATAATTAAATTGGGTATATGTATTGGCTGCATGCTTGGCTCCAAGGATACGTGCTGTGCAGGAGCAACTTTTGGTAATGTAGGCCATTTTTAAATGTATGCTTTAGTGTTCTTGGTTATGTTTAGATTTATATTCAGTATTTTTAATCCTCTGGTGATACGTTGGACGGAATGGTCAACGCCAGTGGCATATCCTTAGGTTATGTACACGTTTGCATTGATATGAGTACTGAATTTTCCTTCCCATGTTTTTTTTTCTTTCAGCCAGATGTTGGTACGTTATGAAATGGTTATAGCCCTGATATGGCTCTGTGCAGTCGGCTGGTCTTTAAACAATAAGTCTTTCAAACCAAAGTCCTGTGTGTGCATTTAACGCATATGGAAAAAACAAAACAAAACAAAAAACACGACACCCAAGGAGTTGTCCCTGGCAAACCTCTGCAGAAAAATAATCCCCTTTCAGAGGTTGGCATAAAACAAAAATACGCGCAGACAGAAAAAAAAAATAGTGGCACTCCATTATAGCAACGCAGTCTTACCGAGGAGAACAGCCCAAGCGTTACATTGTAGCTCCGACGTGGTTAAAGAAAACAAAATAACGAAACGACTAAAAAAAATAATAATAAAACGTTGTGGGTTAATCTCCGGTGTTGTGTGTTCATCCCCAGGTCGTCTGAAGAACGTCAAGTCAGCCACCGACTCCTTCCTGGCACAGGACTATGCAGAGGACATGTTGGAGACCCGCAGGTCACACAGCGAGCTGACCAATCAGATCCACGCTCACTGGCGACCCGAGAGTAGTAACCTCAACCAAGGTCACTTCATGCGGGGTCAAAAGCGCCCGGATGACGTGCCCCCTACGCTAGACGCTTGGCTGACTTTTGGAGGGGCTGCTAGCGCTGGGGAAGAGTCTGGGGGTGTTGTTGATGCGTTTGCAAGTACGTGTGTGTGTTTATGTTTGTATGTACATGTGTGTTGGTGTGCGTGCTCGTCTGTGTGTGTGTGTGAGTGTGTGTATCCATGTATCGATGTATTTACAGGTATTTAGGTATGAAGGGGAATGGTTGGCATGGAGATACAAAATCTATGTCGACGTGTTGATGCATTTCCAAATGTCTAAGTATAAAGGGTACGGGTGGGCGTTGGCATGGAGGTAAAACAGCGAGGGCGAAGAGATGGACACTATACTCATTATGCTGGCAAGACCAGAACAGGTGGTTATCTTCCGTCTGAGGGCTGGGCCCAACAGTCCAAACATATATCGTTTTAGAAAATAGTGCGAACTGTACCCTGTCCTGTGTGTCCTTGTTCAGAGGTCATCTCCAGCTGCTGAGGGAGATGTAACCGAAGCCAGCCACTCTTGAGGAGAAACTGCATGGATCTTTGGATGCCTTGGAGACGACAGCCAACTTTACCTCAAGAGCTAGTCATCGTGTGCAATTGTAACGAGAAGAAGACAGTGCTGGCCCGGAGAAAAGTTGAGGCCTCTGCCACCTCACCACCACCACCCTCAGAATTATGGGATGATTTTGACCTTACATTTTCATGTCTTTCGGTGGGGGTGTTGTCAAAACGTTTGTAAGGGGAGTAGTCACTGAGTTGTTTGTGTACGTTGTCTTCTTTGAGTTTGCTTTGAAACAGATTGTGAAACACAATCAAAGTTTTAGCACAGACCGACGATCGACATGGATGAGTTAATTGCCATAGACAGAAACCAGAAAGTGTTTCAGCCGGTCTCATGTATATTGCATGAACCCATGCATACATCACTTTGACAACAAAAGTAACGTATGCATCGTTGCACAGCGACCAAGTGCACTTATATTCTGCGTTTGTCTGGTTGGCAGACTGACTCTATTATTTTGTTTTGTTTTGTTTTCTGTTTATTTTTTAACGTGTGTTTATAAGCTCTTGTTATAATGTCACAGAACTACAGTGCAAGGTATGCGCAACAATGTAAAAGCTTGTGGCATGCCCCAGTCATTAATTTGTTTGTGTTTTGCTTAAGTTCCTGTTTGTCTGTCCGTCTCTCTATTTCTCACGTATTCAAATTCTATCTCTTTCACATATACGTGTGCGATCTGCCTCACTCTGCATGTGTGTGAGTGTGTGTGAGTGTGTGTGTGTGTGTGTGTGTGTGTGTGTGTGTGTGGTGTGTGTGTGTGTGTGTGTGTGTGTGCTCGCGTGTGTGTGTGTGTGTGTGTGTGTGTGTGTGTGTGTGTGTGTGTGTGTGTGTGTGTGCTCGCGTGTGTGTGTGTGTGTGTGTGTGTGTGTGTGTGTGTGTGTGTGTGTGTGTGTGTGTGTTCTCTTCCTGTCTCGGGTGTGTATCTTGCTTGCAGCATGTTATTTTGTTTTGAATGTCTACTCGTCAAATGCCAGCTTTGTTGGACAAGACACGTTGTCCGTATGGAGAACAAGTGTATCCCAAAGATGATGTCACACGGACAGCTGATCCAAGGATACCGAACAGACAACTTAGCGATATAAGGATAATCTGAAGTTCAACATATGATCTGCAACATCACACAGTAAATGGAAGACATTGCCCGCAACAAATTGTGCTGGTGACAGTATCTGCACTGCCAGGAGCACCCCCACAACACATGTTTACAGTATGCTGGATAACAGCTGGACATGCCCAGACTAAATGTGGTGCAGTTGCGCAGGGCACCCCCACAACACAGCGTGCTGGTGACAGTATTGCTCGCAGGGCACCCCCACAACACAGCGTGCTGGCGACAGTATTGCTCGCAGGGCACCCCGCAACACAGAGTGCTGGTGATAGAATTGCACACAGGGCACCCCCACAGTATTGCACGCAGGGCACCCCCACAACACAGCATGTTGGTGACAGAATTGCACGCAGGGCACCCACACAACACAGCATGCTGGTGACAGAATTGCACGCAGGGCACCCACACAACACAGCATGCTGGTGACAGAATTGCACGCAGGGCACCCCCACAACACAGCACGCTGGTGACAGAATTGCACGCAGGGCACCCCCACAACACAGCGTGCTGGCGACAGTACTGCACTCAGGGCACCCCCACAGTATTGCACGCAGGGCACCCCCACAACACAGCACGCTGGCGACAGTATTGCACGCAGGGCACCCCCACTGAATTGCACGCAGGGCACCCCCACAGTATTGCACGCAGGGCACCCCCACAGTATTGCACGCAGGGCACCCTCATAACACAGCACGCTGGCGACAGTATTGCACACAGGGCAGAAAAAGCGGAAACCAGGGCCGCAGTACCCCATCACATGCAACACGTGCAGAAGAACATGTGCCTCCAGGATTGGTCTTCTAACCCACATGGAGACCCGTACCAGACGATGAAGACATGTATGCTTACTAATTCGTCTGATCGACAGGAGAGTCCATCATCATCATCATCATCATCATCATCATCATTAGCAGCAGCAGCATTATGATTGTCATCATCATCATTATTATCATTATCATCATCATAATCACTAGTTTTGTCAAGTTATGGTAAGCCTGTTCATTCTTGTTTTCCTTTGGTTTGTTTGTTTGTAAGTTTATTTTGTTCTTTCTTCCTCTTTGTTTTTGTATTTTTTGTCATATTGTCTTAATGTGTGTAGTTTCGAACGGCAGAGAGGCAAGTTGGCTGTTGCACTAACACCTGCACCGTTGGAAAATATACTTTCATCGTCATCGTTTTCCTATTCACTCTCTTTACGCTCTTTTTGTTGCCAGATTTTCAAAGCGCCGAAGACTATTACAATATTGAAGGCTCGGTCGGCAGCCGGGTGGCCGAGCAGCTTCAGAAAGGGGACAAAATCCGCATCGGCATTAATGGCGAGATTTTCTCCCATGACCTGAAAGTGAAGAAATGGGTGAAAGGCGGACACAGCCCTGGCAGAAGGAGATCGGAGAAACCGAAAGAGGAAGAGGAGGAGGAGGAAGCAAAAGAGGAGGAGAAGATGGAGGAGGAGGAGGAGAATGAGGAAGGACCATCGGTGTCAACCCCCAAGGAGAAACTCGCACCTGCTACTGAAGTGGAGGATGACATTTTGGGAGACATGGTGTGAGTGGTTACAGAATAACATTTGAATTATTTGGGGTTCCCCCGACTTGTTTCTTAGTTTAATGTGACCTTGCTGTATGCCTTTTTTTCCGGTGTATGTAGTAACGGCAGTTTGTGTTGCCATTTCCGAAAAAAGTTAGATAGTCAGACATGAACAACTGGCTGTGTCTTGTTGATAGTTTCATGAAGTAATTGGGTTTGAATTATAATTCTTCTTGTTTGATGATAGTTTCATGAAATAAGTATACGCTTGAATTGTATTCTTCTTGTCTTAAATCACGGGAAAAAAAGCACTCCAGTGATGTGGCAGCAAACGTAAAA
Organism: Monoplex corrugatus; assembly: GCA_030674185.1. Lineage (NCBI taxonomy): Eukaryota > Metazoa > Mollusca > Gastropoda > Littorinimorpha > Ranellidae > Monoplex > Monoplex corrugatus. The sequence continues at coordinate 49,411,217 of CM060313.1, forward strand.
AACATTAACCTAAACAACACCAGTAGGCCAAGAGGCGACTGCTTATCATGATTATTATTATGAAGACGGCGAGAATGATGAGAGATGTGCAGGAATTGACAGATTCAGACCGAGATGATGACTTGGAAAACGTCCTAAACTGCCAGGAAAACATATTAACAATATTTTTTAAATTACCAAGTTTCTTTGCCAACAATGAGTAGTCACTGCTGGAATTGCTATAAAACAAGTCCTTACCGTTGAGGTGTATAAGATAATACTCACTATTGAAGCTACTTTAAGATAGTGCTTACTGTTCAAACTGCTATAAGATAGTACTCACTGCTGAAGAAATTGCTATAAGATAGTGCTCGCTATTGAAATTGCAATAAGATAGTACTATTGGAATTGCTTTAAGACAGTAGTATTGAAATTGGTATAAGACAGTACTGTTGAAATTGGTATAAGACAGTACTGTTGAAATTGGTATAAGACAGTACTGTTGAAATTGTTATAAGATAGAACTGTTCAACTTGCTATAAGCCAGTACCATTGAAATTGCTATAAGACAGTACTGCTGAAATCGGTATAAGACAGTAGTGTTGAAATTGCTATAAGACAGTACTGTTCAAATTGCTATAAGACAGTATTGTTGAAATTGCTATAAGACAGTTCTGTTGAAATTGCTATAAGACATTATTCACTGTTGCAATTGCTATAAGACAGTACTCACTATTGAAATTGCTATAAGACATTACTCACTGTTGAAATTGCTATAAGACAGTACTCACTGTTGAAATTGCTATAAGACAGTAGTATTGAAATTGCTATAAGACATTACTCACTGTTGAAATTGCTATAAGACAGTACTCACTGTTAAAATTGCTATAAGACATTACTATTGAAATTGCTATAAGAAGGGTACTATTAAAATTGCTATAAGACAGTACTATTGAAATTGCTATAAGATAGTACTCACTGTTGAAATTGTTATGACAGTACTGTTGAAATTGGTATAAGACAGTACTGTTGAAATTGCTATAAGACAGTACTGTTAAAAATGCCAGAAGATAGTACTTACCATTGAAAGTGCTATAAGATAGTACTTACCATTGAAAGTGCTACAAGATAGTACTGTTGAAACTGCTATAAGATAGTACTTACTGTTAAAATTGCTATAAGAGAGTCCTATTAAAGTTCCTATAAGATAGCACTTTTGAAATTGCTATAAGATAGTATTCACCGTATAAATTGCTATACGATAGTACTCATTGTTGAAATTGCTGTAAGATAGTTCTGACTGTAGAAAGTGCTATAAGATAGTGCTATGGAGATTGCTGTAAGATAGTACTCATTGTTGAAATTGCTTTAAGATAGTACTCACTTTTGAAATAGCTAGAAGTTAGTACTCACTGTTGAAATTGCTATAACATAGTACTATTGATATTGCTGTATGAAAGTAATCACTGTTCACTGTATAACTGTTGAAATTGCTATAACATAGTACTATTGATATTGCTGTATGATAGTAATAGCTGTTCACTGAATAACTGTTGAAATTGCTATAACATAGTACTATTGATATTGCTATATGATAGTAATCACTGTTCACTGTATAACTGTTGAGATTGCTATGAGATAGTACTCACTGTTGAAACTGCAGTATGATAGTACTCACTGTAGAAAGTGCTATAAGACAGTGCTATTGAAATTGCTATAAGATAATACCCACAGTTGAAATAGCTGTACGATAGTACCCACAGTTGAAATAGCTGTACAATAGTACTCACCGTTGAAATAGCTGTACGATAGTACCCACAGTTGAAATAGCTGTACGATAGTACTCACCGCTGAAATATCTATAAGATAGTAGGCCTACTGGCTGTTGAAATAGCTGTAAGATAGTACTGGCTGTTGAAATAGCTGTACATGTAAGATAGTACTCACTGTTGAAATTGCTATACAATAGTATTCGCCGTATAAATGCTATACGATAGTACTCACTGTTGAAATTGCTATACAATAGTACTCACCGTATAAATGCTCTACGATAGTACTCACTGTTGAAATTGCTATACATTAGTACTCACCGTATAAATGCTATACGATAGTACTCACTGTTGAAATTGCTATACAACAGTACTCACCGTATAAATGCTATGCGATAGTACTCACTGTTGAAATTGCTATACATTAGTACTCACCGTTTAAATGCTATACGATAGTACTCACTGTAGAAAATGCTATTCATTAGTACTCACCGTATAAATGCTATACAATAGTACTCACCGTATAATTGCTATACATTAGTACTCACCGTATAAATGCTATACAATAGTACTCACTGTTAAAACTGCTACAAACCAAGTCCCAGCTAGCATCTGTATTCCAGTTTCGATTCCCTGGACAACGTGATGGAGAAGGAGAAGGAGAGGGGGGAGAAGGAGGGCAGCGAGAACGGAGGAGATCCAGAGTCCAAACGTCCCAGCTCCAGGACACTTGTCGACTTACCCCTCAGCTGGGATGACCAGATTTCACGCCCTGAGGTCAAGGTCATTAGTGCCAGATCCACGCCTAGAGATACAGCCAGAGAGGTAAAGGCGACTTGTAATGTTTACAGTACACACACACATGCAAGTGAGCGCGCGCACGCACTTTCGCCATCGCAAGCACGCATGCATGCATGAGTGAGTGAACGCATGCACGCCCGTATGTATGCATGAGTGTAAGCACGCTCACGAATACACATGCACATGCAGGCATTCTTATCTGTCTGCTTAGAATTCATTGTTGTAGTAGCAATAGTTGTGGTAACAGTAGTAATAGCGATGGTGGTGGTGATTGTAGTGAGGTGGTGGTACTAAAATATTCATAGTAGTAGAAGTAATTGTAGCCGCAGCCACTACTTGTATAGTAGTGGTGATGGTAAGAGTAGAAGGCAGTAGTACTAGTTGCTGTTTTTTGTTGTTGTTGTTGTAAATGGCACGACCTTAACTTGCAGTCAAGGAAATTAACTAACTGTAGTTGTGGTTGTAACAGAAGTCATGTCATTATTACCACTGTCATGACTCTGCACACACCTCATCGTGGGACAGCAGGTTAGTAGGGAAAACTGAAACTGAAACTTGATGGCAGGTAGCAGTGCTGGTGGTGCAGGTGATCGTGAGTTAGGCATTTGCCACAGGAACGGGATGTGTGCAGGGTTATATTTGGTAATGGTTTCCTCGTGTGTCTCACTGATATCTGTTCTGGGGAAAAAATAAAGCATTGGTTCTGAGAGTTGATCTTTGCGATTAAATGGGATGTTGGAGGTTTGTGACTGGGTGAGCGTATCGGGGTGTTTGCTATTTATTCATATGTTTTGTCACAAAGGAATATCTGTGTGAAATTTGGGGCTGCTTTCTCCAGGTCTGAAGACACAGCGGAGCGCTGCTCGTTTATTTCTTCTTTTCTGTATGTCAATATTTTTACTTACCGATTTTTAGTGGATTTCTCAAATTACTGTTTCCCCAGGGACAAGTCCTCTGTTGTGACAGATTCTATTACGTGCACTAAGGACATGCTGCGTACGAAATTTCAGATTATCGTCTCATTAAAAGAAATAGCTCCTACACTAACACTTAAAGTCTGGTAGATAAGGGAGACAAATCTCCTTTTTCCCTATCACGTAGACTAACACACTGTATCTCCTACATCAATTCCCAAGGTTTAGTAGAAAAGGCAGACAAATCCCTTCTCTCTCTCTCTCTCTCTCTCTCTCTCTCTCTCTCTCTCTCTCTCTCTCTCTTTCCCTCTCTCTACCGGGAATCGAATCTGCGACTTTCCGACTTACCATGCCTTATATCACTGGACCCCCACTTCAGTCTAGTAGTGGTGAAGAGTTCTGTCTGACACTGGCTCTGGGATTTTGCTGCGCTGGTGGCTGGGGTGAGTCAGTCATTGTCTTTCTGACGATGGAGGCTGGTTGGTCCTGATTTGTATGGAGTTGATAAGTTTGAATACCTGGGAACGATCATTTCACCAGACGGCAGATGCACATCAGAAATAGCCAGCAGAATCGGCCAAGCCAAAACAGCATTCAAGAAGATGAAAAGCATTCTTACCAACAAATATCTATCAATTAACATCAGGAAGAGAGTTCTTGAATGTTATTTTCAACCGATAATGTTATACGGTTGTGAGGCGTGGACAGTCAACAAGCAAAGCCAGTCTAGGCAGACACAAGAAGGTCATTCATACGGAAGATTAGGAAAAGACAGGCAACATTTATAGGCCATTTTATGTGGAAAGGGGAATTGGAGCACCTGGTCACAACGGGAAAGCTGGAGGGAAAGAGAGCACCAGGTAGACCCAGGGAGAGATATTGGACGGACTTGCAGAGTGGTTGAAGACAAAGAGGGTGGAAGAGGCGCTTGAGGCAACAAGGGATAGAGATAGATGGAAGGCCATGATCGCCAACGCCATGTGGCAAGGCACTTGATGATGATGATGTGTGCTCAACTTAGTAGACAAATACATTTACTAGACCAGGAGATTATGTCTGTCTTAAAGGTCATTGTTTGTTTGTTTGTTACTTGTCTTAAAGGTTCTCTTTATTTCTTTGTCTTCTCATAGACTTGACAGCTAGCTCTTTCTCTAAGTTACTCATACCTCCCCCCTCCCCAACGCAAGCAAACGTGACTGCTTTTCATTCTTGTCCCTCTGGACCCTTCTTATTCTTCTTTTATACGAAGACCTTGACTGTCATTTCTTTTCTTAAAGTGAACACGACAGCTGAAACTTTCCTTCCATGTGTGCTCACAGAACCTGTGCGAAACGCATCCAGTGGTGTTCAACAGGGTGGTGAGAACCACCAGACAACGACCTAGGCTGGCCTCAGCCGCAGCAACCAACGGCTACTACCTCAAGCAGCGGGCACTGGGCAACTCCTGCCTGGACAGCACCACCAGCAGCAAAGTCAAAACCATCTCCTTTGACTACGGTTCCACCGAGGACGAGGAGCGACTTGGCAACATGTCGGTGGACGACGTCATCCAGAAAAGGCTGGAGAAGAACACCTCCACCCCGATCCCTGGCGCCGAGTCCAAAACCAGACTGAAAAACGGAATTAAAAAAGACCTGAAGAAGAGTCTTCGGATTCCGCGGACGTGCTACCCAGAGTGGGTGGTCAGAAAATACAGAAGCCTTACAAGCGGTCCGTCAGCGCCATCTCCAAGACCTCGACGAAGTCGTTTGGGGAGAGCACGAGCTTGGAAGGCAGGTCAGGGAAGGGATTCTCCACCTCGTCTTCTGTTCGACCCTTGGCAGTGCCCCGCCCCAGTAGCTCTGTGCCCTCACGTGGTGCCCGGGAAGCGGACCTGGGCATTGTGGCGCCTTCAGCCTTGATCAATAGGAAAACAGACAACCAGAACAACGAGAAAGGGGTGAGGCTGTAGGCTGCATGGGAATGAAAGAGGCAGTACATGTACAGCTTTGTATTGTAGACTGTTGTAAATGTAGGTCTTCTATTGTGTAGATAAAGGTAAGTCTTGTCCCATAACCAGGAGGTCAGTGACAATACTTCTACCTTCCAACGATAGAATTTATTAGCTAAAAAGCCATTTTTCACTGGTCAGTACTGGAATGCTGGGTATTTTCATGTTTCCAGAAGCCAGTCTCTGACATAATGTACGAGGTCTTTAACGTGCGTATTCGATATTCTGCATGCATACACACATGGAGGGAGTTTAGGCACTGGCAGGTCTGCACACAGGTCGTAGTGGAGGGAGGTGGAAGAGATCTCAGCTTTTCTTCAAGACCAATATCATGAGGCGACACCTGCCAGCTCTAGCTCACTGCTTTTCCTTCCGCAAAGCTCGGCAGGTTCAGGCACCTGTTCAGAGCTGGGTTGACAGGAGATCGCACCCACAATGTTTGTCTCAAGCCGGACTCAAAAGAGTTAGTGCAGTGTTCTCTTGTAATCTGACGTTAATCCTGCCGTTCAGTTGTATAAGCAATTGTATAGTTGTGCAAGCATTATGAAAGCAGGCATTATTTATTCATTTTTTCATATTTATTTGATACTTAAGGATTCGATTAATAATTGTGATGGCTATGTGGGGGGCACTGTTTAACCCTTTGACTCCCGCACCCTATCTATCAACTGCAAAAACTTAACCTTTTGATTCCCTCACCCTGTCCATCAGCTGGAAGCTAGTGGATAGGATGAGGAAATCAAAGGGTTAAGTTTTTGCTTTGCTAGCATGGTTGGCAATACAGGATGCTGATGGACAGGGTGCGGGAGTCAAAGGGTTAACTGCACATCAACTGTGTTTTTATTTAGATTTCGTGAATTCTGTAGATTCAGTTGATTAATTTCAGTGACTTGCCTTACAGCATTACAAGCCTCCATCCTACTTTTCTTTCTTCTTTATATTTCCTTCGTTACTATACTTATTGGATCGTTTATTTAGCCAACTGTTAATCAAATTCTACTCATTGATTAATTCATTTACTTTGGTTTTATAAATTGTGTTTATGGCAGTAAGAATAACGCATATCACACCTTTCTTCATGATTGTGTTTCTCTCATACATACACTTAACGCTTTTCTTCAGCACTTGCCTTTTCCATTATATATTGCAAGCTTCCCCCTACTTCTGATTTTGTCTTTACTTTTCTTTCCTTACTATCTTTATTTTATTGAAACCAGAAAAAAAACACGAAAAAAGAATAAGAACGCGTATTCAATACTACAAGACAAGACAGGCGCAAATTTTCGGCCAACTGGCCTTTGTCAAGCGTAAGATCACAAAGAAACACTAAGTACAAAAATTAGGAGAAAAAGACTGAAACTTCCCTGCTGCTCCTTCCAATGTGATACCTTTTTTCGCACTGGAGGGAGCAGCAGGGAAGTTTCAGTCTTTTTCTCCTAATTTTTGTACTTAGTGTTTCTTTGTGATCTTACGCTTGACAAAGGCCAGTTGGCCAAAAATTTGCGCCTGTCTTGTCTTGTATTGAATATGCGTTCTTATTCTTTTTTCGTGTTTTTTCTAGTTCCCGTTTGCTTGAACGCGGGCAGTCACACTTGTTTTGGATTTTTATTTTATTGAGTTTATAATTCACTTATTTATTTGTTTGTTTGCTTATTCATTTATCACTATTTCTCGTTCTGAATACTCGTGTACACAGCTACTAGAGAAAAGACTTGCTTAATGATACTCCAAGTAATACTCCTTTGAGCTCGTCTCTTTGAGACATAATGAAGTTTTCCCATAACCTGAACAGTGATAAGGAAATGAGGTGTAAGAGACCCCATCTTCACGCTCGTTAATTCATCTTCCCCATCCCTAAGAGGGACATATATTTATTTACAGCTGGGTGGACTGGGGTAGTGTGTGCAGGCCGGGGCACGAGCCTAGTCACCCGTCCACTTAGTAACCACACTGGCTTGTGCTTATTCACGGCTTTTCTGGGATCCAGAATCAAAGGCTGTAAAGGTTGTCCCTTATCCTGAACTCCAAGGGGAGTGAGGTGGCAGAGCCCTCAACTAGTGAGAGGTCCAGCATTATGGAGCTGGTTCCTATCTCTTCTCCCTCGTTGCTTTCCTTCCCCAACCGTGAACAAGGTCAGGTTCCAATTACAGCTGGGTGGATAGTGGCAACATGCACAAAGTTATTCTCGACTCAGACTTGATCCCACCTATTCATACTGAAAGACGGGAGATCTGCCTCCGTCCCAGCCAGGTATCTCTCTGAACCTAATTATAGAAAACAGAAAATATACTGTTCCTCTTTATCGTTGTATGGTTGAGTACGTTTACGAAATGCTGGCATTATGCAGCACCTTGTTGTGCATTGTCTGATGGGATCTGTGTTCAGAAGGTGAACATTAAAGTATACATGGTTGTGTTTGCTGACAGGCTCGTCACGTGGCTGCCATGCCACTGTACCGGGGTTTGGGCAATACCGTCAGCAGCATCAACGCAGGCCCCATTCCAGGGGAAACGGAGTTCATCCAGATCTCACAGCCCATCCGCAACCCCAACTCCGCTGTCTCTGTTTCCAATGGCACGCGCTCCCAACACTCTGCCCACCCTGTGAACTCTACAGGCTCCACCCCCTTCCCGCCACCCTTGTCTCCACCGAGAAGCAACACACCGGATAATGCCATGGGAGGACCTTCAGGGGTGGGCACCCCCAGAACCATCACCCCCAACGGTCAGAGAAGTCTAGCAGGCTCCCCTAACCTGAACGGAGAGCAGAACCAGCATGCCAACCTGCCCGCCAGCCCTGACATCAACATGAGCGGGTCAGGCGTGGCACCTGATGTCGCGTCTCGTAACGGCCACGCGTCTCCGGTGTCAGAACCCCCGGGGTCGGAATCTTCCTCCAACGCCAAGGCCATCAACATCCCCACAGGCGACCACCTGGAGGACGAGGAGGAGGAGGAGCTGACCCATGCACAGCGACGAGAGAAGACGCTGCGAGATCAACACATAGAGCAGATTGCCGATCTTCTGGAGGGCGCTATTCTGAGCGGTAACCACCAGTAATTGGCCGAGGACCAGGCAAAGTCATGGAGACATAAAAACATGAAGAGAGAGAGAGAGGGGGGGTGGGTGGCAACTACATGACTTTACAGTGATTACTGTCTCGCTTGGTCAGCGTGAACAATCTGCACTTGTGCAGATACACCAGAGCTACAAAAACTATATATACATATATATATATATATCATTATATCTGTATATATATATATATATATATATATATATATATATATATATATATATATATATATATATAT
>CM060313.1:49424982-49442482 GCA_030674185.1 Monoplex corrugatus
TTGATGTGAATTCTGAAATTATGATATGTTTTTATTACTAATTCCGTTTTCTTGTATATGCTTAGGTAAACCGGCATTATATAATTTTCGATTGACAAATGTGTCTTTAAAAATGAGGAATGCAAGTTGCAAATCCCAAACGAATGCTGCTATGATTATTGCTTATTTTGGTTGTTGTTATTTGATATGACGAAATAGTGTGAATTTATTGGAGAATGATGATTGTGATACTAGTTGCACGACTTTTCGATTGTGCTAATTGGGTAGTAAATATGGCTCCAGCTGGGCACACTGCTGACATTTTCTTTTTTTGTCCAAATGACAAATGCGTGATATTTTTCCTGTCAACATGGCTAATATCGGAAGCGCACGTTTCAGTGTGAGTTGATGATGTTAGCTAAGAAGGGTATAATGGATATTACTGGTTGTTTGCTGTTGTTGTTGTTGTTGTCGTCGTCGTCGTTGTTGTTATTTTAGGCAGAAAGCTGTTAGTTTAAAGCGGTTTTCCATTTACAATTTTTTTCATTTACCAACCATGTATTTATTAATTAATTCAAATTTTCATTCATTCATCCCGATCTGTATTTTTTCTTACTTTCTTTTGCAGCTCATAGTATAGTTATTCATAGGTATTGGTTTGTTGATCGATTGCTTGCTTGCTTGCTTGCTTGCTTGATTGCTTGCTTGCTTGCTTGCTTGCTTGATTGATTTACTTGTAGATTATTGTTGCTCAGAATTTTTCATCTGTTGTTTATCTTTAATTTTTGTGCCTAGCTAGAAAGTCTCTTTATTCATTTCTCTGTCTTTAAAAATAGTTTGAGTGGATGATGGAAGCATCTGAATTTATTCCTGCCATACTTTTATGTGTCTGCATTGTACATTTAGGTGGTATTGACGACAACGATTTCAACTCATAAACTTTAATCGGCTAGTCGGTTGCTGTCAGATCTTTCCTTTGAGGGGGGGGGGGGGGGGGGATATCGGGGGCTTTTTCAGTATAAATACTATCCCCACCTTCTGGGAATTCTGTGCTAGAAATCTCCTTTGTTCTATCACTCTCTTCGTTTCTGCCTAGCTTCTTTGCTTTCTGTCATCTTTTCATTTCTCATTTTCTGCCTGGCTAGTCCATTCACCGGTGTTTTGCATAAAGCCCAGCACAATTTCTGTCTCTTAGGATTAATAATTAGGTACAAAATGATATCGATTGCATGCTTAGCTCTTAGGAATACTTAGTGGCAATTTGCAGTAGTACTCAGGTTTATCTTTCAGTCCTCCTGGTGTTAAATTAGGCTGAGGTAAGCCTCAGATTATCTGCGTGAATGCCGTGATATGTGTACTTAATTTTTGTCCATGTTTTCTTTTTTCCGAGGTCATTTGGTGTGTTTAGATGTGTGTGTGTGTCGTTTGTGATGGTTATAGCCCTGATATGGCTCTGAGCAGTCGGCTGAGCTTTTAAACACTAATAATAATAGTGCTATCAGATCTGTTAATGTTTTTACAAATGACGGTGATTTTATTGTCTGGGTCCACTGACTAGTTGACTGTGATAGGGTTAATCAGTAGGTTAACTGTGGTACGGTTAATTGGCTTGTTATCTCAGATGGGTTAATTAGCTTGCGAATTTTTATCGCTTAATACATTCCTCCTCACGTCTATGCCTCCAAAGACAATAAAAGTCATTGCTCTGTTCTGTACTCTTGGGTTTGTAGTGTGGAGGGTTCGTCGTGTGTTTCTCTCTCACTCTCTCTCTCTCTCTCTCTCTCTCTCTCTCACACACACACACACACACATACATACATATACACGCGCATACACACGGACACACCAAATATGTTAGGTGTGTGTTCCTGTGTGCGCGCATACGTCCGTTTGTGTGTTTGCGTGTGTGTCTATATGTGCATGTGGTGTGTGTATATGTGTGTGTATGCGTGTGTGGATGTATGTGCATCTGATGTGTAAGTGCGCACGCACGTCTGTATATATGTGTGTGCGTTATTGTTCCTTGAGTATACGTGCTTACTCAAGTGTTTTCTACACGTGTGTATGCTTGTACGTGAGCCGAGTATCTCTTTGTGTGTGTGTGTGTGTATGTGCGCGCGTGCGTGTGTGTGTGTGCGTGCGTGCGTGTGTGTGTGTGCGCACGCGTGCACTCGTGTGTGTATATGTGTGTGTGCACATGTGAGTAAGTGTGTTTGTGTGTCTGTGCGTCTGTGTGTGAGCATGCGTTTCCGTGTATATGTGCGCATGCGCGTTCATATGTGTGTGTATGTGTGTGTGTGTGTGTGCGCGCGCGCGCGCGTGCGTATTCATCTTTCTTTGGGTTGTATACAAGTGTGTGTTTGTATGTGTGCATGCATAGGTTTGTGTGCAAGTGTATGTGTGTGTGTGTGTGCGTGTGTGTGTGTGTGTGTGTGTGTGTGTGTGTGTGTGAGTGAGTGAGAATATGTGTGTGAGTGTGTGTGTATATGTGTCTGTGTAGGAATGCTTGCATGCCTGCACAAGAATGCATGTCTGCATGCTCACGGAGAGAGAGGGAGAGAGAGAGAGAGAGAGAGAGAGAGAGAGAGAGAGAATCTGGCGTGCGTGTCTGTGTATACGTATGTTTGTGTCTGTCTGAGAGTATGTGAGTGTTTCTGCTTTCGTCTGTGTTAGTATGCATGTCTGTAATAGTGAAATGACACACGGGTGACCCACCACAATGTCCCTGTTACAGGACATGACTGCACGGCCGATCTTAGATTGTGAGCTTAAGGAAGTTTGCTTTGGGCCTGAGCGAAGTTAGAAAAGACAACTCAAATGTGTTCGATGTTATATTGTAAATGACATATTGCATTTTGGAAAAAAAGACAATAATAAAAAGAAGCTTAAGGGGGGGGGGGGGGGGGGGGTGTGGAGTAAGAAAAGACGAACTTTGTGCGCGTACATTCAGAAGGTAAGCAAGCATATGCTAATCGATTACCTCCCTTTAAGAAAAATTAATTTTTACCGTTAAGCACAATTAGGGCACCATAAAATCTGCTAGGCACTCGTGCCCTGCAGGTCTTTTGGCATGGAACGGCCAGGTGCTGTGCTGGTATGAACTAACAGCACGGATCGGTATTTGTGTGCCGCTCGCTTGCACTAGTCTCACAGACATGTTAGGGAGACAGGCAACTGGCTCTGTCGCACTCAACCAGTCGTCGTGGTACTGTGGTTACTAGAACTGACTACGACTGGCAGGTCGTGTGTTCCAATCCCCATCGGTCCTGTCAAAATCGTTGTGGGATTTTTCGGCCCCAACCAAAGTTGAGCGTGTTGTCAGCTCGTTGGGAACTCCGGGACCAACACAAATGAGTCGCATTCACTTCACGGATGCATCACTGAGGGGGGTGCCGGAATCTCCCGACCAACACTGCAGGTGTCTGTATCTCTCGGGCCTGGTCGACACCGGGATATATTATGATAGTAAGCGTAGAGTACAATTCTGTCAAGCAATTTCAATCCTAGGTGGAACCCCACAGCATCATGATTTTCATTGTTATCATCATCATAACAATCTAAAAGTGTCCATTAAACTGGCCATTAAGGTGGAGCAGAAAATGGGATAAAACAACTCTGTCACAGTGCTAAATATCTTCAACTGGAAGTTGTGGAAATTATTGGAAAAACATGAAATGATAAGCAATCAACTCACAAGTTATTGTGTATATACATATATCTGCCATTTCCTCCTGCTCAACGAAACATGAGGGAAATCTTGCTGCTGGTTTTTCCCCCAAAAGTACTGTGCATTCAGTCTTTGTCGTCCTTTTGTGTACGTTTGACATATTTACATTGACCGAAAATTTGCACTGTCTTGTTTTGTTGTATCAAATTTGCGTTCTCATTCAATTGCTGTGTGTTTCTAGCTAATCTTTGTCACTCTTTATATCTGCGGTTGGTGTTAGCTGATGAGGTCACTATGGAACAGTATTTACACACCACTCATTGGATCAGGGGGTTAAGTTCTGCAGTGCCAATAATCAGGATTAATGTCGCAACTAGCGACTCTGTCATCTTGACTAATTAATAGGACGTTACGTTTGACCTAATCTCTTTTTACAGGAGAACTGGTTGGGGGCCGACACATTGCACAATGACCTTGGCTGATGGGATTCGAACCCACAGTCTTCAAGTCATGACTCCAGTTGTGATCATCATTTTGTCACAGTGACTGTTTCAATTTCGCTTTCAGTTTCAGTTTCTCAACATAACGTTTTCCCACTCGGAATTAATCCCACATGCACTGACGCCACTGATGTGATGGAGAAGATCCAACATGATTATGGTATAAACCTTAAGCCTGCATATAAACCCTATGCGTTGGCAAGCCACTGATGCCATGTGATGGAGAAGATCCAACATGATTATGGTATAAACCTAGCTTAAGCCTGCACATAAACCCTGTGCGTTGGCAAGCCACTGATGCCATGTGATGCAGAAGATCCAACATGATCATGGTATAAACCTTAAGCCTGCACATAAACCCTATGCGTGGGCAAGGTCTGGAGTGTCTGGAACAGTTGAAGCGAAGTGATGTATATGGAACATTCGGTTCATCATCTCGTCCGAAATACAACGTTGACCAAGCCAAGCCACAACTCAAGGTCTGGGGTAAGGAGTACTGAAATTCCTATCCGACTGCGTATCGCAGACTGGACTTTTTAGGACTACACTCCTTAGGTGGGTACTTTCATCCATCAAATCAGCAGGGCTGCTCGCTTCCTACGCAGATGGTTTCAACTATTAGGCAACCAATTTTGCTTACGTGTCGCTTGGATTTAAATGTTGCTGTGCCAGAAATCAAGATCAATGTCGGAATGATCGGCTGTACTATCGTGACTGATTATGCCGTAAGCTTTGACCAAATCTGTTTAATCCATTCAAAATATATAACGGGGTGATTTAAGATTAAGACAGACCAAGCATAAAGTACTAAGTTCAGAGATCACAGGAGCCTTGTTCCCTTGTTATAAATTCAGTCTAATCTTTACAATGGGGGAAATGTAAATGTATTTCTGCTGTAATGCTAAAGAAATGATAATGACATCAGCTTAGCATCAGTAAAATTGACCAGACCGGCACTTTGTGATGAAAAGTGTTAAAGACAACTTATCACATCAGTCCCTCTATACAGCATAAAATACGCCTGTCAAGCCCACTGCTAGCGACAGTAATCGCTCGGCTGCGTAGCCAGATCGAGTGAAAAACCGTTAGTAAGGAAACCGTCATTACATCGCCCCAACAAGAACTTCACGAACACTGACACCAAACGCCCCAACATGAATTTACCTCGAGGTTCAGGAGCGGCAGGGGAAACTGAATCTGAGGTTACCATCAGATAGAATTTGATACAATTTTCACGATGCTGTAACAATTTCATTCTAATGCAGCATGATGAGACATACAGCATGATGATGCACACAGCATGATGATGCACACAGCATGATGATGCACACAAGCATGATGATGCACACAAGCATGATGATGCACACAGCATGATGATGCACACAGCATGATGAGACACACAGCATGATGATGCACACAGCATGATGAGACACACAGCATGATGATGCACACAGCATGATGAGACACACAGCATGATGATGCACACAGCATGATGATGCACACAACATGATGATGCACACAACATGATGATGCACACAGCATGATGATGCACACAGCATGATGATGCACACAGCATGATGATGCACCAGCATGATGATGCACACAAGCATGATGATGCACACAGCATGATGAGACACACAGCATGATGATGCACACAGCATGATGATGCACACAGCATGATGAGACACACAGCATGATGATGCACACAGCATGATGAGACACACAGCATGATGATGCACACAGCATGATGATGCATACAGCATGATGAGACACACAGCATGATGATGCACACAAGCATGATGATGCACACAGCATGATGAGGCACACAAGCATGATGATGCACACAAGCATGATGATGCACACAAGCATGATGATGCACACAGCATGATGATGCACACAGCATGATGATGCACACAAGCATGATGATGCACACAAGCATGATGATGCACACAAGCATGATGATGCACACAAGCATGATGATGCACACAGCATGATGATGCACACAGCATGATGATGCACACAAGCATGATGAACACACAGCATGATGATGCACACAGCATGATGATGCACACAGCATGATGATGCACACAAGCATGATGATTCACACAAGCATGATGATGCACACAAGCATGATGAGACACAAGCATGATGATGCACACAAGCATGATGGTGCACACAAGCATGATGATGCACACAAGCATGATGATGCACACAAGCATGATGATGCACACAGCATGATGATGCACACATCATGATGATGCACACAAGCATGATGAGACACACAGCATGATGATGCACACAGCATGATGATGCACACAGCATGATGATGCACACAGCATGATGAGACACACAGCATGATGATGCACACAAGCATGATGACGCACACAAGCATGATGATGCACAAAGCATGATGATGCACACAAGCATGATCATGCACACAGCATGATGATGCACACAGCATGATGATGCACACAGCATGATGATGCACACAGCATGATGATGCACACAAGCATGATGATGCACACAAGCATGATGGTGCATACAGCATGATGATGCACACAGCATGATGATGCACACAAACATGATAATGCTATGGAGTTCCATATCAGAAAGGACTGCGCAGCAAAGCTACATTCCACGCTCCCTTTCACAACATATGCTGGTTTTGAACTACCCTTGAAAGATACAGACATCCGGCATCAAGCAGGCCCGAGAGGTACAGATACCTGTGATGTTGATCAAGAAATTTGAGCAACACCTTTGCTGACGTATCTGTAAAGTGAACGACACCTGACTGCGTGGCCCCAGTCTTCCATCTAGCCCATCATGTGCGCCATTTTGGTCAGGAGCCGGTCTGGGCTGAGAAATTCCTGACTCATTTTCTGGACTTGTGGGAGTTCAGCACGCGACTTTCCAATCAGTAGTTCAAAGCACTGACCACTTTGCTACGCTGAACAGTCTGATAAAACAGCAACACTGAATAGTAAGGGCGTGAAAGGCCACAGCCATTCCACAAGTCACAACAATTACACAAAAGATGTTTTGAAAGGAATGTTATAAGTATGGCTTGATCAACATTTTTCACAAGTAACTTTGTGTTCTCTAAACATTATTATTGTTATTGTTGTTGTTGTTGTTTAAACCCCAGCCGAATGCGCAAAGCCGTATCAGGACTGTTACCATCTCGAAACACACGTGACATCTCGTTGACCTTGAAAAAATGGAAGTGAAAGTTAATTACACTGGTCAATGCATTTACGCACATAATCTAAGGATATGCCCGCAGTGTTGACCATTCTGCCCAACTCATCATCGTGAGAAGCAGGGGCGTAAAAAGCAAACCTAAGTACTGATGTACTGTATCATCATCATCAGGTGCCCTTCCGCATGGCGTTGCCGATCATGGACTTCCATCTGTCTCTATCTCTCGTTGCCCCTAGCATCTCCCCCACCCTTCTCGTCCCCAGCCACTCTGCAAGTCCGTCCAGCATTTTCTCCCTGGGTCCACCTGGTGCCCTCTCTCCCTCCAGTTTTCCCGTTGTGACCAGGTGCTCCAAATCCCCCTTCCTCATAAAATGGACCACAAATGTTGCCTGTCTTTTCCCAATCTTCCTCATGAGTGATCTACTTGTGTCTGCCTCCTTCAAGACTGTCTCGCTGTATACACTTAATATACTAAAACATAAAAAAAAACTGGTCTAAATTCTCAAAGCTTGCTCCTGCACAACACATTTCCTTAAGCAGCCAAAATACGCTTAATACATGTACCACAAAATATCAATCCTAATAGTATGCTTTCGAACACAACCACGTGAACGGACGAGTGAAGCAGACGCTTATAGGAAGAGATGACAGAAAGTTACGACACAAGGTAGAAACAAACAGAATGACAAACTAGAGGAAATTTCTAGCACAGACTTTCCAGATGGTGGGGATACTGTTTGCACTGAAAGAGCCCATTGCATCAACACGGGAAACTCTTTAAACATGGGTTACTTATATGATATACTAAAATACTTTGAGTCGTTTTGGAGTATCGTGTGTCACTGACTTTCCAACTGATTCGAAAGTCAGGCTTTGGTTTTTGATTTTCTCTAACAGAAAGGTGAAATGATAAATAGAAAACGTTAAAACAAATAAATTTTAATGTATATGTCGTCCATGTTGGAAATGGCAGTTTTGAAATCATCGTGCATGGAATTTTTATCAGACTGTGGTTGCTCCATATCAAGGGTTATCTACAGAATGGTATATCATACAAGGAATAAGGAAGGCAGATACACCCTTCTGGCAAGTAACCCTCGCACCATGTGCTTCCTGCATCTGCCAATGATTATCTCAGCCTCCTCAAGGCTGCGCACGATCCTTACACATGATTTAAGATGACAGCTGTGGGATTCAGAGCTCAGAGTCTGTATCAGTCACTAAACTCTCACCACCAGCGTCATTTCATCTTATCTGAAAACTCGCTGTTTTGACACCGTTGGATCATCTCTCTCTCTCTCTCTCTCTCTCATTCACTCACTCACTCACTCTCTCTCCCTCCCTTCCTCCCTCTCTCTCTCTTTCAATGTAATAACTGCGTGTTTGTAAATGTGTGGTGTTGGTGTTGTTTGGCTTGGGCTTTTTTTTTTTCCTTATAGGTATTTTCGGTATTGTAAACGCTTAGAGCCTTTAAAGATTAAGCTTCCCCGTTGGGTTGCCGGGGCTCTTTCAATATAAATAGTATCCCCACCTTCTGGAAATTCTGTGCTAGAAATTTCCTCTTTTCTGTCAGTCTCTTTGTTTCTGCCTTGTTGCCGTGCTTTCTGTCATTTCTACTTATTTTCTGCCTTAATGGCCTATTCACCTGTATGTTTTCGATAAAACCTTACGTACTGTTTCTTCGGATTGATAATTGGGTACATGTATTAAATGCATTTTTGGCTCTAAGGAGGTGAGATATGCGGAAGCAATTTTAGGTAACTTATGCCTGTTTTTGCATATGTTTTGGTGTCCTTATGTATGCTTATATTTGTATTCAGGTGTGTTTTTTAAATCTCCCCTGTGCGATAAATCGGACGGAATGGTCCTACGCTAGGGGCATGTCCTTAGATTATGTGCGCGAATGCATTGATATGTGTACTTAATTTTCTTTCTTTTTTTTTTCCTGTTGAAGTTTTGTGTGTTTTGAAGCGGTCATAGCCCTGATATGGCTCTGCGCAGTCGGCTGGGCTTTAAACAACAATAAAAGAAAGAAAGTAAAGATTAAGCGCCAATTTTTTTTTCAACAGCAGCAGCAGTAATAGTAGTAGTAGTAGTAGTGGTATCGCCATTATCATAGGCAGTTGACAAATAGTAGTAGTAGTAGTAGTAGTGGTACCACCATTATCATAGGCAGTTGACAAAGAGTAGTAGTAGTAGTAGTAGTAGTAGTATCACCATTATCATAGGCAGTTGACAAAGAGTAGTAGTAGTAGTAGTAGTATCGCCATTATCATAGGCAGTTGACAAATAGTAGTAGTAGTAGTAGTAGTATCACCATTATCATAGGCAGTTGACAAATAGTAGTAGTAGTAGTAGTAGTATCACCATTATCATAGGCAGTTGACAAATAGTAGTAGTAGTAGTAGTGGTATCACCATTATCATAGACAGTTGACAAATAGTAGTAGTAGTATCACCATTATCATAGGCAGTTGACAAATAGTAGTAGTTGTGGTATCATCATTATCATAGGCAGTTGACAAATAGTAGTAGTAGTATCACCATTAACATAGGCAGTTGACAAATAGTAGTAGTAGTAGTATCACCATTAACATAGGCAGTTGACAAATAGTAGTAGTAGTAGTATCACCATTACCATAGGCAGTTGACAAATAGTAGTAGTAGTAGTATCACCATTATCATAGGCAGTTGACAAATAGTAGTAGTAGTAGTATCACCATTATCATAGGCAGTTGACAAATAGTAGTAGTAGTAGTATCACCATTATCATAGGCAGTTGACAAATAGTAGTAGTTGTGGTATCATCATTATCATAGGCAGTTGACAATGTTTGACGGGCAGTGAACAACTGTCTTTATTTTGCCCCATGGGATTGAAGTCCAGATATCAGGTTCACAGCCCATGTTTCTATCACCAAAGGCAAAAGGGATTTGAAAAATTCAGCTCAGATTCATCCGTGAGTAGCTACGAACCCTTCGGAAGACATTTGTTCTCCATCTCACATACCTGCATACGCGCACATATACACGCGCACACACATACACGGACACACATACATACATTCACACACACACACACACACAAACACACACATACGTACATACACATAACACTTTCATCTCATTGATCAACAGGAAGTCATTTCCTCTCGTATAATGGAGACTGAAGAAGAGAGAGAGAGAGAGAGAGAGAGAGAGAGAGAGAGAGAGAGAGAGGAGAGAGAGAGAGAGAGAGGAGAGAGAGAGAGAGAGAGGATTTTTACGATTTATAATAAGTTCCTAGTTCTTCACTAACCTACTACCCACCCTTCTCCCTCTCCACGACCTTGCCAGGCACCACTCGAGTCGACTCCCAGGCAAACCTTGG
Organism: Monoplex corrugatus; assembly: GCA_030674185.1. Lineage (NCBI taxonomy): Eukaryota > Metazoa > Mollusca > Gastropoda > Littorinimorpha > Ranellidae > Monoplex > Monoplex corrugatus. The sequence continues at coordinate 49,435,701 of CM060313.1, forward strand.
GAGCACACTAACACCAAGGGATTTGGCTATGGCTCGCTGCAGATTAACATCAAACGAAAGGCTTCACGCCTGAGTCAATAGCTGTCCAGATTATTGTTATTATTTCCCCTTGTCTCTTACTGGGCATAGAGCCTTCTCATGTCCAAGTGGTCACTCTGACTGGCAAAGTTTTCCTCTGTCGGACAAGGCAGGAATTAAGAGTTTCTCCTACGTTTTGCTACGGCCTGTCCAGGGGACTGACCCCACGTGCTATGATTATCTTAATTTTAAAAAAAAAGGAGAGGGGGGGGGGGGAGGAGAAGCGAAAGAAAATTACCAGTTCTTGCCTTAACGACTTCGTTTGCTCACGTACGCAGAACATCAAACACGCACGTTGATTAAGGATCTTGCGAGCCATGCCTAGCGTTCGATGGCTTATTGAAGTACGAAAATACTCAGCAAGCACACCTACCGAAGAAGGAGTATGCAGACTGCAACATACGCATGTGGCCCAAACACTGCGCAGACAAGCATGCTAGAAACCACTGCTCCGGGGAAAAAAAGAAGAAAAAAAAAAGAAAAGAAAATATAGTAGAAAATGAAAATAAAAACAAAAAGAAAAACAACAACGACAAAAGACGAAGAAGCAGAAGAACAAAAATGCATACTGTACAAAGCGTAATGGAGTTCTGTTGCAGACATTCATGTTTACCCAGCCGCAGGTGTCATTTGTTCGTCAGTTTCGATCGAAAGTTTCCATATCTCACAGCTCAGCACTTGACATTTTACGGAGTGACTCGTAACCACTGGAAGACATACTGAAGCAGGAAAACAAAAACCCTGCTGAAAACAACACATGTACTTGCATCGGGGGTTGAAGGAGAGATCTTCCCATTACGTCTCAAGCATTGAACATCTTATTTGTTTGTTTGTTTGTTCGTTCGTTCATTTGTTTGTTTTCTCTGAAAAAAAAATCATTCACTTGGGCTTGGTCCCCAGGGCAGTCTGTAACTACATATGTATCTATGTTGTCGATTTAGTTAGCTGAACATTTATACATGGTCAACTGAGGGGGCTGTAAGGTGACTTAATACGCAAGACATGTTAGTTTCTCACCTTGTGTATTGTGTATTGCGCAGTTTTGGTTTATCTACCTTTGGGTTGCCGGGTGTAATTTCTACCCGTTATAAATAAAGGTGCCATTAAGTGCTATAAACAAACGTTTCGTTAGTCATGTGCCAGCGTGTGCTGTTGTACGTGTGCTACGAAGTGTAGCTTTTCAAAATATTTTTCTTCATCTTATTGGTTTTTTTCTGTTTATTGTTTAGTATAACCAAAAACAGAAACTTTACATCCCCTACTGCAATGAAAAATAGCGAACCTGAGCGACAGCAGGCGAAGACATTCAAGTCATCAATAACTCCCAGAATACGTGTCATATCGAAAAATGCAAACTATATTAATGTTTACCTTTTCTGTCTTTATGAGGAAATATTTGTACGTCTGTAACCAAAACTGTAGGGACAAAATTATTTTCGAACGTAAAAGTAAATTTATTTTTTTGATATGTGGATGAGTTTCTTGTTTGGTAAAACTGATGAGTGGATTTTGTGGTAAAGACACTCATTGCACTCAGACTTGGTAGACGTAATCTTTTGTAATTCTTGTGGGGCATAGCCATCCGTAATCAGTCTCCATATTTGGTGGTCTCTTGGCCAGTGGCTTGATTGTCTTGGAGGTAATGCTCCTAATCTTAAATTTTTCCAGAAGAATGAGACTCCAGGTCTGTTTGGAGCGTCCTTCTTCTTCTCTCCTTGAAGGCTGTCTAAGGCTTGTTGGAGGGTGTTGGAGACTGCCTACTGTGCAAAGCGTGTCCAATCTATCGCCATTTTCTGTTCCTGATTTGTAATTCCGTACATTGTTTGTTGGTCCTTGTCCACAGACTTTTTTGTTTGGCTTTCTATTGAACCGACTGATCTGGAGAAGTTGCAGTTGCTCAGGAAGATATGTCTACCTCCCCGGTGCTCCATCCACATCTGCCAGCAGTTTGCTGTTTGGACCTTGTCTTTTCCCTCCTTCCTTAGGGGTTTTAGTCTAGCTTTGGCTTGCTGGTGTAGGACAGCTTCTTGTGCAAAGTGTGTTCGGCCTGCCGCTTTGAGACTCCTTGGTCCTGCGTAAATTAATCAGTTATGACGAGGTGCTTAAATGAAAAACAGGAAGCGAGACGCTATAAAACATGGTGACAACTGACACAGACTGACACACTAAGATGGGTTCTAGACAGGCCAGGTTTTGACCTGTGACGTGTGGGCTGGGACTGAACTCGAGACACCAGATCTGCGGCCCAAGGATCTGTCTTCTGAGCCAGTCGCTCGCGAACAAACAATATCGGATCAGTTAGCCCCCCAGCGGCTGCACTTGTAGAATACCGCCCTTCTTTTCATGGGGGAGGTAGTAAATCTTGCACACCATAAAACCACGGACACTGCCCCCCCGTGGTGGATGATAGTCTACATACGTGACGTGATGAGAGTCTCGAGCAAGCCGGTATGTACAATCCGGGTCTGTTTTCTGAAAGAGCATGTCAGTGATTGTTATTCTGGGGCAAAGATGATTGTACTTGAGGTCGTCGATGAGAGAGACAGAGGACAAATAAAGTCTGATGGAACTAAACACGGTATACAAAGAAAAAGAATGTAAAACATACAAAAACCGAGTTTGCTTAGTGTTTGAAGAAAATGCGAAGAGAGCGAGAGAGGCTTGAGAGAGAGAGAGAGAGAGAGAGAGAGAGAGAGAGAGAGAGAGAGAGAGAGAGAGAGAGAGAGAGAGAGAGCAATAGAGAGAAAGATAGAGACAGAGACAGAGAATGAGACAGAGAATGAGACAGAGAAAGAAACAGAGAGAGACAGAGAGAGAAGTAGCAGCAACGAAACTAAAATCCACTATTAACGTGAAAAAGAAAGGTACTCCACTCATCTTAAAAGATATGACGTATTAATATTGAGACAGGACAACGACTGATTTCTATCACTGGGTCTTCAACGGAACAAGAACAACACACAGACACTATCACTCCTTGATCCTGCGGTCAATGTCTTGACATGAGAAATGGGGTAAAGAATCTGTAAAACACTAAGCTGGCCCTCACAGAATGACTGATATATTAAGATGGGGGCAGCTAACAGATCAGTTTTTTAAGCTGTGAGTTGGGGCCAACTTAAGACATAAGTTCTCAAGTCCAGGGTTATTTATATCAACTTCTTGCGTATGCATGTACCTGTAATATACTCGGGGTAAAGTCCAACGACATGACCAGGGGTCTGCTGAGTGTCCCGAAAAAAAATAATAAACCCACCTTATGACATTGGAGAGGGGTAGCGACAAGGACAAGCAAACAGCAAGGTACTCGTATCAATCTTGTCAACTACTGCCGTCAATGCCGACTTTATGAACTGCGGGGACTAATCCCCCGCTTCAATTTGAGATAGTTTCTCATAACACAAGTTCGCGGGCCTTGGACTGCTGGAAGCCATTTTTCGCTACGTGTAGTTTGCCGTCAAACATTTTCTTAGGCCTCTAGACTTTGTTTTTTTGTTTTTTGGGTCGTCAAACATTTTCTTAGGCCTAGGACTACTCGGGGTCATTTGTCGATTACTGACCCGGCACTCGAGTGGAGTTGTCGGAATATTTTTCTTCTCTCCTTTCTCCCTGACCCTTCCCACCCCCTTTCTATTTTTTTTCTTATTTTTTTCCTTTTTTGTGTTTGTTTTGCTTTTAGTTCTTTTTTCTTTTTCTAGTTGGCAGGGAATTGTCAAAATGTCCTTCTTTCTCCCTGAACTATACCACCCACCCCACCCCTCCACCTTTTCATTTTTTTTTATCTTCTAGTTGGCAAAGGCTTGTCAAAAAGTCATTAGTTGTGAGCCAGCCACCTCCAGTTAAGGGATTGGAACAGAACTTAAGTTCTGCCTGTAGGCCTATTCATCTTGATTCTGCTGACGCGAAGCTGGAGATATAACTCTTTTGTTATCTTGATGAAAAGCCGATGTGCTGGAGCCAGTCCCAGCAAAACTGGCTAGAACTGGGAGACCTTGTGATCCCACAATCCCTCACTTTGACCAGAAAGATCAAAGTGCACACACACGCAGTCATATGCCCAGGAAGCATGAACTCTGAACTTTCTTCCTGACACATATGGATAAAGCGAGTCAACATCCCTCGCTCGATCAGCATCGCTCCCAGCTTGCACAGATTGTTCACAAAACCGCCAGTTCAGAATCTCGCCTTCAAACACTACCATTCATCATCTTGCATCCCTTTTCAAAAGCGCTTCACATTCTTCACAATCCTTCAGCTTACAGCTCCTCCTCCCACCCTCTGATTCACCACGTTCAAATTTATATCTTACTGTCTGTTTGTACTCGTTGGTACTAAAGTGTTCCAATGAGCGACTGATACAAATACAAGATACACAACTTATTCGCCCTGTAGGACCCCGAGACCTTGCCAACACTTAGGGCTTATGTGCAGACTTGAAACTTATGCCATGATCATTCTGGATCGTCTCCATCACTTGGCAACAGTGGCGTCAGTGCGTATGGAATTTATTCTGAGCGCGGAGACATTATCTTGAGTAACTGAAACTGAAGTTGGTCGGTCGTACGTTCGCAGGTAGAATACACACAGCAGTTCCCTCAGGCACCTGTTCTCAAAGGCCTGTATTCTCTTTGTGTCAGCAAGCAGTGTCCTACCTCGAACATAAGATCAACGGGAGGCACGTGAAAGGGGGTCCACAGAGACACTTGAATCCACACCACTGATCCACCGAAAGTACAAAATGACACAGGACGCTAAGTTCTCATGTTGGCCAGGTTATCGTGGAAGAGTAGGCCTATTGCTCACAAGAGGCACGGATACATGTATATACCAACAGGTCATCCATCAACGCTGTGAGCATTGTGGGAACAGGCATCCTCATCAACTTCCCCGGAGGCTCCAACTTCAACCGCCAACGTTCCTACAGGCAAACTCTGCACCATCTACCGACCAGAGGCTGAGGCACCTATACTGGCCGCCTACATAGTTTGAGAAATGACACAAGCAATCAAATCTTTTTTCCTCAGAGCCCTCTGTTCTCCAGAAGAGGAAGAATGACAAACCCTTTCCCCCACCTGACTCATGCCTTCCAGCAAGTCAGAAGAATCAGAAGAGAAGTCCTCCAGTGGATCCCCGCCCCTTGTGGGATATCGGAAAACGAGATGGTACATGAACTGGCTTAAAAAAAAGAAGCCCAGGAAGACAGTAGTGTCAGTTACAGCGAGAAGAAGAGCAACAACAAATCCTCCTTGACCCATGGACACAACTGTACGATTAACACTTCCGTCCAGAGAGCAGTAAGTGGTCCAGCCACAACAGGATCAAAGCACATATGATCTGCAAGTTCGAACCGACAACTTCACCAACCTTCCCAGAGATCAAGTGGACCAGACAGCTGAACACGTATTGAAGCGATGTCACCTCTGTCAAGCGGTGTGACAAGAGGTATGGCCGATTTAAAGATTACTGATCCCCAAGCTCCATGACAACCTACATGAACAGTAAAAAACGGCCACACATATCGTTAGGTGTGGCCTGACCACACAGACGGCCAATTCAAGAACAAGCAGAAACTACTTTTGGTAAACAGTGAAGCTACTTAAGCTGGTTTGATGTAGTCATGTCACACGCCAAGACATACTGTCCACTGTTCATGTAGCATTGATGAAGTTGTCGCCACAGTGGACAGAAGACGATATGGGAGTAAACAGCAAAGACTGGAACAACTTCAGCATACCAGAACACTAGAGACAGAGATGGAGTATCCTGTGTGCAGGTAGTTCCCTTCTGTCCGCTGAACGATCCACTGGTTATGGGATAAGATGATGGTGATGACGACAAGATTCAGCTTGTGACTTTTGTGTGTATCTACATTTTATGTTACGGCACGCATACCTGGCATATCCCTCAGCAGGTTCTACTTTCTCTCTCGTGGAAATCAGGGAAATCAGGGAAATCAGATGAGCCTGTGTGCCCGTTCTGTAGGGCAAACAGTAGACCATGTCCTGAACTCACACAAATTAGCGCTAACTCAAAGAAGCTACACACACAGATGTGCAACCAAGTTGCTTCAAGAGATCTCACAAGTGTTCAGCATTGCCAGGTAAAAACTTGCCACCAGAAGCTACAGCAATCTTTTACACAGCAAACTGTGACCTGAAAATGCTGTGACATTTGGAGCAAGGCAGCGGACGACTGGGAATGCATAGCAGATCTTCCAGAATGTAACAATTCAGAAAAGACAGCAAGATTGGTATAAAACCGGATATAATTCTCCATTCCCATTCATCAAAACAACTTATTCTGATCAAACTCACTGCGCCGTATAAAAGTAGAATGGAGGAAAATCATATCTACAAGACGCAAAAAAGTATGCTGATCTACCAGCAACATGAGGAAATCTGGATTTCAAATAAAAGTCCCCGCCACAGATGTTAGAGCAAAAGGATTGGTAAGCACGTCTGTCTACGGCTTTATGAAACAGCTCTCGGGTTCTGGGAAAGAGAGGGCCAGAGCCCTAAAGTCAATGTCAGAAACAGCTGAAAAATGTTCCCGCTGGATCTGGTCGAGGAGGAACAAAACCGAACTTCACAAGGCCTAGAATTCCCCTAGACGCTGCAGGTGTCGGACAGCTAAGCGTTTAAAACATTTGTCACAAACATGACTTGTCTTTGCGACGCCAGAGGTGCGGGTTCCAATTCAGACGG